>VZQC01004885.1:121517-394893 GCA_009823505.1 Rhizomys pruinosus | reverse complement strand
ATATATATTCACATATATATATATATATATATATATATATATATATATATATATTTGGTCTTTTGAGATAGTCTCACTACAGCTCCAGCTGGCCTGGAGCTTCCTATATAGACCAGGCTGGCCCGGATCTCACAGAGATCCACTTTAATCCCAGAGTGCTGGGATTAAAGGCATGCACCACCATGCCCAGCCTTGGTTTTTATTTTTAATGACAGCATTTCACTATGATATTCTAGGCTAGCTTTAAGTTGCCCTGTTGCCCAGGCTGGCTTTTGACTCTCCCTATGGTCTTGCCTCAGCCTCTCAAATACTAGGCTTCCAGGTAGGTGCCATTATGCCTGTTCTAATCTAAATACTCAGATTGTTTGTCTTTGAACTTTGTGTAACTGGGATCTTGTGATGGGCTCTTCTTGTATCTGCTTTCTTTCTCTTGACATTTTAAAACTTTTAAAAAAAATTTTATTTTTGTATGTGTATGAATGTACTGTCTGCACGTAGGTTGGTGCACCCGTGTTGTGCAATGCCACGGAGGTCAGAAGAGGGCATTGGATTCCCCTGGAACTGGAGTTAAAGATGGTTCTCAGCTGCCATGTGGGTGCTGGGGATTGAACCCGGGTCCTCTGCAAGAGCAGTCGGCGCTCTTAACCGCTAGGCCATCTCTCCAGCCCCTCTCTTGACATTTTGATTGTGAAATTTATTCATGTGTTGAATGTAGAATTCCATTCACTCTTACTGAAGGAACAACATGGTTTATCTGTGACTATTGCTAGGCACTTTTTTTCCTAGCTATTTTGACTAAGAATAATGTTCTGAGGACTTGGGTTTGGTTCCTGGCAGCTACATGGTGGCTAACAACTGTCTACAGCTCCAGTTCCAGGGGAATCCAGTGCCCTCTTCTGGCCTCTACAGGCATTGCATGATGTAGGTGCACTTACACACATGTGGGCAAAACACTTATACAGATAAAATAAAAATAAATAAAAATTAAAAACAAATAATATTCCTATGAACATTCTTATACATATATTTATAAACAAATGTGTGCATTCCTATTTGGTATGTATCTAGAGATGGAATTCCTACTCACAGGATGCACAGAACATATGTTTATGGATTGTTACATGTTTTTTACAAGTTTTAGTTGATATTGATAAATGGTCTTTCAAAGTAGTTGCCGATTTTTTCTCTTTCACCGCCAAGTATAAAGCTCTCCTTGTCCCATAATTGTGCTATGCTAACTATACACACTTTGTTATACAACAGACCTCTGGAACTTTCTCAGCTTACATGACTGAAGCACACCCATGAGCAGTGACTTCCTACTTTTCCCCTCAGTGCCAGACAGTCACTTCTGCTTTCTGTCACCAGCTGGCATGTGGCATTTTTTTTTTTTTTTGGTCTTTTTGAGACAGGGTCTCCCTTTAGTCCCAGCTGGCTTGGAGCTCACTCTGTAGACCAGGCTGGCCTTGAACTCAAAGAGATCCACCTGCCTCTGCCTCCTGAGTGCTAGGATTAAAGGCGTGCACCACCACGCCCGGTGGTGTGTGGCATTTTTATACATGGGATAAACACTAATAACCTCTAATGGTTCTCCCTGTCACTGTTCTCCAGGGAGCAGTGTTTTTACTCTTCGACTGTTTTGTAGTTTCCCTGGCACAGAGTTATGGGGCCAATCTGCCCCAGGACAGAGGCTTGAGAGGACACTTAAACATGGTTATGTTAAAATTGGGGTGGGGCGGGGAGGGCGTGGGACCCTGCTTCCAGAGCCAGCTTCTTAGCTCAAACAACACGTGTCGATTTACTGATACAATTTATATTGCAAAAACACAATAGAATGAGACATTTCTGAACTTTGTGTTATTGAACTGTGAAGACTGGAGTTGATGTTTTTCCCCCAGAATGTGTTATTTTTTTTTCCCACCTAATTCAGCTAGAGCTGAGCAAGAGGGGCTGGAGTAGGATTAGGTACACTCAGTTTACCTGTCTTTGGGTGTCTCAAGACAGAGCTCTTGAACTGGTTGGACTTCTTCCCGAGAGTCCCTCTCTCTTATCTTGTCTGAGCTCAACAGCATCTAGCGCTAAGCACCTGTCCTGCGGGCTGTTGGGGCTGAGCCAGTCTGGCTAGCGGCGGGGTGCCAGGAGCTCTGCAGGTTCCCGTGGCTGCTTCCTTGGTTCTCACTCAGCTTGGACCATGCAGAGAAGCAAGTGGCTTCCAGATTTGGGGATTCTTGTGCAGACTTCCCTTCCTAGCGTTTTAGTTCATCTTACATTTCCTTCTGTAGCTCTTTGGTAATTTTTTCAAACATGTGACCTTGCAATTTGTATCTTTTCCTTAACTTTCACAATTCCTCAGCAGGAGATGGCCTGTGACTGTCCATTCTGGGCCAGAAGCAGGACTCTGATTTCTCTCTCTTCACACCCTGCCTTCTACTCCAGCTCCATACCCCACAGCTCAACCACAGACCCTGGTCATTTTATACCCTCCTCATTACACACAGCTGCTCCTGGGAGCCCGACTGAGGGTCATTGGTTCTTGCCACAGTACTCTTCCCAGCCAGCCTACATGTGGGGCAGGATGCTGCTAGCTTTAGCTCCAGGTACCTTCTAGGCCTGGTGTCTGACGAATCCAGACATTTGTTGAGTACTTGGCGTAATGCCTGGCACGTGAGTGAATGGAGTGGAAGGTCAAGGGCAACAGGTTCAGAGAGTCCTGGTTCTGAAGAGGGTCTGGTCACCCCACAGGAGCCTTTGGTGTGAATGCTTGGAAAAGACTCCAGGAGACTACATTGGACATTGCTCAGGAACAGGAGCAAGCTTAGAGGAGAAGGCCGACCTCAGCAAAACCACGCAGAGGAACTCCTTCCTGGAGCTGCAGTGAGTCACCACAGCCCACTGGGGCTCCTTGGCTCCCCAAACCCTTTGTCTGGGGTGGGCCGAGAAGGCCAGAAGCTTAGGACCTGCCATGGCACCACTGTAATCCAACTCAGTTGCCAGCAGTAGAGAGACTATGCAACTTCCAGTCACTAGATGGAGCCTACTCCTAAGCCAGGGTCTGACTTGCAGAGGTCCCTGTAGAGGTCATTACCGCATGGCCAGAGGTGCTTTTGGAGTTGGGTTTGGACATTAGAAATAGGAGTTTACCAGATGCTCATAGAATCTTTATTTTCCTATGTTTCTATCAAAGCATATGCCAGGTTGGAGGGACAGTCTTGTTATGGGGAATGTAAAACAAGACAAGGCAAGGCAGAATTTCCTTGTGGGTGCAGAGGTTTAAATATTCTACCAGGGAGGCCCAGGTGAGGGCCAAATGAATGACATCGCAGTGGATGCAAGAGCAGCAGGATTTGTGTAGCCAGCACGTCTGGGCTTTGCTCACATTAGACAGTGCTTACTCAGTGCTGGGCCTTAGGGGAGGCAGGAAAGGGCTGGAGAGGCGCAGGCCAGTGGCAGGATTCGGGTGGGGTTCTGGCAGGGAAATGGGAGGACCATATTGTAAAGGAAGTGTTTCACAGAAAGGATCTGGCAGAAGCCCTCCTGCATGGGAAGGCTGAGAAGGAGGTTGAGGCGAGGGCCAGATTGCAGAAGATGGCCCTCAAATCCCCTGGGACAGAGAGTGCTCTGCAAAGGACATCGAGGAGAACTGGTACCAATGGGAGTCCAGAGAAGAGCAGGTGGGGGCAGTTAGGGGAGGGGGAGGGTGCCAGCTGCTGCCTGCTCTTCTCACCTGTGACTCCTGCAGGTGAGCAAAATCCTGGGAGCGGCATGCAAGCCCAAGGACCCAGTGCGGAACTCCAGACTCTTGACCACCAGAGTGCAGTATGGCTGGATGAGGCAGCAGGTGAGGCAGTGCGGCCCCCCCGAGAGGCTGGGGCTGTCTGCTGTCAGCAGATCCCATCCGGCCTCCAGTGGGGGTGATGTTATAAACTCCCTCTCTTTCTGGCATAAGCTGGTCAGGCTAGCATGCTTGCTATCTCAGAGGTCTTGTCGCTG
Source organism: Rhizomys pruinosus (assembly GCA_009823505.1). Classification (NCBI taxonomy): domain Eukaryota; kingdom Metazoa; phylum Chordata; class Mammalia; order Rodentia; family Spalacidae; genus Rhizomys; species Rhizomys pruinosus. The sequence goes on along the minus strand of VZQC01004885.1, from coordinate 390,903 downwards.
GGAACACAGGCCATTTGGCTTTGGGGGAGGTCCTCTTCTGTCCTGGCCTGTCTGTGCCCTTCAGAACACCATAGCAGTCTGTGGCTACTGTCCTCCTGCCCGTGAGAGCAGGGGTTCCCATACAGATGTGGAGTGTCAGGGTGGCAGATGCTAGCTAGAGCTGGAGTACATGGCAGAGGGGCTGTCCTCGGTGGGGGACAGGGGATTAGGGATTTCACAAGCTCCATCCTGGCCCTTGCCTGGCCAGACCCTGCCCAGCCTCTTTCCTATCTGCCGTAGGGCATTATGGGAACCCCCACAATGTCTAAGGCTACATCCTGACTGGGAAGGTTGGTGTGAGAGGGTCCCGGAGGTGCCCGAGTGCAGCTTGGGGAGTGTTAAAGGGTGACTGGGGCAGCGCACAGGGTTCTGCTCCAGTCCCCACTTCAGGCCCAGCTCATGACCTTGACTGAAGACCAGAAGAGCCCCAGTCCCAAACACTAGTGTGGGTTGGAGAGGATGGGAGGGCAGGCCTGCTGAAGGCTGGGACAGCCACAGCACTAGAGACTTCTATGGCATGGGAAGACCCAAGGGAACCTTGGTGGTCTTAGTTCCATCAAGTAGCTGCTCCTGCTCTGCCCCCAGATCTCTCCTCAGATCTATCAAAGCCTGAACTTCAGTGACCTCAAGCCCGTGCAGCAGCCCGACTTCCTGATGCACAAGGTCCTGGACGAGCAGGGCCGGCACATCCGTTGGGTGGGCGGCGATATCGGGAAGGAGTTGGAGTCTCTCCGGGGTCAATTCTTATGGACATGTCACTCAGCACATCACTTGCCTCCCCTTCCTCCCCCTCCTTGCTGTCCTTGGGAGCCTCAGCCTCCAGGGTACTGGACTCCAACTTGTCTACCTCCCTGAGGCTCCCATCTTCTGTCTCCTTGTTCCGGCCCTGGTCAGCCCCTCCAGTCCAGTCCAGCTCTTTGACCTCACCCCAGACTTTCACTCTTCATCGCAGAGGTCAGAGACCTTAGTGGCGTTTCTTCCCTCATGCACTACCAGAGGCCCAGGGGAGTCACGTCATCTTTGGAGTGGGCCTCACATTTTGAGGTGCCCATCCCTCTTTATTCTGTAGCAGGGACCCATGGGGCTCTGCATGTCCCTGGCTCACACCCTGCCAGGCCTGGGGAGTGCAGCCCTTTCTCCAGGGCCCCTGGACTGCTGCTCTCGGGGTAAGTCTGGCTGTCTTCTGTCTGGCTGTCCTCTGTCTGGCACCGCATAATTCTGAAGAAGAAAATACATTTTCTCCTGTGTCGGAGTCCTGCAGTTGACTAGGCTGGCTGTGTCCCTCACTACCTTAGGTCCCTGCTATCCTGGGATAGGTCATAATGCCTGGCAAGGTCCTAGGCAGACAGAAGAACCTTTCTCCCATTGGCTGGCCCTGCCTGAGGCTCTGTGCGGCATGGCAGGTGGATCGTATGCTAGGGGAGCCATGTAGCTCAGCAGTTGTCCTAACATGGCAATGCTGCTTGTCCCTTGTCCCCATCATCCATCCTCAGTGGTCATCAAGTGCTCCAATCCCATCCCTGGTGCTTATAATCTGTGCTAAGGAGGCAGCAGATGGCATCTCACCTGGCTTCCAAGTTTCCCTTTAGCTCAGAAGCAGCTGTCCCAGCCTCTGCTGGACATTTACCCCTTTCAGCAGTCAACTCTGGGCTGCATGTGGACTTCTGGACACAGAGGATTCCATTTAAAGATCATGAAGCATGAGGCTCCACCAGCTAGAAGCACTCATGCCCTTTTGGGGGCTTGGCTTGCGGCTCTGGGCAAAGCAGAGTCCGTAGGCCCATCCTTGTCATGGATGTGGTATCCGATCACCCTCAAATATCCTCAGGCACCTGGGCTAGCAGAGCTGGGGCCTTTTTTGTAGCCACTTAGGGGCAGTGAACTCCAGGCTCAGCAGTGGCCTGGGCATGAAAGGGCAAGGAAGCCATGGACCTTCAGCCCCTGGGCTTGAGGCTGAGCCTGACCAAGTCCCCACAACCCAGGGGCCAGGGAGCAGACAGAGCAGGTGCTCCCAGGTCTCCTTATTCCCCACAGAGAAGTCTGTCATGTATGCTTTAAAAAAATTGTGTGTGTGTGGTATATGTGTGTGTATGTATATGCATGTTTGCATGTGTGTGGGCACATGTATGTGTATGGATGTGTGTCCATGTGTGTATGTGTGCACGTGGAGGCCCAAGATTGAGGCCAGGTGTCTTCTTGGATTGTTTTCTGCCTTTTTCCCCCCACACACATAACATACTCTCTCTCTTTTTTTTTTTTTTTGGTCTTTTTGAGACAGGGTGTCCCTGTAGCTCCAGCTGTCCTGGAACTCACTCTGTAGACCAGGCTGGCCTTGAACTCACAAAGATCCGCCTGCGAATGAACTGATTAAAATAAATCCAATTTTAAAGCAAGCTTTTACAAATTTATCTAAATTAATGAGTTTTCTTAAGATTGTGTGAGAGAACAGGAATAAAACAAATAGCAGTTCGAAACTCAGTCTAGTATGTAGAAGCATCACGAGGCAGGTTCTCAGAGCTTGCCTATTCACGGGTGCTAGAGATCTGAATTCCTGTTCTCACACTTGCACAGCAAGTGAGTGCTTTACCCACCAAGCCGTTGCCCTGACCCCTCATGTATGTCTCTCATGTGGGGATGTACTGAGTCTTGGGCTAGCTGTTGTAGGAAGGGGTAGTAAGATGAAAGTTTGAAGCCCAATCCTGGCTGGCACAACAAGGGGTCCTACATCCCCCTGAGTAGCCTCAGTGTCTCCAGTCCACCACAGAGGTGGCAGCTGTCACAGGCATATAGCTTCAAGCTTATGCAGTAGGCCTTTCCTTTGGAAGACAAGTGTATAACAGCAGATACTTAAGAGTGAGGCTCAGGGCCTTGGAGGCTCTCGCCTCAGCACAGCCTGAAGTCCATCAGCTTCTGGGTAAATAGCCTTTGCAGTCCCCTTTCGCTTGTGCAACGATGTCCACAAATATCTAATCTAGAAAATTCTTCCTCAGTTGGAGGAGACCAGGCCTCCTTTGGGGCCCAGAGGTCAGGTCTGTTGTCTGGGCCACAGGAGGCCTGTGGCCAGTGTTCTTGAGCTTTGTTGTCCTTTACCCGTCCCAGGCAAAGGTACTAAGAGGGCAGCTTGTTTCTACTCAAGGGTGGAGGGCTCAGGGGTGCAGTGTTACCTGCCCAGGCCCACAGCCCAGTTCGTCTGACCTGCCCCACAAAGCATCTCTCCATAGGACCTCTCACATGACACTTCTCAAAGGCCAGAGGTTCAAACAGCAGAAACTTACTGGTTCACTGAGCAGGGTGTCACTAGGGCCAGAGGAGTCCTGAGATGTTCCCCAGAACCATGCCAAGGACACAGATTTGGGGACAGTCTTAATCTTGAGGATTTCTGGCACTGGCTGGCAGTCCTTGCCGGGCATTCCTCTGTTTATAGAGGTCTTGTCCAATGCCCGACTCCACTCTTACACTGCTGTGCCCTCAAGTACCTTTATAGGGTTTCCTAAGCACACCCACTGGTTCGGAATCCACCATAATGCAGATGACCTTATCTTAATTAATGGCCTTTGCAGTGACCCTGCTTCTCGGTCAGGGCACATTCTGGGGCTTGGGCTTCAGTGTATCTTTTTTGCAGGACCCAGCTCAGTCTGAACAGGGCTCTGGGTAGGGACAGTGTGTCTGCATGGGAGGTTTTGCCATGTTTCGGCTGAGCCCTCTCCTCAAGTCTCTGCTGTACTTCAGAAACCTTTATCAAGGGTCCTCCAAACCAACGAGCCACGCGCCTTCCGTCTCCCACTACTGTCACCTGGGCACTGAGGCTGTCCTTCGGGTTTATTCTAGCAGGGGCGCTTTCCCTTCAGTTCAAGGTTAAGCCTTCCATGGGTTCTTTTTGATTGGACTTGAAGTGCCGGCTTTTACCAGGCCTATTTCAGGCACCTGGTGCTGGGCTGACCCTAACCATACATTTGCTTATGTAGTCCTTCCTCATGGTCGAAATCCCCCCATCGGACAGGGGGAGTCTGGGGTTGTGACTCAGGGATGGAAGGTGTGGGAGGTGGTGGGGTGGGGAGGTTAGAGAGGTAGCAGGCCTGTCTTCTCCTGGCAGCTCTGCTGGGGGCCACTGGCACCTCTGTGGACTTGATGCCTGGGCTGGCATCATCAGCTTGGGCTCTGCTCTGAGGTTTGTGGGTGAGGAATGTCAGGCCCCCATGGGCGGAGTCAGCGTGAACTGCCCCATCCTTCAGTTCAGTGTCTGAGGCAGGAGAGATGCAGAAAGTCAGCCACATCCATACGTTTTCAGTGGAACTCTGAATTTTCACGGTGGGTCCTGGCCTAGGGAGGGTAATGGTAGACAAGAGAGGCCTGGTGGACCTTTGACATCTCAGTGCGAGGGTGAGAACGGTGTCCTCCACCCCAGACCACATTCTAGGTAATCTCAGAGGGTCTTTTGGGCTGGGATGTATTGGTCTGAGGGGTCTGGAGGATGTTTGGGAGTGGCCAGAGCACTGGGCCAGGTAAGTATGGAGCCAGAAGTGGAACAAGGTCCACTGCAGACAACAGTTTATGTAGTACTTTGCCTGATAGAACAGGGGCTCTTGGAATGGGCTTAGAAAGCAAACACGAGAGAGCCTCAAGACTGAGCCTTGCCTTTGGAGGAGGTAGGAGTGGGGGAAAGAGAGGGCTGGGGAAACAGGAAGTGCTAATTGCTAGAGGTCCGGAAGGCCTTCTGGAAGCCTGACTGTTGCCTACCACTGCACAGAATGGGGCTAAGGAGGTGGGGGCCAGCTGGGCCAGCCTGTGGCCCTGGGCCCCCTCCATTCCCCTCCTGCTCATACACATCCGGGAGCCTCCCCTGTGCCGTGAGCCTGCAGTCCCCCAGGCCTCTGGAACCCAGAGAAACTGGGCTGGGGTGCATCACTGAGTGAGTTGGAGAGTATGTGGAGGTCACTGCACCTTCTGCTCTGCCCTGGACTGGGCACCGCAGCGGGAGGAAGGAGAAAGATCCCAGGGTTCCAGACTGCCCTGACTGTCGCAGGCTGTTCTCACCCCCCCCAACCCCATACCATAAGCAAGGAAGCCTCTGAAGTTCAGGAGTCTATCTGTGGTGACCACCTGGGAAAAGGGGGGCACTTGACAGGGTGAGAGTTGGGGAGAGGAGCAGACCTCTTGTCCACTGCCTGCTTCTCAGATGGGAAATCATAATCTGCTGACACAAAGAGAAACCAGCCACTGAATGTTTTTTTTTTTTAAATTTTATTTATTTTTATGTGTATGAATGTACTGTCTGCCTGCAGGTTTGTGCACCCATGTCATGCAATGCCACGGAGGTCAGAAGAGGGTGTCGGATTCCCCTGGAACTGGAGTTACAGACGGTTCTCAGCCACCATGTGGGTGCTGGGGATCGAACCCGGGTCCTCTGCAAGAGCAGTCAACGCTCTTAATCGCTAGGCCATCTCTCCAGCCCCAGCCACTGAATCTTTAAACTGCACTTGATTCAGAGCCGGGGATCTGAGGAGACAGTGGGTTGACATCCTAAAGATTGTCATCCATCTCATCCTCAGTCAACAGATTAAAACAAAGGCAACTGGTCAATTTGAAGCCTTGTCCCCTGGTCAGTCAGTCTTGTCTGAGTTTGTGGTGTGGGTGCTCCTCTCCTCGTGGCCTCCTCTGTCCTTCTTGTCTGTGTAACAGGGGAGGATTCACCTTCCTCTCTATCGCCTCTGTTCACAAACACCAAGGCCACTGAATCTCACATTCCTTCTGAGGGGTTATGGCATCTAGATTGAACGTTAACTCAGGACAAACCAATAGTATGTGCAGAGATTCCTTCCTATAGAATTAAGTACAAACATGCTTTTCTTTCTTTCTTTTTTTTTTTTTTTTGAGACAAGGGTCTCCCTATAAGTCCCAACTGTGCTCTGGACTCACTCTTGTAGACCAGACTGGCCCTTGAACTCTTAGAGATTCTCTGCACCGCCTCTGCTCTCGCCTCTGCCGTCTGGAGTGCTATGATCAAAGGAGTGTACTACACCATCACTTGGCTTAAAGACAGTTCTGATCTGAGATCTCCTCACGAGGCACCAAGAAAGCAGCTATTGCCAACACTCTGCACCTCGCGTACTTTTTTATTCGATTAAGATAATAAAAAATAACTAATGAAATGAAGGTAACCCCCCAAACGAGATTACCAAGGCATCTGAAGAGGCAAGCAAAGCAAAGCCTTCAACACAGTGAAGAGGCATTTAGGACTCAATTGGAATACAGGCAAGGAGAAGCCCTATGCCAGGAACACGAAAGAAAGACAACACAGGAAGGGGCAGGATAATTCCACCACCAAGCTCTACCAACCCTAGGAAGACTCGTGCAGTGCAATACCTCTGGGGATGCCAGGAGACAGATATTAGGAACACAATTGGGAACATATTTAAAGAACTACAAGATTATAAAGAACAAATCAAAGAACTAAGAAAAGAGAATGAAGGCCGGGCGTGGTGGTGCACGCCTTTAATCCTAGCACTTGGGAGGCAGAGGCAGGCGGATCTTTGTGAGTTCAAGGCCTCAAGGCCAGCCTGGTCTACAGAATGAGTTCCAGGACAGCTGGGGCTACAGGGAGATCCTGTCTCGAAAAGGACCAAAAAAAAAAAAAAAAAAAAAAAAAAGAAGTGAAGAACTCAGAAGGACCTAGAGAGAGAGAGAATGACAAACTCCAGAAGAAGTAGAAACACTGAAAAGATCCCATGCTGAAAAAGATAAAGAAACCAACCAGCGAAGCAAGAGCTTACAAGAAGAGATTGAGAAGCTACAAAAAAGAAGTAGAAATACTAAAGAATCAGAAGAGGAAATGAAAAAGGAAATCAAACACTCATCCAATCAAGAGGAAAGGAGTGGAAAAAAGCCTCAAAGCAGAATGGAGAAGCAGACAAAGAGTATCAGACCTGAAAGATAACACTAGAACAACTAAAACCTCAAGGAAAGATATTATGAAAAATTTAAAAAATACACAGAAGTGGAAAACCAGAAACTGTGCGGACACTATGAAAAGATCAAACCTCTGCATCATAGGAATAGAGGAAGGAGAAGAATCCCAAGAGAATGGTATTGATCAGATCTTCAACAGAATAATAGATGAAACTTCCCAAACTAAAATAGGAACCAACCCCATACAACTACAAGAATCACATAAGATCGTCCAAACAGACCCATTAGATCACGAAAAGAAATTCTCCAGCCATGCCACATCATAGTTTTTAAAAATGTCTAGACACCCAAACAAGACAAAACCATCCTTAAAGCCACTGAGAGAGAAAAACAACAACCGTACCTATTAAGGGAGACACCAACCCTATCAATAGAATTACATACTGAACTTCTCAACGCGACAAGACTATGAACACGCAAGAAGAACCGATCAAAGCGCGATTCCCCATTGTTAAGGGGAACACATAAATGCCAACCCAGCTTTACCACTATATCCCAGCAAAAAAATGTCAGATTATAGTTGAAAGGAGAGAGAAAAACCTTCCTATGGAACCTTAAACAAGATTGAAAGAATACATGTCCGGAAAACCAACCGCTTCCGAGACTACTTGAAAGCAATCTCAAAGAGCAGAAAGAAAGGAACAACCAACCCAGGCCACTAGAAAGAGAAATCAATAAAAGCATAACTGAGAAGTAGATACGCTAGAAACGAAACACCCACGGAACGCGCAACAAATGGCAAATAAAAGATACCAAAACTCCCCATAAAGTCAACATTTTCATAAATACGAGCTAACGACAACAACAAATCCCATATCAAGGACCATAACCTGTCCGAATTGATAAGGGGAAACCCAATCGAAGCATACTCCGGAGTTGGATTTAGACAGACCATCGTAGATGTCTACGAGATCAACACCCAATCTTACCTTCAAGGACAGGCACCACCTTAAAGGTGACCAGGGATTGGAAAAAAAAATATTCCAAGCAAAATAACGGTACCAAAAAGAAAGCAGGTGTTGCTATTTAAATACACCTCAACAATAGGACGTTTCAAAGCTAAAAGGAATCATGAAGAGACAAAAGAAAGGCCATTACATTTTATAATCAAAGGAACATTCAAACCCAAGAAGATTTCACACAATTATGAATGTATATTGCCCAAAACTCACTCTGGTGCAACCAAATTTCATAAAACAACTTCTCCAGGGCCTACACACAGTCACACACACAACCCCCACAGTACATCTCAAATCAGATAGGTGGATTCATAACTACCCCAGACTGAGTTCCTCTTTGGACTAGGTCAACAGGACAAAGAATAAAAACAGAATACCATCTGAATCCCCCCACAAAATCGAACAACTATGATTACTACCAAATGGACATCCATAGACCTTACGTAAACAAAAGCGCGAAATAATCCACCTCAATAACCAACCAGAAGTAAGCAACTTTTCTACTCACGCACCCCCACGGGAACATCTATCCAAAAATCAACATCAACATAATCTACTGGGACACAGAAGAAACCTCCAAGCAAATTACAAAAACGATTAATGAAATCCCAACCTTCCTCAATGCATTCTATCAGTCCAAAACAGTGCAATAAAGTTCACCATCAACACCAGGACAAGCCCTCCGCCTACAAGAACACATGGAGAACTAAACAACACACTCTTGAATAATGAATGGGTCAAGGAAGAGAAAGAAAGAAATAAAAACATTCCTGGAACCAAATGACAATGACAATACAACACAACAAAACCTATGGGATACCATAAAAGCAGTCCTAAGAGGGAAGTTTATAGCCCTGGGTGCCTACATTAGAACAAATCAGAAAGAGCACAAGTGAATGATCTAACTACAGCTAAAAGCACTTGAGAGGCAACAACAGATGAACCCTAAATGCAACAGACAGGAAGAAATAATAAAAATCAGAGCAGAATCAATGAAATTAGAAACAAAGAAAAACAATGCAAAAAAATATTGAAGCCAAAAGTTGGTTCCTTTGAAAGAATAAACAAGATAAGAGCAAGCCCTCTACCCAGTTAACCAAAGAAAAGAAGGAACAACTGCAAATCAATACAATCCCTACGAAAAGGGAAATATCAACAACAGACAAGGAAAAGATCCAGAAAATCATATGGGAATACTTTAAAGACCTATAACTCTACCCCAGTTTGAAAACCTAGAAGAATGGGGTGAATAATCTGAAATCCTGGGAATCACCAAAGCTAACAAAGAAGAGATTCACAGCTAAACAAGACCCATAACACATGAAGAAATGGAAGATGTAATAGAAACCTCCAACAAAAAAAGCCCCAGGCCCAGATGGTTTCATGGCAGAATTCTTAAAACAATTTCAAAAAAGATCCTACACAACCATTATTACTGAAACTGTTTAGAAGGGATACAATCAGAGGGAATTCCCCAAATTCCTTCTATGAAGCCAGCAATACTCTATTTACCAAACCAGGCAAAGATACAACTAAAAAAGGAGAATGTATAGACCCATCTTCCTAATGAACACATGCCAAAATTCATAAACAGAATACTGGCAAATCGCATACAGACCCACATCAAGAAGATCATGCCATCATAACCAAGTTGGATTCAAACCAGAGATGCAGGGATAGTTCAACATTCAAAAATCAATAAACATAATCAAACACATAAATGATAAAAGATAAAACACACCATCATTTCAATTGATGTTGAAAAAGCCTTTGACAAAATCCAGCATCCCTTCATGCTTAAAGTCCTAGAAGGAATTGGATTGGAGGGATCATTCCTCAATGTATAAAAGCCATATACAGGAAACCCCACAGCAATATCACCCTAAATGGGGAAATGACAGAAACATTCCCTTTAAAGGTAGGAACTGGACAAGGCTGCCCCCTGTCACCACTCCTCTTCACTATAGTGCTTGAAACACTTGGCTAGAGCAATAGACAAGAAAAGGGAAATGAAAGGAGTACTATTGGAAAAAGGGAAGTCAAGCTATCCCTATTTGCTGATATATGATTGTTTACTTAAGGGATGCTAAAAACTCCCACCAGAAAATTCCTAAGAAACGATTAACAGCTTCAAGCAAAGTGGCAGGATACAAATTAACGTAAAAAAATCAATGGCCTTTCTTTACACCAAGAACAAGCAACTGGAGAAAGAATCAAAAGACCTTTCCACTCACAATAGCCTCAAAAACAATAAAATACCTAGGAAAACCTAATCAAAGACACCAAAGATCTCTACAACAAAAATTTAAACCTTTAAAGAAAGAAATTGAAGAGACATCAGAAGATGGAAAAACCTCCCATGCTCATGGATTGGGAAATTAACATTGTTTAACATTGTAAAATGTCCATTCTACAAAAAAAAAAAAAAAAAAAGAATTGGCAGGGCGTGGGTGGCGCATGCTTTAATCCTAGCACTCGGGAGGCAGAGGCAGGTGGATCTTTGTGAATTCAAGGCCAGCCTGGTTCTACAGAGGAGTTCCAGGACAGCTGGGGGCTACAGAGAGACCCTGTCTCAAAAAGACCAAAAAAAAAAAAAAAAAAAAAGTCCATTCTACGAAACTCTTGTATAGATTTAACTGCAATGCCAATCAAAATCCCCAACCAGTTTCTTCACAGGCTTGTAAAAAAAAGTGCTTAAATCATTTGGGAAAACAAAAGACCCCGAATAGCAAAACAACCCGAGGAAAGAGTATACACAGGGGGGATCTCTATACCAGACTTCAAACATACTACAGGGCTATAGTCATAAAAACAGCCTGGTACTGGCACAAAACAGACCTGTTGACCAATGCAACAAAACTGAAGATCCAAACCTGAGCACATACAATTTCAGCCACCTCATATTTGACAAGGGGGCCAAGAAGACAACAATGGAGAAAAATAGCATCTTCAGCAGTGGTGTTGCCAAAACTGGATCACAATTTGAAGAAAATGAAATAACTCTACTCCTAGCCCTGTACAAAAGTCAACTCCAGATGGATCAAAGACCTCAACGTGAAACCCCAAACTCTGAAGGTGATAGAAGAAAAAGTTGGCAGCAGACTACAAGACATAGGTGTATGAAAAGACTTCCTAAATCAGACAGCAACTGCGCAAGAATTAAGGTCGACAATTGACATATGGGACCTCATTAAACTCAGAAGCTTCTGTACATCAAAAGAAACAATCAAGGAAGTGAAGAGAAATCCCACAGAGTGGGAGGAAACTTCACTGCAGATACATCTGACAAGCACTGATCTTAGAATATATAAACTACTCAAAAAACAAAAGAAAAGAAACAAATGACCCACTCAATAGATGGAGCAAAGAGCTGAACAGAGACTTCACAAGTGAGGAGTTAGAGATGCCGAGAAACACCTCAAGAAGTGTTCAACATCACTAATCATTAAGGAAATGCAAATCAAAACACTTTAAGATTCATCTTACTCCAATAAGATTGGCTAGGATCAAGAAAAACAATGATACAAATGCTGGAGAGGTTGTGGGGAAAGGGGAACACTCATCCACTGCTGGTGGGAATGTAACTCGTGCAGCCACTATGGAAACAGTGTGGAGAACCCTTGGAAGACTTGGAATGAACTTGCCACCCAACCCAGCCATACCACTCCTAGGCATGTACCCAAGACTCACCCCACCGCAGAGTACATGCACGGCCACGTTTATTTCTCGCTCTCTTCTCATAGCAAAGAGCTGGAACAACCCAATGCCCCTCACTGATGAGTGGATAGAGAAATGTGGTACATCTACACAGATGGAATTCTATCAGCAGTAAAGAAAGACGACATCCATGAGCTTTGCAGGAAAATGGCTGGAGCTAGAGGACATCATGCTGAGTGAAGTAATACAGTCCCAGAAAACAAACGATGAATGGTATCCCTCATCTGTGGATGCTAGTGCCAATTACCCAGTTGTAAGTATTTTCCGTGCATGACCCCTTGAGCTTTTGTCCAAAGCAATTGGGAATGATGCATCTTGGAAACAACAACAACAACAATAACAGAAAGGACTGCATCAAAGAACTGACTGAAACAGTGAACTTCTGCTAAAAACAGTCAACTTCCACATGGAGAATATTGAGAAAGACTGAGAAAGAGATGAAAAGCATGTTTGGCAGAATGCATGAGCTCTGGAGGGGTGGGGGGGATGGGGGGAACACGGGTCTAGATCTGATAAAAAAATATGTATAAAAAAAAGACAGTTCTTGGCCGCCATGTGGGTGCTGGGAATCGAACCCAGGTCCTCTGCTAGAGCAGTTGGCACTCTTTAACAGCTGAGCCATCTATCTAGCCCCAAACATGCTCTTATAAACTGTGAAGTGACCTATCAAAATGGGCATGCTTTGTGTGGGTGGCCTGGTCAGTGTTCCATACACATTTCTTTGGAGCTTCCAGGAGCACTGTGAACAGGGCAGTGGCTCAGACATATGTGTGTGTGGCTGGGCCAGAGCCACACAGCAGAGAGCCATACACCTGTGACTGTTCCAGACCTCTGGGTCCTGACCCCTCCTGGTTCTTCTATGGAGACCCTAGGCCCACTCTGCCCTTTCTGAACCGCCCCCTCCCACTTAGGGTTGGGCTAGATTGGGGAGTCTAGGATTCTTCTTCCATGATGGGTTTCTCCTGTGCCAGGTCAGGGTTATGATTCTGAGGCACGGGGCCTAGGGAACACTTTGCCAGCCCCCTCCTACCTTGCAGTCACATAGCTAGAAAGAAGCAGCTTTTCTAGCTAGGACTACCCTGCCTCTGCAGTAATAACAATGCTAGGTGCTGAACACTTAGTGCACACTAATTCTAAGATGTAGGTCCTGATATTATCCCAATCGGCTAGATAAAGAAACTGAGACACAGAGGTCAAGTCTTTTGCCCAAGGGTCACATAACTGGTTAGAGGTAGAGCTGGGGTTTGAACTTGGGAAGAAAACTGATTGTAGAGTTTGTTTTTCTATAATACGAGTCATGTCTTTACCTTGACTCTGTGGGGGAAATGTGCAGTAGTTGTGGGCTGTTGTGATGTACCATTTTAATAGGACACAGGCAGGAGGGAAGGGGGATTTACCTCCAGGGTCCAGATGCACTCAAAGCAGAACTTTGATGCTAAGGCTCAGCAGGTGAAGGCTTCTCAGCTCTTCCACATAGCCAGAAGAGGGAGCCATTCCCTTTCTGGAAAGAGTTCCAGAAAGCCAGATCAAAAGGAGATGCTGCACTAGAGCTGGGCCCATGAGCACAAGAAATGGACCTGGGGCACAGGGCTCTTGGGGTGCCTGTGGATGGTTGGTCCGCTGATGGCTCTGTGCCTCTTTGTGCAGCCTAATCACTGTGGTTGCCTCAGCCTTAGAATGGCCGCTGCCAAGCAAGACCATGGCTGCTGCTTTAAAAAAATATTTGTTTTTTTCTCAGAAATTAAGGTGGGGGAAATATTTGTTTTTAAATGTGTATGAGGCCATGTGGGTGCTGGGAATCCAACCAGAGCGCCCTCTGCAGGAGTAGCCAGTGCTCTAAATTTCGGAGCTGTCTCCTCAGTATTTTTATGGTTCTGGGAATCAAACCCAGGCTGACTGGGAGCTGGGGTGTTGGGTACAGGATACAGTGGGACACTGCAGATGATTCGTAGGAACAGAACAGTCCTGGTCCCTTCACCTCGTCTTCCCTCCAGCAGCCGTATTTGTGGTTTATAGAAGTATGCTTATCACCGTGGAGAGGTGAATGCGACAGCCTCGAGTCTGCTGGTCTCTAGGGCTGCCTGCTGGTTGTCCTGCAGCCAAATGTCCTGGCCACACCTGCCCAACCCCGAGAATGGAATTTCCCACCCATGGATTCCTTTCGAGGTGAAGGCAATGAGCTACATTTCCAATAGTTCCATTTTGTGAATTAGGAAACTGAGGCTCAGAGGGGAGCTGTGTTTCAACAGCTCGCTGGTTCTCGGTTGACCTTTATCCCCCATCTAGAATGCTTGTAATGCTCAAAGAGGGACTCGTTTACTCTGGTTTCCAGAGCTGTGGATGCTCCAAGAGGCCAAGCAGGGCCTTCGGTGTCATTTAGCAGTGCTGAGGCCAGGCCCACTGAGTATTCATAGTCATTGAATATTTATCCCATGTGGTAGAATTACAGGAGAGATTCAAGAAGGCTTGATAGAGTCCATAAGTGAGAAAAATCCAGACATGAAACTCAATTAAACAAGCGGCTTTCCTTCTCCCTTCTCCTCCTCCTCCTCCTCCCTCCTCCTTCTCTTCTTTTTTTTTTTTTTTTGGTCTTTTTGAGACAGGGTCTCCCTGCAGCCCCAGCTGTCCTGGAACTCACCCTGTAGACCAGGCTGGCCTTGAACTCACAGAGATCTGCCTGCTTCTGCCTCCCAAGTGCTGGGCTTACAGTTGTGTGCCACCATGCATAGCTTAGTTTCTTTTTCTTCTTGAGCCAGTTTGGGTCATTCATGTTTTTAAAGAAATTTATTCTTTTCACCTAAGATGTTGGATTTATTGGTATAAAGTTTTTTACAACATTTCCTTATTTTCTTTTTGGCATGTGTAGGATCTATAGGCATGCCCTCCTTTAATTTGGTATTAGTAATTTGTGGCCTCTTTTTTCTTGAACATAAGAGCTACAGTTATTAATATTCAATTTTGTATGAATCAATTTTGATGAAACCAAAGGGAATGTATGTTTGGTACTGATAATCGTTGAGTGTGTGTGTGTGTGTGTGTGTGTGTGTGCGTGTGTGCCCATGTGGAGGTCAGAGGTCAGAGGTCACCCTCAGTGCTGTTCTGCAAGTGCTGCTTACCTTGTTTTTGATGGATAATCTCTTGCCAGCCTGGAGCTTGCTGAGTAGGCTAAACTGGCTTGCCAAAGAGCCCCAAAGATCTGCTTGTCACTACCTTCCAAGTGCTGGAATTCTAACCCCTCACTACCGTGCCTGGCTTGATCTGGGGATCAAACTCAGGTTCTCCATGCTTGTGTGGCAAGTGCTTCACTGGTTGGTCGCAGAGCCCCACTTCTTCGATAGTTCTGATGTTCTTTTTTTTTTTTTTTTGTCTTTTTGAGACAGGGTCTCACTGTAGCCCCAGCTGGCCTGGAACTCACAGAGATCCACTTTGCGTCTGCTTCCCAAGTTCGAGGATTAAGGCCTGTACCACCATGGCCAGCTGCTCACTTCTTATTGAGAGACAAGTAGCACCCTCTGGGAAGAGGATTCTCTATGCACTTCTCAAAGCCTCTGCGGGGATGGAGGGTTCATGCTTTGATAGGTTTTGTGAAGCTAGAGCAGCTCTGAGTCATTCTGTGGCTTAAGAGCACAGGCCACTGCGTCTGACTAGTCTGCATTGCTGTATGATGGGAGCAAGCTGCTACCTCTCCCTGGGCCTCATGGTTTATGTGCCAAATGTGGAGAGGGGCAGCCTAGGTATATTGGCATGTCATAATGTCTAAAGGACACTCTCCAATTATTGCTGTCATTGCCAGGAGGATACCTGTCTCTGTCACTGTTCCCCTAGAACCCAAGGGACAGATTCCAAGCCTCACAGGACACAGGGGCTCCTTACTCACTACAGTATCTGTTTTTTGGTGGAAACTGAGGCTCAGAGGTTGAGGCTGGCCCTGGGTCCCACAGGAGCAGCATCTAAGTATAAGTGGGTGCCGGACATGAGTGCTGGGCTGCTCAAAGGCAATACCTTGAGAGAACGACAGGACTGCAGCCTTAGAAACACCCGCACTTGATCATTCCTCCCTCGTCTGACCCTCACCTTCCATGGGACACGTTCCATGAGCCTGTAGAGGTCAGGGGCCTGCTTTATAATATTGATGGTGTATATGTGTGGTGTATGTGCATGGATGTTCATACATGTGTGAGTCCACATGTATATGTGGATATGCATATGTGTATGTATTGTGTGTGTGTGTTTAGAGGTCAGAGGTTGATGCTGCACATTTTAGTCACTTTCCACATTCCATATTGAGACAGGCTCTTTCACTTGCATCCAGAGCTCACTGGCTCAGCTAGGTTAGCTAGCCCGTTTGCTCCAGGAATCTGTGTCTCTGCCTCTAGAGCTCTGAGATCGCAGGTCGACTGTCATCCCCACTGGTGCTTTTGTGGGTGCTGGGATCTTAACTCTGGTCTTCAAGCTTAAGGGGCAGGTGCCTTCCCCTTTGAGCCATCTCCCCAGCTCATAACCAACTTTATAGATGGGTTTAGCCACTGCCCTGCCTGCTCACCTGTCACGATGGTCAGAGCTCTACCTCACATGGTGCTCAGTGGGTCTCTGGGCCTTGGAGGAAGTACAAGTGGAGACATTAGGTCTAGTGCTTCCCCTGCAGAGGGAAGGAAGGGACCGGCTAGTATAATCATGTAGCTGGGAGGCAGCAGAGCTGAGGTAAAGGTCAGTCAGTCTGCAGTGGCCTCGACTTGGGAAGGAGATGAGTTAGCTATGGCTGGGAAGACACAGGCCGAACCTGAGCTTGCTGCCTCAGATGCAGGCTCAGTTCTTTGGCTAGTGAGGGCTGGGAGGCAAGAAGGTATAGGCATGGGCCACATTGAAGTCCCTTGGAAGGCAGCCAGCAGAGAACCACCAGTGTCCCTGTGGTGGGGGAAAGAAACTCGACAGAAGGTTCCAGTTCTCTTCCATCGTGGCTGGGTATGGTAGTGCATGCATGTGGTTCCACACTTGGAAGGCTCTCACAGGAGGGCTACAAGTTTGGGGCCAGCCTGGGCTACATGGTAAGACCCTGTCACAAATATGGCACATTCATACTATGGAATCTTACAGTATTCTTGTGAGTAGTTAAAAGGAATGATAGAAGGAAGTTGCAGACAGCCCGCAGACCAAGTGTGGCCCATGTCTGTTTTTACAAATGAGATATTCCTGAAACAGCCATAACCCTGTGCTTGCATTGCCTAGGGAGGGGGACAAAAATTGAAGACTTGCAGAGTAAAATGGACTCCCCTTACAACACTAAAATACTGTTTTTTTTTTTCCAGGAAAAAATTAGCCAATCTTTGAATTAAAAATCATGTATATTTTATTAATATGGTTGAGTGAAAAAGCAAGGTGTAGAGTGATAATTGTTGGAAGCTTGCAAAGCAATACTGCACTAATGGATTTGTATTATGTATATGTACATATAAAAAACTGGAGAGCCTGGCATGGTGGCCCATGCCTGTGATCACAGTTTTTGTGAGGTTGAGATAGGAAGATATCAAGTTCAAGAGTTCAAGGCCAGCATGGACTACAAAGTGAGACCCTGACTGAAAAAAATCAGCCAGCAAGCAATTGCCTGGCCCCCACAGACCCCCTGCCTACTATCCTGGGTGTCAGCTGGCAGACACAGGGTGAGCACCCTGTGACTGTGGTGTGCCTTGTCAGATCTATACCCTGGAGGGCAGGACTGCTGAGGGGAGGAAAGGGCTATGCAGGAGAGAGCCATCATTCCCCATTCCTCCCCAGCACGGTCTCACTGGATGCTGGAGTATGGCCTGCCTCTGTCCATTCTACAGGAGAGAACAGACGCTCACAGAGAAGGGACCTGTCTAAGGCCACCATTGTAGAAACCAGAGAAGGAATGACTCCCAGGGCCTGGCAGGCCTCTGAATCTCTTTCACCTGTCGATGACACTCCTTGGATGTCCTTTTGGATCGGCTCCACTTCAGTGGCTGAATAACATTGGGCTGGTGGTTTAACCTCTCTGAGTTTCATCTATAAAACAAGGCAGTCCCTCCTGGCAATTTGGATATGAAAATGAAATAGCACTTCCCACTGGCGGCACCAGCCAGCCTTGGGCCCAGAATCCCTCAGGGAAGAAGAGTGGCGGCTACTCCCACAGCAGAACCCGTGTCCTTGAGTAGCCTGCTCCCCTGGGCACACACGTTCCTGGAATGGGGGCTCTGGCCCTCCGCAGTTGCACCATTACCACAAACTCCTTTCTTTGTTGGCACCCACTTCTGCCTCCTCTTCTGGGCCAGGTCTTCTAGAAGGGTTGGGGGTTCAGGCCTAGTAGCCACATCCTTTGGTTTCTCTCAGGGGAGACTGTGGGGATGGGAAGACTTCCTGCTTCCCTTCTTGGTCATAGTCCTCTCCTCCCTGAAACTTAAGACCCTGGACCCTGAGCTCCAGAGCTGTGCAGGGTTAGGCCGGGGAGGCAAACAGCACAGCAGGTCCTGGACTGCTGGGAACAGGAGCTGCTCCATGTGTCTGAAGGCTTGGGAAGGCTGTGGGGAGCCAGGCGCCTCCACTTAGCTTACTGGAGCCCCGTGGTAAAGGCGGCTTTGGCTGGGCCTAAGCAGCTCCCAGTTGTGACCCTACAGTGATAGGCAAGTGACCATCACTGGTCTCAGGGATGGCGTCCCGAGGCCTGGAAGGACACAGCAACCCAGGAAGCAGTGGCTGAGAGACCTCCCTCAGTGCAGGTGCAGACTTCATTTGGGGAGATGAATATGTGGACTTCCTTTCCGTGCTCCAAGCAGTTCACGCATGATTTCATTTTTAAAGACAGGGCCCCATGTATTGCAGCCTGGCTTTGAACTTGCTATGTAGCTGAGGACGACCTTGAACCCCTGATCCCCTGCTTCCTTCTCCCAAGTGCTGCAATTACAGGTGTGCACCACCATGCTCTGCTAAGCAGCTTACTCTCTCCCTCAGCCACCAGGGACCTTTCACACCATACACACAGGGCCTCAGATCCCAGGGCAGGGGGCTGAGAAGGCTGGTATCTCCTGGTCCCGACAGGGAAACTGAAGCTTAGAGAGCAGCTCGCTCAAGGTGACAATGACGGAGCACAGGGCACCGGTAGGACCAAGGACACCTGTCCATCCAGGGGTCTGGTGTCTCAGTCTGCCCCAGCCACACTGCCCTGGTTCTAGAGATTAAGGAGATTAACTAAATCCTAGGACTCGAGCTGGGCTTATCAGAGGCGCCACTCTGGGGGCCTTGGGGTGAATTGGCAACTTGTACCTCCGGGTCTGTCTCGGTGGCTTGGGACACCTGACTCCTGCCCTGGCTGGTGGCCCACAGTCTGCTCTAGGCTGGTAGGGCTGAGAGGTAAACAGATAGGCCAGTGGCCAGTTGACCATTATGGACCTGGGATGGGGTGGGTGGGAAGAGCCTGGGGGCCTGAGGGTTGATTTTTAACCTTCTGCTCTGAGCAACCCAGGCTCCTGACTGGGCGGTCAGGTGTAGTGTAACCTGCATCTTTTCCTTAAGGGATCACTGGCTTTGGCAGATGAGAGTGTATGGCGGGGAGGGAAGGAAATGGGTAATCAAGGAGCCCGTCTACCCGGGGAAGAGCTGAGTGCTGTGCTGGATGCTTCTCAGAGGCATAGTCAGACTCATGTGTGAAGAGCATCTACCAGCTGTGAGCTATGCCACATCTCAGCTCTCTGGGGAGAGAGCATCATGCCGCTCTCTGGGGTAGAGTTGGCAAAGCCACTGTCCTCTCCATGCATAGCTTAGTTCAGTTCATCCAACTCCTCTGGAATCTTCTGTGAGGAGAAGGGGAGGGTCAACAAGTACTTCAAGGCATGACAGGTCTGGGTTGACTGACAGCTGACCATGGCTTATCATGTGACCTGAGAAGTTGCATCTTCCTGCACCTGTCTCTTTGTGTCTAAGGGAGGTGTGGATTATGTCTGTGGATCATTTGAGTGTCCGCCTAGAGCACCTCAGAAATGAAGAAACCTTGGGAGGGTGGGGACCATAGTGAGGCAAGTGCCACATGAAAGACAAGCATCAGGAATTCCCTCCACAGAAAATGTTACCGGTGGTAAGAACCCTGCTTACCACAGCCCCGAATGGCTAAGACAGCCAAGGGTCAGCCTGGACAGAAAAATTCAAATTCACATGAAGCAAGAGATGCACCTTCTTAAAGGATGTTAAAAATCTGAGGAAATAGAAAAGATTCTTGTTCTTGAGAGCAGTAGCTCTGAAATGGCTGAGATTCATCCCACGCGAGGGCCTGTCCACTCAGGCAGACATCGGCATTGCATGTGCAGCCTGACTCACAAGCTGACTCTGAAGTTTGTATGGAAAAGGTGCAGGAGGATGGCTGAAGGTAGAGAGCCACCCACTAGAGCACAGATGGAGCGGATTTCAAGAGTAGAGTGAAAGGGAGTGGTGTTGGTATGAGACCAGGTTGTGAAGCAGGAGAGAGGAGAACTGCACCTCATGGTGAGGGAGCCCACGGGCAGCCACTATGCTGCCATATTTTGGCTTTTGAAAGTTAGAGCCCCACCTCACAGCATGCACTGCAATTCCAGATAACTCTAAGGAGATTTAACACAGCTTGTATGTTTTCGTATGGAGAGCAAATGTACATATGGGTGTGCAATGAAGCCCTCGGGAGAAAATATAAGAACATAGAGTATAAACTTGGTGTTGGGGACATCGTGCCTGATGGCTCATCCAACTTAGAAACTATGGAAGAAACAACCGACTTGTTTATAGAATGTCCTCCAAAAAAGTCTGTTGGACAAAGATACTTTAGGGTGCTAGAGAGATGGCTCAGCAGGTAAGAGGTCTTTGCTGTGCAAGCATGAGGACCTGAGTTCAAATCCTCGGCACCTATGTAAAATTTTGCTGCACATGGCTGCATGTGCCTATAACCCTCAGTCCTTGGCCGGGGGCGGGGGGGGGGCGACACACGGGAGAGTGCTGAGGTTCTAGGCTCAGGAAATAAGGCAGAGTGATGGTAGAACAGGACGCCCAATGTCCGGCTCATGTGTGTGCAATTACCCCAATCCTTCCCTCACACCCATAAAAGATTCTTTAAATGAAGTTAAAGAGAAATGGCTAGCAGAAAACACAACACTGGAGGAACGAGATGGGAAGGGGACCTGGGGAGGAAGAAGGGTGACTGTAGGTCTGTGCCCTCCCCCTTTTCATGACAGGAACAGTCTATATAGGCTGATGATGTAGCTCAGTTAGTAGAGGACCTGCCTAGCATGCACAGAGCCCTGGGCTCCATCCGCAGGCACTACATAAACCAGGAATGCCTGAAATCTCGGCACTCGAGAGATGGAGGTAGAGAGGTCAGAAGTTCATGGTCATCTTGCTACGTAGGAGGTTCAAGGGCAGCCTGGGACATAGGAGACCCTACCTCGAAAAAGCAAAAACCAAAACAAAACCAAAAACCCAACACACCCAAAACTATTCATACAAGTACTATTCAAGCGATGGTACCTAGGCTGACTGCTGGGCAGGGTGAGTGTGAGCTTCTGGAAGAATCCCCTTCCATTCTGGAGACCCAGGGGGCCCTGTGGCCGGTGCTGGAGGAACTGGGCTGGTTGGAGGCCGGGAACATGGCTCAGGGGCAGATTCTAGAGGACGGAGGGCCTGTTCCGCACACCTTCCTGGAGGCGAGTGCATTTCCGATCTCTTCACCTTTCTAGTGCCCAGCTGGGCCCTTGCCAGCCTCTACCTCCCCGAGCCTCCCGCAGGCTCCAGTCCCTGCTCTCTCATCCTTCTGGGCCATGCTTTGAGGCAGTGTCCTTCCCTCCCAGAGGACTGTTCCTTGATGGCGACCTCACTTGCTGTACAGCTGTGCTGGGATCTGCACGGCCTGACTCATGGTACATATCAGCAGCAAACACTGTTTCAAGAACTTCTATATGCTCTCAAGTAAATGCTAGTATATGGCCAGACTATACAGCCATAGCAAAGACACACAGATAAAATGTGACTGGAGTTGCTGACAAGGAGCTTCCTTCCATACCTGGGGGAAAAATGAGACCCAGAGAGGGTTTGTGTCTTGTTCAACATCATACAGAAAATAGTCCTAAAATATTGAAACACATGGGGTGGGCAGGGGTGGGACCCCTTATCTGCCACCTCGTCTAATATGACAGCCATCATCCTGTTCCTACTAGCGTACAGATGTGGAGACTGGGGCTCTGTGGGGTAGGATCTTCCTGAAGATCACCTAAAGGTGGAGACGGAGGCCCATTTGAATCCAGAGAGACATCTCCTGTAGCAGAGCCAGATTGCCTGGGTTTCCATCTGAGGGCTGCCATTTGCTGGCAGAGAATTCTACAGGCCACTTGATTGCTCTGAGCTGTCCCTGTCCCCATGTGTAGAATGGGGTCTCTTGGGGCTTTGGGGAAAGTGCCTAGGTACCCAGCAGGTGACAACTTATGGTGGCTTCTGTCTTTTTTTTTTAAAAGAGATTTAAAAAAAAATTTATTATTTTTTATGTGTATGAATGTACTGTCTGCATGTAGGTTTGTGCACCCGTGTTGTGCAATGCCTCAGAGGACAGAAGAGGGTGTCAGGTTCCCCTGGAACTGGAGGTAAAGACAGCTCTCAGCCGCCATGTGGGTGCTGGGGATCGAAACTGGGTCTTCTGCAAGAGCAGTCGGTTGTTCTTAACCACTAGGCCATCTCTCCAGCCCTGGCTTCTGTATTAAAAGAAAAACAGACCACCCCTTCTCATCAGGGCCCAACGACATTGGACTAGAGCTAAAGAATAGACTTTATTCTTGGGGCAGGCGTTCTGGGTCTGACACTTTCGGTGGGGTCACGGAGCCGTGCACACGCACACGGTACAGGCAGGTAAAGCGTGGGTTCCCCCAGTTGCTGGAGATCTTCACTTTGACTGCAGCAAATGCCCGAGGTGGCTGGTTCTGGAATAGAGAACCAGATGGCCAGTGATCCCACAGGCCCCCACCCTACCCAACAGACAGCCTGGGAGCCTTAGTGGGCGTGTATGCTGTAGGGCCCTGAGTGAGCCACTTTCTCTCTCTGGGCTTTACTTTCCCCTTTGTAAGGTGGGAGCGATCACAGCTATTTCCAAGATTGTTGTGGGCATGAAATGAGATCCTGGGGCTGGATGGCTCACCAGCTCCTATCATGCCATGGGCACTTTTTACATGTAGCCCCTCCCCTCCTTGACCCTCCAAAGAGGGTGGGGCTGGGTGTTCATCAAGACCCCTGAGCTATGCAATAAGAAAAGCAGCAAGAGAAAAACTCAGTGCATGAGTGGTTTTAACTTCCCAGGGAATTGCCGAGGGGTCACTGACCTGAGCGGAAGAGGAAGACCCAAGATCCATCACCAAACTTGTGACTGGGCTGAAGTTTGGGCCGGTGTTTGCCTGATTCACACTTGGACACTCACCTTGCCAAGTTGTCTAGTCCTGGTTCTGTCCTTGGTGCCCTCCTCTCCAGGCCTCAAGCTTCCCCTCTGGTGGATGGGTCAGATGCTGACTAGGGGCTTCTGGGACAGAGACTCTAACTTTGGAGCCAGGAACCCTACCTGGTGGCACTTTTTGTTCAGCATTTTCTGCCCAGGCAAGACATACAGCACAAGGAGTCACAGAGGGACCAGGGGACAGCCTGGGGCTAGGGGCCTGTCCCTGGGTCCTTCTCTAGATCCCGACTATCAGCTCCGTTTCTGAGCCTGGTTCCTTGTCAAGTGGATCAGTGAGGACTGTAGCTCTCAGGGCTGTAGGGAACTGGGTGCAGCTGCATATGGGGTGCACTCAGCATGTCCTCCACAGATGGCCTCCCCAGGTACCTGGAGCTGGAACATCTGGATGGTGTTTTCTGGTTGAAACCGGAATGCCCCCAGGAACACGCCCTCCCTTGGGGGACTCTCCATGCCCTGTGGAATCAGACAATGAGGCATGAAATACAGCGGGCTTAGACCTGCACACCTCCTGGGATGGAGAGTTCTTCCCCCATTCTGAGCAGAGCTCTGTTGTAGTCCAATGTCTGGGACAGGAAGGGGCGCAGCATGGGGAGTTGGAGGCTGGAGTCTACTTCTAACCCCACCATGGATGGGAAGGATCTGGCTGCTTCTCAGCCCTTCTCTGGACTTCACTGATATGTCTCTGGACTGTCACAGCAAAATGGGGCCCAACGGCCTCTCCCATCTCAGAAAAGCCCCTTTGGAATATGGTAGCTGTCTGTGTTGGTCCCAGAAGGCTGAGATAAGCTCCGCCCTCGCCATTCCCATCCTAACAGACTTGTGTCCCTGCGGTCTGCAGGAGCCGTGTGGGCGGGTTCTCCCAAGGCCTGAACCGCTACCGCCTGACGTGATCCCTTTAGCTCGGCCTGGCTCGCTCTCAGTGAACGCTTACATAGATGACGAAGTCTTTGGGTGCAGTATCCAGGCTTCCTGACAGCGAGATGGTCTTGGGGATGTGCTGCAGCGTGAGGTTGGATAGGTAGACGTTCTGGGCCAATCGGATGGTCACCTGGCCATGGTCACCAGCAAAGGCCCAGCAGTTGCCAGGTGACACGTTGGGCTGGAAGAGACAGGTATAAGGGAGCTGTGCTGCATGGATGGGGCCTTCCTCATCTGCTCCCCGGACCTTCTCAGCTTTCTGCATGACACCTATCCTTCCTGTCCACAGAACTTGGTTCCAGGCGTGTGGGGGGAATGTGGCCCGCATGGGGCCTCCCAGTCTCCTGCCCCTCCCTCCTTAGCAGCCGTTCATCCATCCATCCATTCGTTCCTCACTCCCATCATTCTTTGCATGTTTTCACCATCGCCCTACGCTTGGGCTTGGAGATGGTCTCTATTTACAGAGAAGGCATCTAAAGCACAGCAGGGAAACGAACAGACCAGGCTGTATGGAACTGGAAGTGCAACTCAGGCTATGTGACCCCAGAGCTTGCTTGGTCTTAACCATGTGATCTTGACTCATAAATGGGAAACAGAGACCTAGAGACAGAAATAGGGCTGCCTTCAAATCACAAAGGGAAGCTATTCAGCAGTGCTGAGCTTCCTGTGGACACAATGTGTGTGGTCCTGATCAGTACTATGATGGGGGTAGGAGGGATAAGGGGCTGGTCAGGGAAGGGCTCCTTCAGGACCTGGGACAAGGGAAACTAGGGTTAGCTGGGGGTGGACCACAGGAACAGCATGTCAACCCAGGGGACATCAGGCAGGGCAGGTGGCACAGGGACCTGGGGCCAGCTGGCCAGGATGGATGTTCAGAGGCCAGGGTAGCAGAGTCCTCGCCATCCTGCTTTCATCACTGCCCTAGGCCTGACTTCAGCTGAGCTTCAAAGCCAGGCTTGGCCCCTCGAAAGCCTGGGACGCACCAGCTGCCTCCTGGCCAGTGTGTGCTGTGTGCAGTAACCTTTCTCTTCTGTCCCAAGCCCTCAGTGCCTCCTCATCCCTGGAAGGCCACTGCTGTAGTGGACCATGCGGTCCATAGATGGGTGGCCTGTGGCTTTGCCCTGGACTGGCTGCTAAGATGAGACCTTAACAGTGTTTGCAGTGATTTGGTGCTTGGACAGGCCTGTTCCCCTCTCTGGGCCTTGAGGCAAGATTTCAGAGGGGTCAGTTTTGGCTGTGCCATATGCCATATGCCATATGCTCAGGTGATCTGGCTCCTTGGCATCGTGGCCTCCTCTGCAAAGTGGGTACATCATGAGACCACACATGGGGTGGCCTGAGTGTTCCGACCCTAAAGTTTCAGAGCCGGATGGGGGTCACTGTGCCCTCTTCCCGCCGTAGCCCCTGCAGCCCTGGTCTCTGCTCTCACCTCTCATTCCCGCCCTCACTCTTCCCAGATCTCCTCCTGTGTCTTGCTGGCTACTTGTTTCTGCTTCACCTCTGTTCTGCCCCACCTTCAATCCTGCCACACGTCTGCTGCCAGCTCCGGTCCCCTGCCCTCTCCCACCATTCCCTGACCTCTCCCACCATTCCCTGCCCTCTCCCACCATCCCCTGCCCTGTCCCCTGCCTCAAGGATCACATCCGGGGGCTGTGCGTAGTTCCACAGCCGGATCCAGTTCCAGTAGGAACGAGCCTTGTCGTGGTTGTACGTGGCTGACGTGTGCTCGAAGTCGATCCTGGCCCCTGCATGGAAGGCAGTGGGGGGGGGTACCAGCACTGAGGACGTGCTGGCTTGTGGTAGTGCTTGGGCTGAATCCTTGCCCTCTCTGGAGCTCAGTGCTCCCTTCTGGGTAATGGGATGGGCACTGTAATTAGTAGTAAGAGCAGTGCTGGGTAGCTTGGGTTGTTGACTTCACGTATCCGGGAGGAGGAAACCTCAACTGAGGAGTTTCTTCTATTGGATTGGCCTGTGGGGACAGCTATGAGGCATTTTCTTGATTGTTGAATGATGTGCGAGGGCCCAGCCCACTGTGGGAGGTGCCATCCCTGGGCACGGTGGTCTTGGGTTGTATAAGAAAGCAGGCTGAGGGGTTGGAAAGGTGGATCAGCGGTTATGAGCACTGGATGCTCTTTCAGAGGACTCAGGTTCAATTCCCAGCACCCTCATGGTGGCTAACAACATCTGTAACTCCAGTTCCAGGGGATCCAGTATCGTCTTCTGCCTCCCATGGGCACTGCATGACGTGGGGACACTTGCGTGCATGCAGACAATATACTCAGACATAAAGATAGTAAATAAAATATCTAAAAAGGAAAGCAGGCTGAGCATGGTTGGCACAAGTCAGTAAGCAGCATTCCTTGTGGTCCATGCTTCACATCCTGCCTCCCGGTTCTTAGCTTGTGTTCTTGCCTCTACTCTCCTTGATTATGGACTGTAAGCTGCAGGCCAACAAACCCTTCCTTCCCCAAGTTGGTTTTGGTCCATGTTTTATCACAGTGGTAGACAGTAACTTGGACAAGCAGCATGCCAGGGCTGTGTGTGGAAGGGTTAGCACATTGGCTTTTCCCAGAAGCCCGCCCAATGCTAGGTTGGTGTGCTTGGACCAGCCACATATGTGTGTAAGGTGCAGAGGGGCCTGGCCTGATAGGTGGAGGGAGTCTGGAGGTGGCTCAGGGGAGGAGCCCATACCTGTGACCCTACGCTTCACTGAGTCTGGGTGCCTGGTCAGCTGACATTGCCTGGTTGGAGTCCTACTCCCAGTCCCAGGCAGCCTGACCTCTTCTTTGTGGCTTCCTCCCAGGACTCCTAGTTGAAACACTCTTCTCTAATTAGGTCTTATGTCCCCCCAGAGAAAGGGGTGCATTCTTCCTGGTCCCTTCTTCCCTAGCCCCCAGATTTCTGAATACAATTGGGTCCACTCAGTTTGTTTCAAAAGCTAGCCTCCCCACCCCAGAGTCTGGACTCCTCTGTATGCCCAGTCCCAGGTTTTGGGAGTACTGAGGGGGTCAGGGTTAGTGGAGGGGTGAGGGCAGAGTTGAGTGCCATGGATTTCTGCTCTCAACTCTAGACCCCATTAGAGAATATGAAATTAGATAATGTAGCAAAAAAAAAAAAAAACCCAAAGGGAGCAGAGGTTAGCTCAGAGGCTGGACTTCCCAGCAGCAGTATGTGTACCTCTAATGGACAGTATAGAAACCTAAAGGTTTCTTAGGATGCCTGAGGTATGCCGATGGGAGAGGCAGGTCACTTACCAATGGACTTTAGGGCAAAGTCTGGCTTTTCGATGTAATCACCTTGTATCATCTTCATTATTTTCTGGGCCATTTTTTGCTGAGAAGGCAGAGAACATAAGCTGTGTCCTGGCAGGATTTTGTAGATTATGAGCCCCATTTGTGTGTCCCTGGCAGGCAGTAGGCAGCGGTGGGAACCCTCTTCTTACCAGCTTACCCCCGTTTGTGGAAGCTATGGCTAGCCCCGAGCAGGATGGGCCATGCTATACTGTGAGAAAATCCTGTGGCATAGAACCATCCCTGCCCCCGGGTTGGGTGTGAATTTTCATGTTTATGCTGAGCAGATGTTATGTGGAGTCCTGGGGTCTTGGTGGGGTCCAGAGCTCTGGAAGCAGGCAGAGCCTGCCTGGGGTCTTGGACACTATGTGCTTCTGAGTCTGGATTTTCTAGTTTTTAAGAGGGCCATGGCTGTGGAGGACTACTGAGGATTAGAGAGCTGCGTAAAGCTCCCACTATGTGCAGGAATGCTCTCATCCTCTGGCCTCCCTGGGAGGTTCATACCATTATCGCCCAACTTTTTTTTTTTTTTTTTGAGATAGAGTCTCCTGTAGTCACAGCTAGCCTAGACTTCCACCCAGATTATAATGGAAGGTCTCAGAGGCTAGGGAAGGCATGGCACAAGCAGAATCCCTGAGCCGATGCGTGAAGCTGCAGCAAGCAGCCAGGGGGGGGGGTCTGAGAAAGCCGGCCGCACGGAACGCTTCCCAGCAGGGAAGGTGCCATTATGTCAGGGATTTTATATTCACGAAGGAGTAGAAGACAAAACTAAAGACTTGAGAGCCTTCACACATGTGGTGCGCCTTTCCAGTTAAGATGTTTGGCAAAGTTTTGAAGCCGTGTGGGCCTAACAGCTCAATATATGCCAAGAAAGAAGCCATACTTCTGGTTCATCTTTCCTACAAAAATAGGAAACTTCCTTGGTGATAATTATCATGACACGAGGCTTCTAGAGTTCTTTTCATATCGCGTCCAGAAAACACTAAAAATTATCAAGTATTAAGGGGCAAGACCAAAAAACTGGTACTAAGAGAGAAAAGAAAACACCCAGAAAATGGGAGAGCATAGAGAGCCCAAGAATTGGAGTTAG
Source organism: Rhizomys pruinosus (assembly GCA_009823505.1). Lineage (NCBI taxonomy): Eukaryota > Metazoa > Chordata > Mammalia > Rodentia > Spalacidae > Rhizomys > Rhizomys pruinosus. Next base: position 362,463 of record VZQC01004885.1, on the reverse strand, counting down.
CTGACAAAGATTTTAAAATAAGCATAATTAAAAGAAAGGAAAAGATAGACAGCATGAACAAAATAGTAAACTAATCATAGAATTTCAATCTATGAAAAAGTATTGAATGTGAATTATTAAGCTAAATAATGTAATATTCGAATTGAACAGTTTTTTTTTTTTGCAGGACATAATTTTGTAAATGAGTCTGAATAAATTTTCAAAACTTTGTACATAGAGAAAAAAGAATGAAAATGAACAACTGAATCCAGTAGGAATCACATTTAACATATATTAAAGGACTAGCATAGAGGTAATCAGAATAAATAGAGGACAGATTATGAGAAAAGGGAGTATTTTAAGACTTTAAAAATATTAAAACAGGGCCAGGCATGGTGGTTCACACCTTTAATCCCAGCACTTGGGAGGTAGAGGCAGGTGGATCTCAGTGAGTTCAAGGCCAGCTTGGACTACAAAGTGAATTCAGGCCAGTTGGGACTGCAGGGAGAACCAATCTCAAAAAAGACCAAAAATATTAAAACATATTTAGTAATCTCAGCATTCCCCAGGCAGTTTACACTGAAGACAGAAGGAATATTGTGTTAAGTTGCCAGGGATAAAAACCACACTAACGGGCTGGAGAGATAGCCTAGTGGTTAAGAGTGCCGACTGCTCTTGCAGAGGACCCGGGTTCAATCCCCAGTGCCCACATGGCGGCTGAGAACCATCTTTAACTCCAGTTCCAGGGAAATCCGACACCCTCTTCTGACCTCCTCGGCATTGCATGACACAGGTGCACAGACCTACATGCAGACAGTACACTCATACACATAAAAAATAAATAAAATTTTTAAAAAAAGAATAAAAAAAACAAACCACACTAAGACGGTCATGGTAGCACATGCCTTTAATCCCAGCATTTAGGAGGCTGAGGCAGGTGGATCTCTGTGAGTTCAAGGCCATCCTGGTCTACATAGTAAGTTCCAGGGCAGCTGGGACTACAGGGAGACTCTGTCTCAAAAAGACCAAAACAACAGCAACAACAAAAAATAAAACAAAACAAAACAAATATCAAATTAGACCCCTAGGGTCAAGGATAAGCCTGTGTAGTTTTCCACAGTAACAGTAAAACTAAAATGTACTGTGGACATCCTTAAAAATACCTTTTCTAAAGTTCTAGACCCAGAAAAACTATCAAGAGCAAGGGTGGACTAAGGATATTTAAAAACATACAAGTTCTAAAAAACAAGCTATTACTATTCTTTTACTCTTTTGCAGGAAGTTATTGGGTGGAGATATGCTCCATCCAAATGAGGGATGAAACCAAGGAAGATGACCTGGGGCACAAAAACAGGGCTTCAGCACAGATGCTGGGTGGTTAAGGGCCAAATGCCCAGCGTCTCACCTCATTAGACATAGCTTCCATCTCCTGAAGTTTGGCAATGAGCAGGTTCATACTACCTCGAAGGTCCTGGATTTCTCCAGTGTGATGTCGTACCTTCTCCTGGTATAGCCTTATCAACAAGGAGAGAAAACAAGACCTGACCACTTTGTAATGCTGCTATTTATTGTTCCTTTAAATTCTCCTTTGGCTAGTCATCCCTCTGAGAACCACCTTCAAATACTTTCCCTGTCTTGGGTCCATTCCTCATCTACTGTCAGGTTCTGATCCCTAAAACACGACTCCTCCTCTTCATGCTTGCAATGTCCTTAAGTCCATCTCAGTCCTTCCAAATAGCCATGAATATTTTGTCTGTAAGAATCTATCACCAGGCAGTGACTTGCTAGTTACCACTTCTCAGCTGCCATTTACTGTACACTGACTGAGCCAGGACCTATTTAAGATACTTCACATTGTTGTTGTTGTTGGTTTTTTTTTTTTTTTTGATGTTTTTTTTTTTTTTTTTTGGTTTTTTTTTTTTTTTTGATGTCTATTTACCTAGAATGACATGAATTCTTTGTCTAATCTCACAAGTAAGAGTCAAAGGCCTAGAGCGATTAGTTGACTTGCCTAAGGTCAGGCAGTTAGGATTTATGGGAGTGAGAATTTAAGCCCATTTTGGTATGAATGTTGTGTCCATATTCCTAGCCAAGGGGACACCTCGAAATCTGACTATAACTGTGGTTTTTAGGTAAAAATAGGAATAGTAGGTAGTTTTCTCTTACCTCAGACTCTGCAGTGGACCATTTATACTGTTATCCTGGCGGAGTGTTGAAGAAAGAAAGGATCTCCCTTAGATGGCCTAATTTTGGCCTGACAGAGCTTCATCTACTCATTCTCCCACAGCCATCGATTCATTCATTCATTCATTCATTCATTCATTCATTCATTCATTCACCTCCATGCCTCATCTTCCATCCATCTACTTTCCTACCGTGTATACAAATTCCAAGTTCCATTCCCCCCTTTTCCATCTGTTCTCACCCCACCCAGCCATACTCTTCTGTTCACATACACTCTCCGCCTCCTCAACCTCCTTTATCATCTACTGCACTCAGTCTCCACCTCCCTACCATCAGCCTTCCACCTTCCATAAACCACCCTCTCAACCCATTCATTCTCTTATTTGTCCCTCCATGATTCCTTCATTCCTCTTTTTCTACCAACATCCATCCACCCATCCATCCATCCATCCATCCATCCCTCCCTCCACCCACCCATCCTATCCATTCTCCTCCTATTCACACTTCCATCTGATGATCAGCCATCCAATATCAACAGCATAGCCCCCTGTGTCTGGCACCAATCTGGACATTGCTTGGATGAATCAGGTCTGTCTGCTTCCTTCAAGGGAGAGACAGTCATGATTACAGAAAGCTGAGAGGAGAAAGAGGAAACATGTCTCTGCTTGGGTGTTTCTGGAGGTGGAAATCTTTCAGATGGACCTTGAAGGATATGAAGGAGCTTACGGGGGAAGAAGGGAAGAGGAGAGACAGGCCTTTCCGGTCTCCGTTCTCCATTAGTCTTTGAGAATTCCTCCAGCAGGAAGCCCTGGCCACTGATTTGCTCTTCTTTCATCTCCAGAAACCCAAAATAAATGGATCCCATAACTCACTGAAGCAGAGAGCATAGAAAGTGTTTCTGCCTCACGGCCTTACTGTAGATGGGGGTGAGAGGGGCCACTGCTGGGGCTGAATGCCTGGAAGGCTATCTCCTGGGGGATGACCGCATCTGGTCTTTGAGTCCTATGTGCAGGAGAGAGGTGTTCCAGGTGCGAGGCACGACAGAGGCAGTGATGTGGATCTGGGAAGAATCAGGAGCCAACCAGTATCCAGATGTGGTGAGACTGACAGGTGCTTCAGAAGGAATGCTGACTGGTTGCGGTGAGATAGGTCAGCCGTGGGCCCTGGCGTGGGTTCACACTCACCTGCCAGACTTTCAATCTTGATGGCAAGTGCATGGAAAACACCCAGAACCCTGTGGGCCAGGAGAACAAGTATGAGCCGTTTAACAGGGACGCATGAAAGCCGGGTTTCTGAAGTTAAGACATTGGGGTTCAGGTCTGTATAACTGGAAGAAGTTACTTAATCTTTCCCAGCTCTGTGTCTTCCTCTGAAAAATGGGACTAACTGTGATATCCACTTCATGTTCAAATGATGTCATCTGTGAAATGTGTCACACAGCTAAACCATGTACATCTCTTTCCAGCCTCTTGTCCCAGGATCACTTAGGAATAATAGGCAAAGGGACATGGGGTGGTCTTTTCTGTATTTTATGAGCTCTAGGAAGGTTTGTATCTATTATTTTAAAGCCTTTAGAACCTACTTGCCATTCTTTTTTCCTTAAGATTGTGGTGTGTGTGTGTGTGTGTGTGCTATGTACTCATGAGTACAGGTGGCCACAGAAGCCAGAGGCATTGGGTCCCCTGGAGCTGGAGGTACAGATCATTGGGTGCTGGGAATCAAACTCAGTCCTTGGAAGAGAACTGCTCTCAACCACTGAGCACCTTCTAGCCCTTAGTTGTCATTCTTAATAAAAGTTTTCAAATAATTTCTTGGCTTTTACAATTCTTCATTTCATTTCATTTCATTTCATTTCATTTAACCCATGTGGCAAGACCAATTAATGAGATGGGTAACTGGTGGCAGGCGAGACAGAGTTTTGCCCAGGGTCTTGTCTGTGCTAGTGCCCTGGCCTCCCGAGCCCAGGGATACCTCCGCAGGGACAGGGCCCTACAGACTCACCAAACCCGCAGAGAAGCAGAACACCCATCTTCTCTATGAGCTTCTGACAGAACAGTTTGAACCTGAGAGGAGAGAAGCTGCAGGTCAGCTGCCGTCCGACAGGTTTCCTTTCTCCTCACTCCCTGTGCTATTTGTCCTTTGTCCCACTCTCTGCCTCTCTCCCTGTTGAACTCGCCCTGCAGGGTTCAGCTCCAATGACTCCTCCTCCTTGGACCCCCAGAGTCACCCTGCCTTGCGTTCCTAGTCTGGAATTGCTTCCCACTTGGCCGGGGTGGGGACAGGCAAGGCTGGGCCCAGAGGAAGCATTAAGGAATTCACATTGAATGAATGAATGAATGAATGAGGCAGGCGGCCTATCAGAAATTCAGAGAGATTTACAGGGGCAGAGCAGGCACAGGGATGGCGGCGGGCTCATTCTGGGCAAGAACACCCAGCAAAGGAGTAAGCTGGGAATCTCGAGGGCTGGAGGCCCTGCGGAAGCACGGTGAGCAGGGTAAGAGCAGCTTGGAAAAGAAGAGCGGGGAAGGCTCTAGGGAACAGGAGAGAGTCAGGAGGTCTAGGATGGGGCTTTGACTAGAGCCAGCCAGGGACGCTCATCCCGCCTGGCTGCCAAGGGGAGAGCCAAACTAATGAAGGTGGGTCACTATCTCCACCCTGCCCACTCTTCCCTGCTCACCTGCAGGTGTTGAACAGGGCTTGCTGTATCTGAGTCCTCAGGAAGCAGGCCAAGCAGGTGAGCCAGGCTGAACAGGAGACAGGAGACCAGCAAGACGTCGCAGCCTTGCCTGGCTGCTGTCAAATCTCACTGGCTATCTTGGGGCTGGGGGACACCCTGGAGCAGGGAGCTTATGGGTGTGCATGGCCCGTGGGTTAGCCTGGCTTGAGGATGGCAGTTAAGAGAGCCTTACTGACTCAGCAGCAGCACATAGGACATGTATGCTCACACCTGTCCGCAGACACGGGGAGGCTGGTGAGGGCGGCAACTTGGACAGGTTCATCCGGCATGGTGGGAGGCCGGAAGTATGGGGTCAGGACAAACGGGAAGGTGGGTGGAAGTGTGGGGGAGGGGAAAAGAGGATGGATAGGAAAAACGATGAAAGGATTGAACCAGAGGATTGATAGATGGATGGACAGAGGGAATGAGTACACTGGAAAATTGGATGAATGTCCATATTAACACATGACAGTCTGAGGAAAGTGATGAATGACTCAGTGAAGGAATGGCTGGACAGCAGAGGGTGAATGGATGGGTAGGTGGGTGGATATTACATGGATAGATAGGTGGATTAATGAAACCAAAGCAGAGAAGGACTGAGGACAAATTCTTCCTTTGCCAGCCAGCTTCCCTCTGCTCCTCTCGGGAGGCCCTGTCTAGAGTGGGTGGAGATCCCCATTGCACTTTGCAACCCTGTGGCCCGCACAGGGTGGAGATCCCCATTGCACTTTGCAACCCTGTGGCCCAGGGCAGCCTGCACTCTGGAAGAGCCTGCCTGACCTGAGTGGGACTGCGCCCTCTCCCCTGGTTCTTCCTCATATACATACACAGATATTCCAGTATGAACTGGGTCAGGCTGCGGCTTGGGGTGCTGATGCGGACAGGCAGCAAGAGATTGTCTGCAGAGAGCACGACCATCAGGTGTCTGTCAGCTTTGGGGCATAGGCTGACAGATACCTGGGGGCCCCGGGCTGGTGTGGGCTTCCCTGCCCCTCTACCCCCGCTTCTTGCCGGGAGCCCGTGAAGCCCTAGGACTCACCTCTTTGCTCACTCATGTTTGCTGAGGACCTCTCTGCTCCTCTGCTGGTGGCATGGCCTCGTGGGTGGCCCCTGGGGATGACAAGGTTGACAGTCACATTTACATCTTACAAGATCCATGGTGCAACCATGTTTCAAATTGAGAAGCCTGGCAGAAGGGATGTTTGCTGAGACCACCAGGCTCTGAACCAGGGGCCAAGAAGTTCTAGCTGAGGGCCTTAAGTCTAGGTAAGGACTCTGGGGGCTAAGGATCCCCCTGGATGACTCACCCCAAAGCCACCCTCTTCTTACTGGCAGAAGCCCAGCTTGGCTCCCTTCATTCCAGCCCATGCAGTCTTAGATAAATTTGACTGGTCAGAGCCTGTTATACTCCCCCTGCCCATTCCCCTTGCAGTCTCAGGTTCCAAGAGGATTGGGGAAGGGTAGGGTGAGTGGCTCTGAGGATGTGGGACTGAGGAAAGCTTTGCTTTGCTGAAATGAGGCCCACAAGAGGCCGTTCTCCTCCCTAGGCAGCAATGATTCCACATGACGCTGGACCCGCAGTAGCCTTGGGACCATCACAAGAGGATGCTAAAAAGAAGAGCAAACATGTCAGCGAGAACCTGGTCTCCAGATGTCAGAGAACTGCGGAATTCGTGCACTTTGGCTCCACCCTGACCTTAGCCCCTCTTGGCAGGTGAGACGGAAACATCTTAATTTCATCAGACATCAGTCCTCACAGTTTTTATTCTACTCTTGCTATATTTATTAAGAAATTAGCCGGGCGTGGTGGCGCACACCTTTAATCCTTGCACTTGGGAGGCAGAGGCAGGCGGATCTTTGTGAGTTCAAGGCCAGCCTGGTCTACAGAGTGAGTTCCAGGACAGCTGAGGCTACAGGGAGACCCTTTCTCAAAAAGACCAAAAAAAAAAAAAAAGTATGCATTTAGCCATTACAGTTTGTGTGCTGGTTAGTTATGTCAACTTGACACAAGCTACATGGAGACTTGGGAAGGAGGAGGCATTTTCTTGATTGTGGATTGATGTAGGAGGGTGCAGCCCACTGTGAGCAGGGCCATCCCTGGGCAGGTGGGCTGGGGCTGTAAAAGAAAAGTAGCCAAGCCAGCCAGGAAGCAGCATTCCTCCGCAGTCCCCGCTTTAGCTCCTGCCTCCAGGTTCCTGCCTTGAGGTCCTGCCCTGCCCTCCCTTAGTAATAGATTATGACCTGGGAGTTGCGGAATGAAATAAACCCTTTTTCTTGCCAAGCTGCTTTTGGCCATGTGTTTATCACAGCATCAGAAAATCAAACTAGGAAAAGTTGGATGTTAACCGTCTTCCAGATGTGTTAAATCACTGTTTTCCAGGGGGCGGTTTTTGGAGGTGCTGTGGGCCTTTAAGAGCTGGGGCCTACTGGGAGGTCCCTTAGGGCACTGGGTATGTAGTCTTGAAAGGGACTGTGGATTCCTTCTCTCCCCCTTTCTCTTTGCTTTTTGTCTCATTAGAGAAGTGTCCCCCGTGTACTCTTTCCATGAGGTGAACGGAAAGCGGCAGGGCACTTGATCATGGACTAGCACTTCAAAACCATGAAGCAAAGTAAGCCTTTTCTCTTTATAAGTTAATTATCACGGGTAGCTCATTATAGTGTTAGAAAGCTGTCTCACACGGTGCCCAGTTGTGCTAACGTATTATTGACCTTCCCCAAATATAAGTTTAATTTATAATTCCTGAGGAATAGGTAGTGTGTAGGAAGACGAATATATCTCAGAATAAGAGAAGAGTTTGAAGGCTCTCAATACAAAGGCCTGCTTGTTTCCCCCACTTCACCATTTCACATGGAATACATGTACCACATCATCACATCACACCCAATAAACTGCACAATCATTTGTGTCAATTTAAAAAAAAGAGAGGAGCTTCAGAGATGGCTCAGTGGTTAAGAGCACTGGCTGCTCTTGCAGAGGACCCAGGTTCAGTTCCCAGCACCCACATGGCACCTCACAATCATTTGTAACTCAAGTTCCAGGGGATTCAGTGCCCTCTTCTGGCCTCTGCAGGCACTGGATGCCCATAGTCCATATACACACATGCAGGCAAAACATTCATACCCATACAAATAAAAAATGTTTTAAAAAATAAAAAAAATGGAGCCAGGCGTGGTGGCGCACGCCTTTAATCCTAGCACTTGGGAGGCAGAGGCAGGCGGATCTTTGTGAGTTCAAGGCCAGCCTGGTCTACAGAATGAGTTCCAGGACAGCTGGGGCTACAGGGAGACCCTGTCTTGAAAAGACAAAAAAACAAAAAACAAAAAACAAAAAAACCTAAAAAGAAACACACATTCAAGTTAAGACTATCTTCCCGCCCCCATGGCTTGTTTCGCACACCCTCATGGAAGTAGCATAGTTTCAAGTTGGAATTTCCATCACCTGCAATCAGATGCTCCTGACAAAGTGTCTCCAACGCTGGCCTGTGCTGTGCTAGGGCAGTGAGTGTGTGAGGCTGATACAATGCTGCGCCTCTGGCACCCTGGGCAGGGCCTAGAATACACTATGCCCTGCGTATATACTCAGTAAATATGTGCTAAAACTATAGCTGCTCTGCCCCCTCCAGGCCTGAAGAGCTTGGGAAAGCCATGGACAGACTTTCTGTCCTTAGCTGCTACTTCTGTAAGCACAGTTGTTAAGACCTACGTGTCCCAAGGAGACCAAGGGGCCACTTTTTTTTGAATGTGAACTGTAAGGGAGGGGCAGGGGCTGCTGCCCTTACCTCCTGGGTCTGGAACCGTGGGCCGAGTTTTCAGCTGGGGAACACGAGTCCCCGGGGCTCCTTGAGTACCGGGGCATCGATTCTCTTTTTCAAGACTGACGGATGAGGCTGGAGGTTTTTGGAAGAAGTGGCTGCTGCTACCACTGCCTCTGACTACCCCTTTGATGGTAACATGGAATCTGCTTTCTCAGATGGAACTGTTGGCTCTGTGACTTCATACGGTGTGTGGGTGGAAGGGCACCCAGGCTCCAGCCTGGCCCTGGAACCTCTCTTCAGAGGATACCATTGTGACTGACTTCCATTTCAAGATGAGAAAATTAAAGCTACAGCTTATAATTAGGAAGAGCTATGCCAGGACCCCAGAGCTGTGCAGTTGGGAACATGGGTGCTGTGATCAGGGCACTTTCCCTGTTTCCAAGAGCCCTTGGTGCTGCAAGCTTTCTGGGCTTATTGCCCTCTTAGGTCTGATGTAACAGATTTTGTAATGTTGGTTTCACTGATGAACGCTTGTATCACAAAATAACATCCCTTATGCTGTTTGACTGCAATAAACTTTTTTTTTTTTGCTGGGGAAAAATAAAAGTATAACTTAGTGGAAATATCTGGCTAGATATTTTTTCCTCTTATCCCGGCTTGAAGAGAGCCTGAGCGCTTGGACTGTGAAGCTGAAATGAAGTCACTTTTGTCCCCTGGCAGTTGTTCAGAACTGCAGGCTAAGTAGGTACCTGTGGGAGATGGAATGATGTGGCCCCCCAACCTCATAGAACTTGAGTCTATGAGGTTGTGGGACAGGAGCTGCTGGCGCTGGCAGATGGAACTTAGGCTGCTGATCAGATGATCCTGAGATGGAGAGAACAGCCCAGATTACCCAGCAGGCCCAGGGCTATCACAGGGTCCTCACAGGTTTTGGAAGAGGGAGAATGAGATGGCAGTATAAGAAGCTCTCAGGGCTGGAGAGATGGCCTAGCGGTTAAGAGTGCCGACTGCTCTTAGAGGACCCGGGTTTGATCCCCAGCACCCACATGGCGGCTGAGAACCATCTTTAACTCCAGTTCCAGGGGAATCCGACGCCCTCTTCTGACCTCTGTGGCATTGCACGACACAGGCGCACAAACCTACATGCAGACAGTACATTCATACACATAAAAATAAATAAAAAATTAAAAAAGTCATTCCTACTATTTAAAAAAAAAAGAGTACTTGCTGTTATTCCAGGGGATCTGGGTTTGATTCACAACACCCACCCAGAGGCTCTGTCACCTCCTTCTGGCTGACCCAGGCACTACACACAGACAGTGTAGATACTTGTAACAAACAAACAAACACTTGTACAAACAAGAATATAAATCATTAAAAAGAGCCAAGTGCCCATCTTTCCAAGAACTCAGGAGGTGGAGGCAGGCAGATCTCTAATGAGATTGAGGCCAGACTGGTATACACAGTGGATTCCAGGCTTTGGAGATGGAGGAGGGGCCAGGAGCCAAGAGAAACAGCTCCCCTCTTGCTGTGTGGTTTAGCACAGGAACGCAGCTCTCCACACATCAGTGATTTTAGCCCAGTGAGACTTCCTCTAAACTTCTGACCTCAGAACTATGAAAGATGGTAGATTTGCTGTGGGGAATGTAGCTAGTTGATAGAGTGCCTGCCTGCTATGCACGAAGCCCTGGGTTCTATCCCCCACGCTCAATAAAATAGGATGTGGTGGTAATTACACACAGGTAATCTAGTACTCTGGAGGTGGATGCAGGATGATCAGAAGTTCAAGGCTATCCTTGGCTACATAGCAAATTGGAGGCCAGCCTGGGTTACACAAGACCTGTCTCAAGAAAAATGAGAAGATGGTAAATCTTTAAGGTTTTTTTTTTTTTTTTTAGCTGTGTAGTGATTTGTCACAGCAGTCCCCAAGAACGCCCCATGAAGGGGACACTTAGAAATCCTGCTACTAGTTACTACAAGGTCTTTCAACAGTCCGTTCATTCAACAAACATTTATGTAGCACTTAGTATATTCTAGTTACTGGATACATGGTCAGCTAGGAGAATGCTTCTCCTGGGAGGAACGTCTTACAAAAGGAGGTGCGTGGTGAGTGCATCTCATCATTGCTGAGGGCAGCTGTGGGCTCTGGGCAGGTGCTGGTGAGGATCCTTCCTTTGTGTCACCTGGATCTCACCCAAGTGTCCTTTGCGCTGGAAGTGCTGAAGAGGAGGAAGTATTCATGTCAAAAGCAAACACCAAGAGTGGCTTTGGTCAATATTTGCACCTCTCTTCACTGAGTCTGATGAGTGATAAAGAGGACTGGTCTTGAGTGTCGGTGTGCAAACCACCGCCAGGAGCGGGGGAGTTCTGACCTCTGAGTTAGCTCTCCTCGTCCTTCCCACCCCTAAACGGGCCGGGAACAACAGCTAGGAAGCTCTATTCCAGCAGTACTTGATGGTGTCTGAAGTCCATGTCAGCAATATGGGTGCTAGAGGTGGAGGGGGGACCAGCCCCAGGTGGGCCTGGGCTCTAGGCATGGTCTTAGGGCTGGTGTGGCCAGTGGGGGCCACATAGGGCTCTGGAGTCAGAGAAGTCCTAGGTCATTTGTGTCTGTGACCCATGCAGGTGAATCACGCAGAAGACTAGTAAGGCTTTCTTCCTGCACTCAGACCATCGCTGCCTGCGTGGATGTGCACACTTGTACACATAACCTGACTACATACACACAGGCACCCAGACATATTCTCCCAGACCCACAGACCCCTCAGCCAACAATCCTCACATACACACCCTCATGTAGACACCCATTTTCCTCTGATACCAGCAGCTATCTGCAACATGTATGTAAACAGGAAACTGCACATGCAACTCCATGCTCACACACATGACATCATCTACCAACACATATGTATATATGTGAACTCCTCATGTGCACACATGACCCTTCCTGTGTCTCATGTAATGCAGGTGCCTTAGAAGTTAGTGAGGCAGACAGATAGTGGGTTATGGCCACTGTCTTCTGGAGAGCCCTGGGTATGACCAGGGGCCCTGGGTTAGTCACACTGTCTTCTGTTGCCTCTTGAGTGAAGGCACGGTGTGTGATCAGGATCAGGGCACAGTGTTGAGGACTGGGGCTCAGACAGCCTCCTGCTCTTCCTAAACAGGTCACGTTTCTGGAAAGGCTTGAAGACTGAAGGCTTGAGGGACTGTCACAGCTATCCCCTTACTTTTGGTCATCTCTTGCTCCTGGACCTTGGCTGGGCCTAGCTGGGGTGGTGAGGGGTGGTGAGGGGTGGTGAGGGGTGGTGAGGGGATGCTCCTGGGAAGAACCTTCCAGATATTTCTGGGTTCTTGAGCCAAAGCCATCCCATCTCCAGGGTCTCTCAGCAGTTGGCAGCCACTCCTGTGTACGTGGCAGGCTCATCACACAGGGAACAGAGACACTTGACAAGGCCATGTTTGCAGGGAAAACACCTGCAACCACAAGCAAACTGGCCACTGCCCTGCCCCTGCCCCGTGGTCTGCAGGCTGCTGTAGGGGAGCCTCATAAAGCTGCCTGCACGTCTGCCCACTCAACAGAGGAAGCCTCGTCACAGTGGAGCATCCACCTCCCTTGAGAACTGCTGAGGTAGGTAGGGATGGTCTGGGAAGCCCCTTCTCCCTTTGGTCGATGGGATGGCAGCTCCAGTCACTCCTTGCAGTGGGCTCCACTTGTCCCTGGCCTAGTGGGGAATGTAGGCTTCACCTGAGCATTCAGGACACAGCTGGGATGAGACCCCCTTTTTTCAGAGCTGGGTACAGGTCTGCCCATTAGTCTGGGTTGCTGTTGGCCATTCCTTACCTATTAGGATGAAATGGAGATGGGCGCCACTCAGTCCTCCCTGGCGGGGTCTGGAGAGCTGGATACCAGGCTGGTCTGTCATACTGGGCTGGACTCCTAGCTTCATGTGACATAGGCCTGGACTGTGGGGAGCTGGGCTTTGGCCAGCACCTTGTCCTCTCAGGATAAGGAGCTGGCCTCCACCTCCCTGTCTGAACTGATTAGGTTTTATGCCTATCCCCAGTCTGCTGTATGGCCTCAGAAAAGCCATGTCTTTCTTCTCTAGTTCTTGATCATTTCTAGACTAGACTCTCCCACGGTTCCTGACAAAGCAGTCAGTTCCCAGCACAGAAACACAAAAATGAATGTATGAGGGTCGAGGGTCAGGCTAGAATCACCACTCCACAGGGGAATAGACTGGGATAGGATGTGAGTGCCTGGGATGGGATATTTTGGTCAACTTGCCAATGCTTGTACCTACTCTGTCCCATAGATCCTGGGTGCAGTGGTAAGGGCAGCCATGGCTAGGGCATGCAGTCTGGGCCTGCTGCTGGGGCTGTTGGCTGTGGCTAGTGCCTCCTTGCCTGGCATCATGGTCCGACTCAACAAGGCAGCACTGAGCTATGGTAAGAGACCTGCCAACTTACTACTGGGTGTGTACATGAGTGCTATGTCTGAATACATGCCTGGTCTTCAGTGTATATTTGTGCTATGTCTGAATACATGCCTGGTCTTCAGTGTATATTTGTGCTATGTCTGAATACATGCCTGGTCTTCAGTGTATATTTGTGCTATGTCTGAATACGTGCCTGGTCTTCAGTGTATATTTGTGCTATGTCTGAATACGTGCCTGGTCTTCAGTGTATATGTGTTCTGTGGACACAAATATCCCTGAGGACCTGGATACTTTCCCCTTTTTGTGGTGCTGGGGTGGAACCCAGGGCCTTGTGTACACTAGACAAGTGTTCTACCGCTGAGCTAGATCCTAGCCTAGGGTGATCATATGTGTGTATCACCACACCCAGCAGAGGACCTGGGTTTTTATGCGCCATTGTGTACCACTGCTCAATGGATGTTCATGAAGAATATAGTGAGCAGTGATGTGGAAAGCAAGTGTGCACACACAACTGTGCTCATGGGCCTTTGTGGATGGAGGCTTAAAAGTGACTTATCTTAGAAAAATTTTTTGGGGGGTCTTTTTGAGACAGGGTCTCTCCCTGTAGCCCTAGCTGGCCTGGAACTCACTATGTAGACCAGGCTTGCCTTGAACTCCCAGAGATCCGCCTTCTGCTGCCTTTTGAGTGCTGGGATTAAAGGTGTCTTCCACCATGCCCGGCTCTTTAAAAAATTTAAAAACATTTTTTTCTTTTTAAAATTAAAGAAAATTAGAGGCGGAGACTCCTTAGGTAGCTTAGGGTGGCCTCAAACTCTCAGTCTTCTTGCCATAGCTTCCTCAGTGCTGGGATTACAGGTTTGTGCCAACCTTGTGCCTAGACCAGCTCAAGTGGCTGATTTTCAAAGTGTGTGTTCTTAAGAGTTTGGAGTTTCAGGGAGGTGTAGTTTTTGTATGCTTGGGCATTGGGGAAGGTCTGTACCTATTACATGTGTGTGATTGTGTGTGCACAGGTGTGGCTTGCATGGTATTTGTGTTCACACACGTTCCCAGTAGAGACGTGTCAAGCACAGCCCTTGAGGACATCCTGAAGTGGGGTCTCTACAGGGCTCAGCAGCAGACAGCCAGGCACTCTGCTGTTCTGAAACAGGCCTCTGCCCTATGGCTTTACCGTGAGGTCCTTCCAGGTCCTGCCCTCTCCCCTGGAGAAGGCATAGTGAGGAAACTGGGGCCCCCGGGGCGGGGCGGGGGACACAAAATCTCCAAGGTCCAAGATTCTAGCATAGAAAAACCATTTTCCCCTCAGCTGCCTCTCAGGGAACTTTTGGTGTTCTACCAAAGCTGGGTCAGCTACTTCCCCGAAGATCAGATCCAACTTAGATCATAGTGTGAAGGACTCCAGCCAAATGGGAGAAGGGACTTTAATGGCCAGAGCACAAAGCAGTGAGTCAGTAGCTACTCTCAAAGCACATTCCAGGACTTTGCATCCGGGCAGATGGACAAACAATACAAGTGGTCAGTGATCTGTGCATGAATATGACTTGCGCATAGTGGGAAAAGATGGCGGAGGCGGGGCCTGAGGATGCCCTCCCGGGGCGGTTTTCTGGCTCTCTGCTTGTTCTTTGCAGGGCTCTTTTGTCCTTAAGTCTCACTGGCTCATCTGCCTGTTTGTTCTCAGTGGGTGGAAATGTAGCAGGAAGCCCACACAGCCCAGAGCGCTTCCAAGTCTGGATGGATGTCTTCTTCCTGCATCCTTCCCACCCTACCCTACAGCCCCAGAGTACAGGGGGTGTCAAGGAGCACTGTGGAAAGAGTCTAGAGCCTGGGTATGAATCTTAGCTGAGCTACAGGAACAGGGAGAGACCACAACCTTCCTACTCCTTGTCTGGGGGAAACTGAGGCTTAGAGAGGATCAAGGACTTTTCACCATGCCAGTGAGTCTGAGAAACATTCTAGTCTCTTGACCTGGAATTTCATGCTCCTTTCCAGAATCACAATTTCTCCTTTTAATTCAGTCTTTACTTAGTAGTAGGGACCTAGCAAGCAGGACAGGTGAGGGGTAAGTCCACTATTTCCTGGCAGGTGTCCTCACTTCCCTCTAAACTGGCCATAAGAACAGAGGAAAGTGCACAGAACAGCGTCTGGCACACAGGAACACACTGTGGTGGGGGAACAGCTATCATTACCGTAGAGGCCCCCCATGCCAGCCCTAGGAACACACGTGTGCATTGAGTGTTTTCAGTGACCCAGAAGGAGAGGCGTTCTAATCAGTGCTCATTTGGATGGGCAAGGCATGGCATGGAGCAGCCACACAAGCAGTGAGTGGCACAGCTGGATTTGTACCCAGCACCTGAGGGGCACATGTGATGGGGAAGCTGCCCCCGAAGCCTCTCCTAGGGGGATGCCTCCTCTGAGAAGCAGGACTGGTAGGGGGCACCTTCTGCTTGGGCACTGGGGAAAGCTCCAGGAACAGCAGAAGCCCAGATGGAGGCCCAAGGATTTTACAGTCTTTGAGGAACGGGATGAAGAACCAGGGTTTCCAGGGACAGAAGTGGGCGATGGAGGGCATAGTGTGACCAGCACTGTGTGGGCTGTGTGGAGCAGTCGTCCTCCCACCTGGGACTCTACACCTGTTCTTTCTGGTGCCTCCATGGGAGGTGAGGGGGAGGTGGCGGGCAGTGTGTTGGTGACCTTGCTTGGTGACCTCAGGGGTAGTCTGACCTCACCCTGCCCTGGCCCCACAGTGTCGGACATTGGGAAAGTCCCTCTTCAGCGGGCCCTGCAGGTTCCTGTCTCTGATTTCCTGGACCAGAACAATGAGGTGCTTCAGTCCACCAGGTGAGTGCTCCCACCTTCCAGAGATAGTGCTCAGCTGCTCCTTTAGCTGCTGGGGTGTTTCTGCTGGCCAAGTGGGTGCTTTGGCTCATCAGGGGGAGCATCCTGAATAAGCTTTGCAAGAGTGCTCCCCCTGCTAGATAGATACTTCTGGGGAGTGCTCCTGCCCATGGGGGACAGTGCTCTGAACTACCAGGGGAGCACATGTATCTATAGGTGAATCATCCCCCCACTGGGTTAGAGGTTCCTACCCATTAGCTGAGGGGTTGTGAGAGAGGACTTGGCAAATGGGATGAAGATGGAGACTGGGGCCTTGGCACCCCAGGTAATGGGTTTCTGCTCTCAGGAGCTCAGACTGTTGCCCCTGAGGGCTACAGAGCTGTCGAGACTATCAGCTTCTTCCTCTAAATGCTTGACACTAAGTTTAGACACAAGCTCAAGCTTAATTATATCTTCACTCCCTTAATGCATAGAGACTAAAAGGAACCCTCACCCCAAAATTAGAGACTTCTAATAGCCAGAACCATCTATCTCTGGGAACACAGCTTGGCTGCTGCCAGAGCACTGAGTGTCCAGGACATCTGTCTGTCTGTCGTCTGTCTGTCTCCTGCTATAATTTTCTTT
Source organism: Rhizomys pruinosus (assembly GCA_009823505.1). NCBI lineage: Eukaryota > Metazoa > Chordata > Mammalia > Rodentia > Spalacidae > Rhizomys > Rhizomys pruinosus. The sequence goes on along the minus strand of VZQC01004885.1, from coordinate 345,937 downwards.
TCTTCTCCTTTTTTTTTTCTTGAGACAGAGCCTTGTTATGTAGCCCAGCCTCGCCTTGAACTCACAATCTTCCTGTCTCACTCTCTTGAACGAAAGGATCATAGGCCTAAAAGTCTGTGCCCAACTTACCTATAATTTTGAAGGATGGCGACTAACACTTAAAGATACTAGAATAGCATCCGGATCAACAGCTAACTTGGGGCCACTTATTTGAGACCCTGAAGGTAGGGTTGGAATGCTACTTGTGGTTTGTTAATGGTGGAGACCTCGGCCCGCATAGATATCCAGCCAGCAAAGACTCTGCAGGGCTCTGGTCTGGCCACACCAGCACAGTACCCTGGAGGTTGCGGGATGGACCCTGCCTGTCCTGGCTGGAGCATATCCAGAATGGCCATCGGAATGAATGTAGTAGGTTGGCCCGCGTGCTGGGGTCAGTCATGGATCCATATCACTCAAGGCTAAAAATGAGACGTTCGCAGGTGAAGTTGGATGTAACATTCATACTGGCCGTCACTTGCTAGTGTCTGAATCATCCCTACCCCGCCCCCAGCAACTACTATAAAGGGAGAAAATGGTTTTCACTTAGGAAAAAGGAAGTCATAGGGCTGCTGGAGAGAGCATAGCAGTCAGAACAGGTAGCTTGGGGGGTGGGTTCCTGTGGCTGGAGGGCAAGAGGCCAAAGGTAATAGAGTGCTCCTCTAGAACACTCTAGAGATTTCTGAGTTGGGTGGAACTCAAAGTCTCTCTTTCTCCAACTTCTGTTTCCCAGGCCACTATCAGAAATGTTAGGGGCTGATTAAGAGTTTCGACTGCTCTTGCATAGGTCGCAGGTTTGATTCCCAGCACCCACATGGTGGCTGAGAATTGTCTTTAACTCCAGTTCCAGGGGAATCTGACACCCTCTTCTGACCTCTGCGGCATTGCATGACATGGTGCACAAACCTACATGCAAACAGTACACTCATACACATAAAAAATAAATAAAAAATAGAAAAAAGAAATGTTAGAAACCTGCACAATCATGCCCCTAAGCCCTGCCTGAGGCTGGGGTCTGCGCTAACCTTCCTACCAGCTGAGCACCTTGCTCACGTACCTCCTGTGCTGAAGAGCTGGCTACTTCTCTCCCACCTGTGGTCCACTTGTCAGAAAGTCCTTGATAACATCAACATGTGGATTTGGCTCAGGGAACTCTCCCTAGAGTTAATTCTGTGTTTAATGGGGATCTTTTATCAACTGGATTCTAACCCTCAGGATTCAAATTCTGAATGTCCACGTGCCCTACCTCCACTTGAAATTCATTGCTGATTTGGGAGTCCAGTTATCAGCAACAGCCAACTTCACCATCAAAGTCTTTGGGTGAGTGAATCTCCTTGTTGGACTGGGAAGAGTAGGGGGAGGGAGCTGGCAACCTCTCTGAGTCTCTTTCAGCCTCTGGGGCAGCGAGCCAGGGAGAGAAGTGCTGGGACACTGGTCCCTGCTCCGAAGCTGTGCAGTGGGTGATGTTTCACTTCCCAGCCCTGTTTCCCCAGCTAATAGGCCGGACTTTGCAGGTGGCTGTGAGGGCTGCTTTGAGTGGATGTGTTGCTTTAATGATGACTTCTGTCCTCTTCCAAAGTGCAAAGTACATGGCAGGCACTCAAGAAATGTAGTTATCAGCATTATTTTGGTATGTCAGGCAGCTTCTATGTAACTGCATTAAATATTCAAGCTGTGAGCTGGCATTTATCCTTATTCTGTTGTGGCATTGTGAGTATATGAGTGCTCCCTGGTGCTTTGGTGATATGAGTGCTCCTTGGTGCTGTGATGTTGTGAGTGCTCCTTGGTGCTGTGATGTTGTGAGTGCTCCTTGGTGCTGTGATGTTGTGAGTGCTCCTTGGTGCTGTGATGTTGTGAGTGCTCCCCAGGGCTGTGATGTTGTGAGTGCTCCCCAGGGCTGGGATGTTGTGAGTGCTCCCCAGGGCTGGGATGTTGTGAGTGCTCCCCAGGGCTGGGATGTTGTGAGTGCTCCCCAGGGCTGGGATGTGAGTGCTCCCTAGGGCTCGCATGCTGTGGGTGTTCTGGGTTCCTCTGTGGTCGGGCCTTGGAAAGCTCAGGTAGCACTGTGAGGCACTACTGGACCCATTCACAGAGGGGAACGCTGGGGCTCCCTCTGTCCAGTGTCTGCCCCAGGGCCCTGTTGTGAGGGGCACAGAAAGCCTGAGCCCCACCCATCTTCTATGATATCTGTGATCTTGAGTGGCTGCCCTGTGGCAGTCTTGTCTCTTGTTGAGTGCCTGTGTCACGTGGAAGGATGGATGGCTTATGCTTGGAAATCTGTGGAGTCTTCATCCACTAGGGCGGGCTCAGGTCTGGTCTCCCACAGTGTCCCAGAACCCCTGGAGCTAGTGTTGCCTGTGACCCTGATGGCTGATGTGCACGTGACCGGAGACTCCATCGGGACACCTGTTCTCAGCATCTCCACCTGTTCTTCGCTCTTCAGCCCAGCCAGCAGCAATAGGTAGGTTCCTGGGAGCGCTGGGTCTCAGGGATCTCTGAAACCAAGGCTATGCCACCATTTCTTGAGTTCCTCGCTCAAGTCTTGGTCCAGGGGCCACAAAGGGCAGAAGAGACCCACTGTCATGACTAGGACATGACTGAGCACCAAGGTTCAGAGAAGGGCAGGGACTTGTCTAAAGCCACACAGCCTGAGTCCTGGCCACTGCCCTGTATCAGCCACCAATGCACACCGGCTGGTACCACGTTTCTCTAGCCAATCAGCCTGGCTGTTGGTTGCTCAAAGGTTGCTTCTCCTAGCAGCGGGCCACGCTCTCTGTGGCAGGTGGCTGATCAAGTTGGCAGGTGGAGCTAAAAGCAGCATCGCCTCCAGCTGCCACGGGGTCCCCTCTTGGTCCTTCACAGGAGTCATCCCCATGAGCTCCACGGTATCTGACAAATGCACACGAGAGTCCCCCATGCTTCAGGAAATAAACGGAGGCCCAGGGCATGGAAGTGACTCAGCTGACTCAAAGCAGAAAGCCTGCCCATCCTACTGCCTGGGACCCCCTTCACTATGCCTGGGACCCCCTTCATTATGCCAGCTTCCATTACTCGGATGGCTGAGCACTGGGGGAGGGGAGTCCTAAAAGGAGTGTACTGATCCCACAAATACTGACATTTTTCCTAGAGAAGGGCTCATGCACAGGCAGGCAACCACACTGGGTCCATCACGATCCCAACAGGTGAAAATGCAGACGTGTCTTCCTACCTCTCAGGAAGGTGGGCTGCGGCTGAGATCAAACCGGGAAAACAAGTTCCTATGGGCCACTATTGAGGAACACCAACTTAGACTCACGCCTCGTTCAGAGGGGCGAGTGGGGTCCAGAGCTGAGCAGGGACTTTGGAAGGCATGCGACAGAGCACTGCCAAAGTAAGAAGTGGACCAGGATCTCAGCCCCGCTCTCCACCCTCACTTGCACCTGAGCAGCCCCGAAGGCAGCTGGGTGAGGACATGGCCATGGCCAATATCTGTCTTTTGTTTTCCCGGAGCCTGGCCTGTTATGGTCTCCTTGACAGGAAGGTTCTTCTCTGAAACTCAGGTTTCTCCTCTGTGGTCATAAGGATCATTATTCTGTGTCTGGCATGTGCCAGGGTCTCAAATGGAGATCTCTGGCTGTGGACAGAGACCTCTGCTCCAGCCATCTGTGTAGCTCTGCCAAGAGCCAGGCCCAGAGAACCCAGGCACACTTTCTGCCCTCTTGTGCAGCATTTCCCAGGAGCCGCTGGTCCTGGTGCAGGAGCACATCAAAGCCGACCTGAACAACAAGGTAAGGAAGGGACTTCTGCAGATGGCTTATCTTAAAATTTTTATTTTATTTTATTTATTTATTTATGTGTATGAATGTGTTGTCTGCATGTAGGTTTGTACACCCGTGTTGTGCAATGCCACGGAGGTCAGAAGAGGGTCTCGGATTCCCCTGGAACTGGAGTTCTCCTGGAATTGGAGTTACAGACGGTTCTCAGCTGCCATGTGGGTGCTGGGCATTGAACCTGGGTCCTCTGCAAGAGCAGTCGGCGCTCTTAACCACTAGGCCATCTCTCCAGCCCCTGATGGCTTACCTTAGAAGGCCTGATAAGTGAACAGTGGACCTTCAAGTCCTGGTGTGCTGAAGTGCTATAGCTTGATTGCATGTGTGTGCATACATGCATGTGCTTGATTATATGTGTGTGCATACATGCATGTGCACATATGAGAAGAAATCATGGCTGGGGGCTACAGAGCCAGTCTGCTGGGTTGGCTAAAATTTTAGGTTTGGCATCTCATGCATCTAACTGGGTGAGAGATGTGACCCTGGTCATGTTCCATTGCCAGAGAAGAGGCTCTCCCTCCCTGGCGTGGCCCAGCCGACCTCCCCATGAGGGCAGTAGTAGAGACCAAATCTACCTAGTGTGTGCCATCTCCACCTCAGAGATGGCCCACAGCATTCAGAGCTGCAAGAGCCCTGCCTTGGAGTCTTCCCTCTGTCCCCCAGTGCTGTCATCCAACTTGAGCCCGGTGGTTCTCTGGTGGGGCTACTGGGTCAGGAAGGACCTCTGATTTCTTGATCCAGCACCTGAAGCCTGACTTGCTGTGGCCTGCTGACCATTCAGCTGGCATACTGTCTCTCTCATCACCTGGTACTCTGGACTCCTTGCTTCAGTCAGTCTGGCAATGGCTACCTTCGTAGTCTCCCTCATACCTGGGTGCCTGTGCCCTCCTCACCAGTCTTTGACAGCTTCTCCTGTCTCCTCAGTGACCAAAGGCAGGTGGAAGTCATCCACTGCAGGGAGGAAAGGGAAGGGATTCGGGCTCAGTGCAGCCCGGGGAGCCTCTGGCGGTCTACGGCGGACCTGCAGTTCTGGTGACTCACCCGCAGCCCGTGGTGGCCCCTCACCACAGCTTCCTCTTTTGTCACAGCTGTGCCTGTGCATCTCTGGCCTGGTCCAGGATCTCAATGTTCACCTGGGCACCTTAATTGGTAAGACTTGGAGCCCAGGGGGTGGGAAGGGTGGACCAGTGGGCCTTAAGATCCTTTAAAGATGCCCCTTTGCACCAGAAGTTATAGTGATATTTGTTGCTGGCTTCAGATTCTAAATAGTGATAGGTGCTAACTTTTCAATGTCTGAGTAAAAGGGGGGCCCATTGTGGGGGGGCTGACCTAGGGCTCTCCAAATCACATGGCTTTTATGGAATCTGGCAACCTCCAAATTCTAGAACCATTGATTGCCAAGTTTCTCAGCTAGGGTTGGGGTTTCTTATACACTTCCCCACTTTATGTTGAGATTTTGTCTGGCTTGAGTTTATGTGGGACTTGTGTCTGCTGCCACCATTGCCGTGAGTTCATATGAATAACTTGGGCCAGGCTTTCTTAACTACTGAGTCTTGGTCCTCGATACCTGCTGCCACCTTTGGGCATTTGGGGTGTGGGAATGTGCTGTCCACAGTGGCTCACCTTTACAATCTTCCCAGGCAGAATATTCTGGACCTTCAGTACCCTCATATCCTAGGCTTTGGGTCTTAGATGCGCTTCCCTGAGAGCTGCCCTAGGGCTCCATATAGAAGTTAGAGTTCTAGCTGGGCGTGGTGGCACACGCCTTTGATCCTAGCACTTGGGAGGCAGAGGCAGGAGGATCTTTGTGAGTTCAAGGCCAGCCTGGTCTACAGAGTGAGTTCCAGGCCAGCTGGGGCTACATGGAGACCCTGTCTCAAAAAGACCAAAAAAAAAAAAAAAAAAAAGTCGGAGTTCTGTACTCTTACACAAACTTCGCAGTTCCTATAGGAGGTATATGATTAGAAGGAGATCAGAGCTTTGGAGACAGCCTGATTAATCTATGCAGTCTTCATCAGGAATCAACTGACCATCTTGTGTGTGCACATGTGTGTGTATAATAACTTTATAGACTTGTGGGGATGAGGAACAGAGATGGTGGATGTCACATCTGGCTCTCTTCTTTTTCTTTGCATTCTTCTTGCCTTTGTTGATGGTATTCGTGTCTCAACTGATACTTCTCCTTCTGTAGTTTGGATTCATTAGTGTTTCACTGATGGGGGAAGTACCACATGTCTGTTAGAATTGGTTAATCAGTGGGTTGCGCAAGCATGGCAGAATGGAGTACATGCTTTCTAGGAGGCCTTGTTGGACTCTTGGCTTTGTGCCCTGGCTCTTAACTAGGAAAGGTAGTTGGATAACTTCATTTGCTGGCTCTGTGGAGGACCAGCGCTCAGGATGCCACCTTGTTTTCATGAAGGCCTCACTCCCGTGGGCCCCGAGTCCCAGATCCGCTACTTCACGAGCAGCATGCCCACCGTCACCAGCCACTATTTGTCCTTGGAAGTCAAGGTGAGTGCCTTATGGTCATCCTGGTGCTGCATCCCAGGGGTGCCTGGGGTCCTTGACATCCTGGACCATTCCTAAGAAGGTGGAGGGTGAAGGGAGGAAGACGGTGGTACTCTAGATGGGAGCGCGGCTCTGAGGCATCACAGCCGGGTGGTACCTGGGAGCCTGGGTCTGTTTCTGATGCCCTGTCGTGTGTCTCCTGCCTCCACCCAGGCGATTCTCTTCCTCCTGGGCAAGCCTATCCTCCTGCCTCTGCATGATGTTAACCCCTTCGTGTTGCCACGGTCTTCTGGGGATGAGGGTTGCATGGCAACTGTGGGCCTCTCCCAGCACCTGTTTGACTGTGCCCTCCTGATGCTTCAGAAGGCTGGCTCCCTCAACCTGGACATCACGGGGCAGCTGGTGAGGCTGGGTCTGCTGCTCAGGGCCTATGGCAGGGTGTCCCATGGCCAAGCTTGGGGGCATCCTGCAGATGTGGAATCCCGGGCAGTGGGCAGTTAGAGTTGGAGCCACAGGATATCCACTGGAGAAAGTGACAAGGGTCCATGTGTAAGGATCCCCATCCATGAGCCCATGTGATAGCATTGCCTGGTAAATAGCTGTCTTAAATCCTGCCATGGTTGGGGTCTGATTTCAGAACTCCAAGAGCAACCCTCTGAACACCTCCTCAATGGGCCAGCTCATTCCTGAGGTGGGTGACACTTGTGTTCATTCTGGGCGAAGGCTTGGGGACAGGAGTGGGGCTTCTCCATATTCCACCTGCCCCAAGGGGGTCTGACCACTGACCCCATCTCTTGAGGCAGCCGCAGTCTCTTCTCTCTGCCTTTGGCTATAGTGACTCTGTATGTAGTGACTCTGTCTGGGTCATCTCTTCTCCATGTTCCCTACCTACCTTGGAGACCCAGCTCAGAGTCAGGTGACACACTTGTAATCCCAACACCTTGGAGGATCACTTGCCAGTCCTTTGTACGATGAACCAGTTCAAGGCCAGCCTGGTGCATAGTGACACCTTGCGACCTTCTCTGAGGAGCCTATGCCCCTGTCTGGTCCAGAGGCCCCAGCTGGGTCTACTACTGAGCCCAGTCATGTGCAGACTGTGGTGGCTTGTCGATATCTAACATCGAGGAGTGACAAACAGCCTGTCCAGCCCCTGCCCCAGCGAGGCCCTCTCTCCCTCTGCTGCCCCAGGTGGCCCACCAGTTCCCTGAGCCCATGCCCGTGGTGCTCAAGGTACAGCTGAGTGCCACACCTGTGGCCACACTCCACACCAGCAACGCCACTCTGCGGCTGCAGCCATTTGTGGAGATCTTGGCTGCATCATCCAACTCGGACTTACAGTCCCTCTTCTCCCTGGATGTGGTGAGTGAGAGAGCCAGATGGGGCTGGCCTGGCTGGGGTAGTGCTCCCCAAGAGCTTACATGTTTCTGTGCTCTCTTTATTTGCTTTGTTTTCTCCACACCAATCTCCTTACTGCTCTTAAACTGGCCGGATGTTCCTGCCTCAGGACATTTGCATGTGTGGACCCCGCTGTCTTTCAGTATGGCTGAACTATTTCCTCACTTACATCTTGCAGCTTCCTCAGAGGGGTGTTTCTGGGCCACCAGATTGAGAAAGTCCCTATCACTCTCTGTCTTCGTGGCATCTTCTTCTCTCTGGAAAGCTCTTGTTTGGTTGCTTGTGGAAGGTTCCCAGGGCAGGGGACCCCACCTGTCTTGTTTACACTGTTGTTCCTGGTTCTCAGCATGTGATCTGGCACCTAGCCAGCTGCATGAATACCCATGGCCTGGTTGGGCTGGGGAGGGGGCAGAAGCGCCAGGATGTGCCACATGACTTGCGCTCCTTATGCACCCAGGTGGTGAACCTGAACCTTCAGCTCTTTGTGTCCAAGGCGAAGCTTCGGGGGACCACGTCCATGCTGGGGTAAGTGGACCTCCTGACCAAGCCAGCAGGCCATCGTGCTCTGGGACAAAGCACCGAGAGCCTCTGCAGCAGCCAGGCCCTCCTAAGGCCCGTCCTCTCTTTCAGGGGGCTCCAGCTCTCCGTGGTGACTTCCAATGTGGGCTCCATTGATGTGAGTGGGGGACTGGGTCTGCCCCTGGCCTGGGGGGGTGACACATGTTTGGGGTGTGGGAGTGACTCACGCCTGAGGACCACCATAATTGGGCTTCCCTGGGACAGGGAATGCTTGGGGACAGGGGCCTTCCTCCTTTCCATCTGCCCTGCTTACTAGCAGCTGATTCGGCAGCTCCGTCCTCAGCCCAACCAAGCTCAATGGTCAGTAGAACGGTTGACATTGGCTAGTCTGTTGTCATGTCACATGGTCAGGCTCCCAGCCACCATCATGTACCCATTTGTCCCCACACGCCCAGGGGCTGTCAGTCAGTTTGCCTCAGCCTTCTATCCAGTTGTCTGTCAGTCTAGTGGTCTATCTGCCATCTGTCATTAGGTAGTCTACTGGTCAGGCCTCCCACTGGTCCCCGTGGTATGAGTGTCAGAGCGGCAGCCCTTTGCTTTCAGGGCCAAGGCCTGCTGGATGCTTGGTCTCCAAGGCTGATCCAGTTGGGTTATTTTCATTTTGAGACAGGGTCTCCCTGTAGCCCCCAGCTGGCCTGGAACTTCTTATGTAGGGCAGGCTGGCCTCCATCTCAGAGATCTGCCTGCCTCTGCCTCCCAGGTTCTGGGATTAAAGGCATACAGCCCCATACCTGGCCAGTTGGGGGTTGATTTGGTTTCATCTGAACCAGGGTGTAGGGGACTCACTGCCCCCTCACCTCTCATTTATATGTCGACTGCTTACTCTTGGCTCTTGCTGGACGGCCTGCCCCTACCTTGGCTCCATGGCTACAGATGGGTCAAGTACACACACTCATGAACACTGTCTTCCAGAAGCCCCTGCTGGACCACCTCAATGGTGAGTCTTACTCCCCACCCCTGTGGCCTCTCTCATGGCACCCGGAGCCCACTCTCTCTTTAGGCCTTGCTGTTTCCACGCCCCCTCTCAGGCTCAAAGATTAGGGGGTGGCTTGGGGGCTCAGCTGCCTGTGCCTCTTGGGATACACATGCATAATCTCCTTTCCATGCCATGGGGACGATTCTGCCTACAATTCCCAAGGCTGATCTACACAGGGCTGGCTGTAGATGTTGACTCTTCCTGCTGACTAACATGGATGCTTCTGCCTGCCTGCAGCTCTCCTGGGCATGGGGATTGCCCTCCCCAGCGTGCTCAATCTCCACTATGTCCACTCTGAAGTCTCAGTTTGTGAGGTGAGAGCCTTTGAGTGGCCAGGGAGCCTCAGGGTTGTTCCTCTAGGGGCTCACCTTGCACCTGCCAAGACTACATGGCAAGCCTCAACTGCAACATGGAGGCATCAGGACCTGAGGGACCCTGGTGGGAGGGGTCCCTCCCCCTCCTTTCTTCCTCATCCCAATCACATCAGAGGTCTCAGGTCTTCAGCTGTCCCATGATCCTATGTCCTGGGATATGCATGGTGTTTGTGGTGAATGGTAGAGGGGCTTCTTGCAGCCTGCCAGGCAACTTCTGCAGGCTGGATGGGTGATTATTGTCCTTGGGTCTGGAAACCAGACACAAAGTGACACTCTATGGTTTCTTCCTATCTCATAAGGGACTCAGAGAAAATTTTCCTAACAAAAACTGGACACAGGACAGGAACCTGGACTGAGGCCTCTTGAGAGCAGCCTCTGATGCTGCCACTCGAACTTCAGTGGGGCCTGCCAGTGTCTCTCAGGGAGGATGCTCGGCCTGGTTCTTTCAGGTTGATGGTCTCAAGGGCCTGGTGATCCACACTCCTAAAGAGGGAGAGTCAGAGGGCTGAGGAGATGGCTCAGTACATAAAATACTTTTAAAAAAATTTTATTATTTTTTATTTATTTTTATGTGTATGAGTGTACTATCTGCATGTAGGTTGGTGCACCTGTGTCGTGCAATGCTGTGGAGGTCAGAAGAGGACATCGGATTCCCCTGGAACTGGAGTTAAAGGTGGTTGTTAGCCGCCATGTGGGTGCTGGGAATTGAACCCGGGTCTTTTGCAAGAGCAGTCGGCACTCTTAACTGCTAAGCCATCTCTCCAGCCCCATAAAATACTTTCTATACAAGTGTGGGGACCTGAGTTTGGATCCTCAGTATCACATGGTGGCCCATCTGCAATGCCAGGACTTGGGAGGCGAGGCAGGGGATTCCGAGGGTGAGCTGCCTGGCTGGGCTGGCCAGAATTGGTGAGCTTCAGATTCAGTGAGTGGCTCTGCCTCAGTAAATGGAGTGGAGAACAATGATGAAGCCCTCTGGCTGCCACACACGAACACGAACACACGCACATCATACACCCATACACGTGCCAAAAAAAAAAAAAAGTCAATACACAGAGGAGCCAGGACTAAGATGCAGCTACCTCAAGACACACTGCATGGTCCTTAGGCCAGCCTGGAGGGAAAGAACTGTCTGCAGCAACAGAAACTGACATTTTGCAAAGTTGTGCCCCTGTGCGTGGGCCTGCCAAATGCTCGAAGTGGGGTTCCACTTCTAAAAACTTTAGCCATGCGGGCGTAGTGGCACACACCCGTAATTCCAGCACTTGGAAGATGGAGGCAAGAAGATTATGAATTCAAGGTCATCTCTGGCTACCTAGGAGGTCTGAGGCGGCTCTGAAGGCCTGTCTCAACCTCTCACCCACATGAAAATGAATTGGCCACTTGTGGTGAATGTTCACCAAATTAGATCACTAGCCCTAGACTCTTAGCTATTTGTGGGCAGGGACTGGGTCTGGTTTATTCCTGTTGAGTCCTCAGCATCCACCGCAGGGTATGGTGTGGCAGAGGCTCTCTGGAGACTTGTTGAATGCATGCATGGCTATCAAGCCTTAGGGATGGTTCTGTGGTGTGGTAAGTGGGAGAGGCAGGGGGAATGTCTGGCTCTGCTGGGGCCTGAAGAAGGTACTCAGTAGTAGTTCTGCATTCCTGGTCATAAACAGCAATCACACCAACCATGCACATAGCACAGAGTCCTGTGCCAACCCACTTCCTGAGGGCTCTCAGTGTGTGCCTCCATGGCCTTGTGAAGTGGGTACTGCCACCCAAGTGACAGACAGGAGATTGAAGGCTGGAGAGGTGACTGCCTCTCCTGATGAGCACATGACCCAGAGCCAGGCCAAAGGGGTCCCTTTGTCCCCAAAGGCCTCTGAGCTGCCCCATGCTTTTCTTGGTCTTTCAGGGCTATGTTGTGATATGCAGTGGACTCGCCTATCAGCACTGAGCCAGGATCATGGGATGGGCTGAGTGCAAGCCAGCCTGACCGTTCAGGAGTCCTGTTTCCTCAGGGGACACTGAAGCAGAACCATGTGGAGTTGTCATCTGCAAGCCAGATTGCCTGGCTAGGCTGCTTAATCTTCATGTGGCACCTGGATCCCCCTTTCTTCCTCCTGTCTCCCCTCTCCTGTCCTGCACCCCTCTGTGGGGTAGGCCATTGGCTGAAAGCTGTGCAGACCTGCCACATTGGACATTAAATGTATTTCCTTGAGCTGCAACTCCCAGATGACTGTGTGTGCCTGAGGCCAGTTCCCCATATGCAGGTCCTGGTTGTCCCCAGAGTTGGCTAAGCTGTCCTGGAGAGGAAGAGAGCCTCTCTCATGACCATGCCCACTAACTCTCACCTCCTTGTCCAGGGAGCTCTTATTTTGAAAGAGGAGACCCTGGAGAGTCATGAGTCACACCTGACTGTTCAGGCACTGTGCCCTCTGAGTTCTGTGAGGCAGGCATGAGGGTTCTGAGTTCCTTCTGGCGGGTACAGAGAGGAGGGGCGGACCCAGAGTCCCAAGAACTGATGGCAGATTCTGGGATGGCACTCTTTCTGGAATCTAGTCCAGTCACCCGTTCCATTTGCTAGCAAACTCCTTCCTCCTCCCCCAGTTTTGCCCTGACTCACAAAGTTCAGGTGGCCAGTTCATGTTCTCTTCAGGCAGAGCCTCCATCTTTCTTTCTCTGGCCATGAGCAAGCTTTTTGTTCTAGGAGGCCTAGCCTGCTTCTTGGCCCTGTTCACAGGTACATGTCACTCTCCTGTGGTTATTGGCTCTGAGAGTTCCTTAGATACAGCGGTGACTTGCTGCAGCATGGGCTGGGCACAGCAAGGCACTCAAGCACCTGTAAGCCAAAGCCGTGTGATCGTCTCTCCTGATAGGCTAATCTCTAAGCCACAGGTGGGGTAGGATTCCTCCTCGCCTGAGTACAGGAGTCATGTCCTGCCTTTCCTTTGGGGAAGTAGGCACCTAGGTTTCCACCATCAGTGAGCAAAGCCTTAAGACAGGACAGCACTAGCCACCCTCCCCGCACTCTCAAGGTCACCTCCATCTCAAGGGTGTCAGGGAACACTCAGCTCAGTCTTGGTGATGGAAGGAAGCTGGGAAATGTGAGAGGGTGAGGAGGACAGACTATACACTCTTTCCTTGTGACTTCACCCAGGAGAGCGTCCTCTGATCTGTTTATTTGGTTGCTCAGTTAATTAGTTCTCTAAACCTGGTTTTACTGTGTAGGCTGAGTCCTAAGCTAGATGGCTGGGAATTTGAAGAGACAAAAATTAATATATATCCTGTGTTCATGACTTTTCTCCTCACTGAGACAAAATACCTGACAGAAACGACTTAAAGGAAGAGAGGTTGATTCTGACTCATGGTTTGAGGGGGCCTCAGTGCATCAGGAGCGTGAAACGTGGTCACAGGAATAGCTTCTGTGTCGGGGGTGTGGGGAGCCTGGGGCTTTATGTGGTGGAGAACAGAGAGCTAGACCAGAGTCGAAGGCAAGTACAGCCTTCAAGGCCTGCTCCAAGTGGCCTTTGTCCAGGAGCTGGACTGCACTTCTCAAAGGTTCCACATGCATCCAGACAGCATCATGAGCCAGAAACCAAGAGTTCAAGAGCAGCAGCCTACGGAGCATTTGACATTTTACCTCAACCCATCACATACTCCAAGTGTGTAAAGGAAGTTAATGACAAAGATTATGAACTCAGTATGCAGATCCTTCCAAATGCCCACCAGTGCACGTTCCACTCTTCCTGTCTCTCCCACCCCCCCACTCTTTCATTAATTTATACTTCCACCCATCCACCATCACCTATGTTTTTGTTCTGAGGCAGCATCTTACTATAATATTTAGTCCAGGCTGTCTCTGAGCCTCCTGTTTTACCTTCCTGAGTGTTGGAATTAGAGCTGTGTGCCATTACACTGTGCTCAGTCCACCTGTTAATATAACTATCAACCTATCTACCCACCTATCAGTTCATACATCCTTCCATCCATTTGTTCCTCTACCCACCCATCCATTCATCTACTAGCCTCCCATCCTCCCATCTATCCATCCACCTACTCATCCACTCATCCATCTACTCATCTAGTTATCTACCTACCCACCTGCCTAATCCATCCATCCATCCATCCATCCATCCATCCATCATCCCTCTATCCATCTACCATCCATCCATCTATCCATCATCCCTCTATCTACCCACCATCTATCAATCCATCTACTCATCTATTATCCATCATTCACCCACCCACCCACCCACCCATCCTCCATAACCCCCCTCATCCATTTATTCTATCATTCTTTCCTTTTTGCCAGGCTTTATAGTCATGATGTACCTAGTTTAATAACATGTTCTTTTCAGAGGAGGGAGATAAAACTAAGTGAAGCTCTCCATCCAAAAGAAGTCTGTAGTTTTTCCCAAAGGAACTGGCCTGGTTCCTAAGGGCTAATGCACAGGTATAGTCAGGTGCCTGCTGGTGAGTGGCCTCTGAGGGGCGCAGTGAGTGTGGCCATGTGGGTCCAGCCAGGAGGGAGAAGCACACTCAGCATCAACAGGATGCTTAACTCACAACCTCACCACTGTGCTAATCAGTGGCTGTGAGAGTTGTGGGGGGCCTCTGGTGTTCAGGGCTGAGGTCAAGCACTGAGGAGCGGCAGACTCAGAGGGCTTCATACTTTCTTGAAGTAAAGCTCACTGTGCCTTCTGGAGTAGAGGCGTCCGGTTGGCTGGCCAGGTCCCAGCAGCCTGGAGCTGCTGTGCAGTGAGTGGTGGCAGCTTCTGAGCCCACAGGCAAGCAACCCAGGGGAGGTGGCAGTGGGGCAGGCATGAGGACCGCAGCTCTGAGGGCCGCAGACGGGGTACTTATGGAGGATTCGGGCATAGCCTGGTGGCTTTACAGTGGGTGGGTTTGATGGGTTGGGGGGGGCAGAAGAGATGTGTCTGGTGTCTGTATAGAGAAGCTGCAGAAGAGCCCTCTGTAGGCCGAGGCAGCAAGGCTCAGGAAGATGGGGTTCAGTGCTCAGAGCTGAGGAAAATGTCCCCCCATGGTTCTCTCATGTAGCCCTGTCCTGCCGTGAGAACTGCATTTTCCCTTTCCAGTATATCGCCTTCAGCACCCTCTCTGGGGAAGGGCTAACCTTGCTCTCCCTTTAAAGGGGAGACATTCATTTGCTCAGCACAGATGGAGCATTCAGAGCAGAGAGGTGGTCAATTGCTGCCCAACACCATGGAACAGAGGCTGGAAGGCCAGGCTCTCCCAGGTCTGGCTCCTTAGAAGACATGCACTGTTCTCCTGTGAGGTCCTGTTTTAACTTTCAACCCGGGGCCTGAGGAGCTCCTCTGAGGCCTTTGTTGCCACTCTTGGGCCTCTGATGTGGCCTCTGCAGGTCACTGTGTAGAGGTCTGGCAGTGTGCTGCTCTTCAGTCCCCGAGCCTTCTTCTGGGTTATGTACATGTCCTTCGGCGGCAGACTGAGGTTATTGGAGTGGATGTGCCAGACAGTGGGGGTTGGGGCTTCTTCTACACTTAATTATCCATTCTGACTCTTCCCAGAGCCCAGCACAAAGCAGGTGCATAATAAATGTGTAGTGAGTGAGCAGCTGTTAGTGTGTCTGTTGCAGCCGCACGGAAAGCCAGATCCGTGGGGCTGGTAGGATCTGCTGGGCTTGAATAAATAACCCTTGCTGGGTCCTTGAGGGCCTGAGGGGAAGGAAAGAGGATGCCTGGCCCTAGGACCCAGAGGGTTCTGCGAAGGGGGCAGACGGAGGGCACAGGAAGGTTTCCTGAGGATAGAGTATCGCTGGTCAGGGAAGTATGGCTGGATTTGGAGCAGAGGTGGAAAGGGGTGTGTGGGCATCCCACACACACTGAAGGATGTCAGAGAGGTGGGCAGGACCCCATTGGTTGTCTTGGCTGATTTTGCCTGGTTCTGGCGACTCTGGATACAGAGCCAACCCCTTGCTTGCTGTGTGACTTTGGTCCTTACTGAGCCTCACTTTTTCTATCTGTGAAATGGAGAGAATTGTCCAAGTGCTTACCTCACTGGGTAGTTTTGACAATTAATTGGGCTCCCGAATAGTCAACAGCTCACGTGATGGCTGGTCCAGGCAAACTGTGCAGGAACCGGTCCCGTTATCACTATCCACACTATAAACTTCTGCCCAGGAAGGTGGAGGAGCTGCCAGGGCTGCATGGTTTTGGAGGAGGCCAGTGGCTGGACTGAGCCTCAGATCCCTGAAGGGAGCTTCTCATGCCTCCTCTCTACTTACGTCCTTTCTGTCCGCTTCTTTGACCCTCCCAGAACCCAGCTGTCTGAGGGACTATGGATGGATGTGTGGGTGCAGAGGCTGTGAGCTGCCTGCCTTCTCTGTGTGTGGAGCCAAGTGGAGCCGCAGGGGTAGTGATGCCCTCTCTGCCTCATGGATAGAGGTGGAGGCAGGCCAGGCTGCCTGGAGCCTGCTCTTGCCTTGTATCAGTCAGACCATACTACCTCAGCAGGTCAGCAGGTCTTTCCCCTCCTCGGGGCCCTGTGAGAACACTGGCACCATGGTTCCCTGGCTTTCTAGACTGTGGGCTCCCTTCGGGGAGAACAGGAAATCCCCAGGCCCCAGAAGCTCCCTGGACTGTTCACCTCGCTTTTGAGATGTCCCCAGGCTAGATCTTCCCAGGAACTACTAGGGAGCAGAGCTCAGGCTGGGTACCCCAAAGCCTGTGACCCTGGAGTCACCTCTGCCTTCATGGGTACTAGGTCCCCTTATCGCCTCTCCACACGTCATCTAGGATGGTCCCTCTGAGGATACTAGACTTGGTCATTAGCTCCTCGAGGTCCCCTGGAGGAGAGGCTCAGGGGCAGCCCCCATGGGTCCAGCCAGTGTTTTCTGGCCTTTGTATCTGCCCATTAGAGACATGGTTCCACCAGGCATCAGTAGCAACGTCCGTGATAAAAGCTTCTCCCAGTCCCCATGACAGCTCTACCTGTCCACCCATCCTATGCCCCCGATTAGTGGCTTCCATCTGCCTCGCCTCCTCAGAAATGATGTGGTCCTATGGTGGGTGACTTGCATAGTGCCCGTCTCCAGGCAAGAACCCTAATTGTCTTGATCACTATGGACACCTCAGCATTCTAGACAGACTTTGAACACAGTGGGCACTTAGTAAATGATGACTAAAGTAATGAATGTGTACCTACTGTGTGCTCAGTTTTGAATGTGCTGAGATAGAGAGGGGTCAGTCACATCTCATTCCTAACACCAGCCCTGGGGCAGCCCCTGGGGCTCCCCAGCCACCCTCATGTTCTGTGCTATTTATATTGGAACAGAGCAGAGCATCACGTGAGCTCTGGGGCTCCTGCGCTTTGGGCCTCGAGATAATTATCTATCCTTTATTAAGCCCTTAATTATCCAAGTGGCTAATCAGGTTCTAGCATATAAAGGCTTCGTCACAGGGTCGGAGGCGGGGGAAGTCAGCTGCAGACATCCCCGAGCTCAGCAAGGTAAGGACAGACTCCCGCCCGCGGCTCTCCGCTGAGCATCTCATCCAGCACCGTCATTTTATAAATGAGAAAGTTGAGCTCCGGGGAGCAAACAGGACTCACCTGAGGTCACAGTGAACGGGTGGCTGTACCGGTGTCTATGTCCAGACCCCTGCCTTGTGCTCCTGCCTCACAAGTGGCCTCTGAACATTGCTATCTTCAAATGAGGCTTAGGGTGATCAAGGGGGGGGGCAGTAGCAGCAGTGGAGCCCCTGTAGACTCCATCAGAAGTGCCAGAAGAGGAGGGAGGGAAGCCTAGGCTGGGCTATGGGAGCCGAGAGCTCAGCCGAGCTTCAAAGGCCGGGGTGGATAAAACGATGTGTGATGTCAGGGGCAGCCAGCATGGTGGGTGGCAAAGTCAGACCCCAATGGATCCTTGAGGTCTTCAAGGCAGCCAGCAGTTGAGGGAGGTAAAGCTAGAAGTAGAGGGAGGTTCTTGCTGGTGGGGGGAGGTAAAGGTTGAAAGGAGCCATCAAGGGTGGACAGGCGCTGGGTAGGTGGAGGGCAGGGATTGTAAAAGGGAGTCCCAGCTCAGGGAAAGGCATAACCAGGAGAAGACCCTGCCACTGCCTCTGCCTCCCGGGAAGCAGAAGGGTGAAAACTGCCCGAGACAGCAACAGGATGTGTGGCATTGGCTCTGGCCTGGGCATGGGGAGCTGGTCAGAGCTGTCTGTCTATCTGTGGGATGGACGAGGCTGCAAGAGACCCTCCAGAGTTCTGTTGGCCCTGGCCCAAAACCCGGAAGCCCCCTGGGGTGACTTTCAAAGAGTTTTGCTTGGAGAGCCAGCTGTGAGCATTTACTTGTTTGGGGGCACCTATGTGTGATTCACAGGGCCTGGGGAGCCACTGAACTGACAGCTTTCAAGACCAGGTGGTTTTAGAAGTAACTGGGACTAGATCACAATCAGAAGGAACTGGGACTAGATCACAATCAGAAGGAACTGGGACTAGATCACAATCAGAAGGAACTGGGACTAGATCACAATCAGAAGGAACTGGGACTAGATCACAATCAGAAGGAACTGGGACTAGATCACAATAGGTGGCCCTTTCTGGTAGCTCCCTGTTCTTCTGACTCAGCCCCTTTGATCCTCTAGGACCCAGCTCCTTAGCAGCCTTTCTGACCACTTTGACCCCAACCCCATTCCGTCCCTTCTTACCACCCTGCCTTCCTGACTTTCATATTTAGGAAGGGCAGGGCTGTCTGCTGGGGCCGCCTTGCAGCGCAGTGCCTTAAATGGGGGCTGGATGAATGAAAAGTTGAATGGACAAATAAGTGAATGGATGTATCAATGAGTGGATGAGTGGTTGGAAGTATGAATGACTAGAAGAACAGATGAATGGAGGGATGACCTGGGCTAGGAAGGCCTGCCCAAGAGAGAGTCCACTTTGGCTTGGGGGTTAGGGGAGCCTTGAGTGGGGTGTGCAGTGGTGAGCCTGGATGGCGTTCCCCTCTCCTGACCAACACAGGCCAGCTGCGCGGCTCCTCCTTCATTCCATTCAGCACACGCCTGACTGTGCTGGAAGAATTTCAAGTCTTGGTAAGTAGAGGTGTGGGTTTCTGGAGGACCAGGGTAGACAAGACTTGAGAACCTTGGAAAGATGGGGGTAGGAAGCCATTTCTCAGCTTGCTGTTCTCTGGCCATGAGGACTCTTGAGGCTGAGTTGAGGTTTTGGCTTCCATGAGAAAATGGGGCCAGGCTGAAGGAGGCGAGAGACCTAGTGGGTTTGTGCTCATTGCAGGGTGAACTCCCTGACCCAGAAGGATTGCTATGGATGGCACTTGAGCTTGTGCAGATCTACAGCTGACCCTGTCATAGCCCATGGAGCAGACTGATCATTGCTCTATCCCCCTGGGACAGTGGATTTAGAGCAGGGTTTCACTCTCTGGAGTGACTTCACACCCTCTGGACAGGTGGAGGCATGCTGTGGATCCTCTGTCTGGTCCTCTGTGGCCTGCTGGCAGGTGTGAGAGCTGACCCTGGAGCTCTGCTGAGGTTGGGCATGGACATCATGAACCGTGGTGAGTGGACAGGCCTGGGCCGAGACCAGGGGGTTCATGGGGCAGGTGGTAGACCAGGGGGTTCATGGGGGCAGGTGGTAGACCAGTGGGTTCATGGGGCAGGTGGTAGACCAGGGGGTTCATGGGGGCAGGTAGTAGACCAGGGGGTTCATGGGGCAGGTGGTAGACCAGGAGGTTCATGGGGCAGGTGGTAGACCACGATTTCTCATGTCTGTAGGGATCTGTAAAGACAACTCGATCAATGTGCTACTTCTGGTTTCTAGTTCTACAGAAGGGGCTGGGCAGAGGCCCAGAGCAAAGTGGCCAACTCCTCAAGCTACCCCAAGTTAGAGGCAGAGCCAGAAATCCTGTTCCCTTCCTGTCCCTCCTTGGCCCCAATCCCAGAGGTCGGTGGCCACTGGAGGGCTGTGGAGGGAAGAGATATGGGTCAAATCCCAGCTCTAACAACAACTTTCTGTGTGGCTGAGTCTTGTGTTGTTTGAGAACCTGTAAAAATAGAGAGTTATACACAAGTGACCAGCCCTTCCCTTGAAGGATTGAATGATGTGCAACACTAACCTGCTCTGGGAATCTCAGTTACACTAAATTTCACCTCCATGGGGGAGTTGAGTTCAGGTGCAGGAGGCTAACTGACTCATCTGGTATTTGTATCATGTCTAGAAGTTAGCCTGTGACTCTGATGGAGGGGTTTCTGGCAGTCTGTCATCCAGGTTAGGGTTTTCAGCCCTGGGGAATTGGCATCTTTTGGTACCAGGCCCAGAACCTCATTTTAAGCAGCTCCCTGCCTCTACCCCCTCTTCCATCCCTTTTCCCCTTCCCTCCTCAGTTGGCTCTGTCTCTTCAGTGCCACCCCCGGCCCCAGGTCCAACCCGACCCTTTACCCTGCTCTCCCTCAGTCCTACTCCTGTCCCCTTCCCACTTTTGTCCTTGCCGTGCCTTCTTCTCTACCTGCTGCCCGTGTCTCTTCATCTCCAGTGAGGGTTTCTAGTCCTTTCCGAGGAGCAGCTGACAAATGCCACCTCTCCTGGCAGGTGTCCCCAGCTCCTCCTTTCCTGTCTGAGCTCCTGAAGCATTTCCTTCACTTCTCTTTTATGGATCTTGTCACTGTCACTTCCTGCTAGACTAAAGAAGGACAGGAGTTGGGCCTGTGGTTTGCCTCTGGTCCCCGGCTTTGCCTAGCTCAGGCTAAGGCACAGTGGTATCAATGGCTGGGTGAAGGAGCAGTGGTAGCTTGCTGAAGGACTCTCATCACGTTTTCCCCCTCAGAGGTCCAGATTGCCATGGAGGAGACCCATATCCTGGAGAAAATGGCAGCCGAGGCTGGCAACCCACAGCCAGGGGGCAAAGCCATCAAGGGACTCAGCAAGTGAGCAGAGGGCTGCGGGGAGGGCAGTCACTTAGAGTGACTTAGTGGAGAGAGTGAGGTTGAAGAGCCAATGTCTAATTCCCTGCATGTGGCGGGAGCTCACTGCATGTACGTGAAATGACCTTCAAATGGTAGAGCTAGAAAGGCGTTAACAGTAATTCATTGATAGGAAGAAAGGGGTTCCTTTGCAAACACCATCTGGGATTGATTAGTAGGAGCTGCTATCCTGAGGCACTATCTGGACTTAACAGGAATAGGACTGTGATTGATTAGCAATGTCTGCAAAGAGCTCAGCATGAGCAGGTGGAGATACATGTACTACATCTTTTGTTATCCTGGCTCTCAATTGTTTCTCAACAATAAGTAATCTCTAGAGGGACGTTTGGCAGTGTTAGGAGACATTTTTGGTTGTCACAACTTGCAACTGAGTGGGAAAGTGCTATTGGCATCTGTGGGTCAGAGCTGGTACTAAACATCGTATAACACACAGGCAGATGATAGTGACACTGTTGAGAAGCTTGGATCCAAGCCAAACTTCCTATTCTGTTTACAGGGAAATTATAAGGAAAGAGAACAGTTCAAGGTCACATAGAATCAGCCATGCATCCTACTTCATGCATGATGAGACTTTCTGTATACAGATTGGCCCATGCCCAGCCTTTTGTTCACATTTTACAATGGCCACATGAAACACGGGACTGAAGTTTGCTCCGTCTGCCCAGCTAGGTGTCAGAGGAGCATGCTGAGGTCCTGGGTCTTGCCTTCTGTCTTTATCACTCTGCATGTCTGTCCCCTCCTAGTATGAAGGTCAAGGATGTCCTGGTACCTGTCATCACACTGGACTTCGTTCCTGGAGTGGGCATCTTCCAGTGTGTGTCCACAGGCATGACCATCACTGGGAAGAGGTTGGTGTGCAGGGGAGAGGCATGGCGGAAGGAGAGTGACTCTGTACCTCACCCTCACATGCGCATTGATTGTGCACCACCTGTGTGCCACCTGGGTACTGGGGTACGAAGTAGTGTGGACTTGGGTTCTACTTTGACGGGAACCCAATGAAGCAGAGCCGCAGACTGAATGCTTGATCTAGAAGAGGGGAGCACTGAGCAGGGAAGAAGGTGGTGAGGGAGGCTGCGAGCTGGGGAGAAGGGGGCGAGGGAGGCTGTGAGCTGGGGAGAAGGGGGCGAGGGAGGCTGTGAGGCTGGGGAGAGGGGGCGAGGGCGCGCTGTGAGCTGGGGAGAAGGTGGGCTGGTTGAGGGAGGGGGAGCTGGGGAGAAGGGGCTGAGGGAGGCTGTGAGCTGGGGAGAAGGGGGTGAGGGAGGCTGTGAGCTGGGGAGAAGGGGGTGAGGGAGGGGGGAGCTGGGTGGTGATGGGAGGGGCGGAGCTGGCGGAGAAGGGGCTGCAGGGAGGCTGTGAGCTGGGGAGAAGGGGGCAAGGGAGGCTGTGAGCTGGGGAGAAGGGGGCAAGGGAGGCTGTGAGCTGGGGAGAAGGGGGCAAGGGAGGCTGTGAGCTGGGGAGAAGGGGGTGAGGGAGGCTGTGAGCTGGGGAGAAGGGGGCGAGGGACCCCGAGGGAGGCTGTGCGATGGATCTCCGGGAGAAGTCGGGCAAGGGGGCTGTGAGCTGGGGAGAAGGGGGCGAGGGAGGCTGTGAGCTGGGGAGAAGGGGGTCGAGGGAGGCGTGAGCTGGGGAGAAGGGGGTGAGTAGGCTGTGAGCTGGGGAGAAGGCGGGCGAGGGAGGGGAGGCTGTGAGCCTGGGGAGAAGGGGGGGGGGGGCGCTGGGAGACAGGGGGGAGGGAGGGGGAGCCCTGGGCAAAGGGGGTGCAGGGCGGATGTGGAGGCTGGGTGATTTGAAGGTGGTGAGGGGAAGGGCTCTGGGATACGATTGCCGCTGGTTGGTTTTGCGGGGTGTGTCGAGTTACAAAGTAAGATGTGGTAGTAGAACGTAACTACTTAGTGGCGGCTGCGAGAGATGGATTCCTACGGGTCTCAAGAGCACCCAAATCTGCTCTTACAGAGGACAGGGTTTGATCCCCACATGGCGGCTGAGACGTCGAACCTTCTTTAATCACCAATTAATTCACACATGGGGAATCCGACGCCCTTTCTGACCTCTGGGTGCACTGAATGGACATCTTTTCAGGTGACAGGATTCACTCCCCTTCTGCATGCTATGACAGTACATCATATACACATACACAAAATAAATACAAAAGAAAGCAGTATGTAGTGAGTACTACAGGTAGGCCACCATCCCCTCTTCTACTCCTGGGTGTAGGATCCTGGGCCTACAGACTCTTCTCAGAGCTGCTAAGATTGTGGGCAGAGTGGGGGGCTACATGGGGGACTGGTCGCCCCAGCAGCAGATGCCCACAGTACCTGCCTGGCCTTGTAGCTTCATGGGAGGAAACATGGAGATCATTGTGGTCCTGAACATCACAGCCACTGATCGGCTTCTGCAGCATGAGGAGACCGGCATCCCCATGTTCAGGAGTGAGGGCTGCGCGATCACTCTGGTCAGCGTGAAAACCAATCTGCTTAACAAGTAAGGGGCTCTGTGGCTGGGGAGGATGGTGGTCCCCAGTGGTCCTCCCCAGGATCCCTCCTTTTGAGCCACCGAGCTTCCATAACCATGTCCNAGGGGGCGAGGGAGGCTGTGAGCTGGGGAGAAGGGGGGGAGCTGGGGAGAAGGGGGTGAGGGAGGGGGGAGCTGGGGAGAAGGGGGTGAGGGAGGCTGTGAGCTGGGGAGAAGGGGGTGAGGGAGGCTCTGGGATACGATTGCAGCTGAGTGTGGTTTTGAGGGGTGTGTAGAGTTTACCCAAGTAAGAGTGGAGTAGAAAGACTAGTAGTGGGGCTGGAGAGATGGCCTAGCGGTTAAGAGCACCAACTGCTCTTGCAGAGGACCCGGGTTTGATCCCACATGGCGGCTGAGAACCGTCTTTAACTCCAATTCCAGGGGAATCCGACGCCCTCTTCTGACCTCTGGGTGCACTGCATGACACAGGTGCACAGACCTGCATGCAGACAGTACATTCATACACATACAAAATAATAAAAAAGAAAGAGTAGTAGTGAGACTACAGGTAGGCCCCATCCCCTCTTCTACCCTGGGTGTAGACCCTGGGCACAGACTCTTCTCAGAGCTGCTAAGATTGTGGGCAGAGTGGGGGGCTACATGGGGGACTGGTCGCCCCAGCAGCAGATGCCCACAGTACCTGCCTGGCCTTGTAGCTTCATGGGAGGAAACATGGAGATCATTGTGGTCCTGAACATCACAGCCACTGATCGGCTTCTGCAGCATGAGGAGACCGGCATCCCCATGTTCAGGAGTGAGGGCTGCGCGATCACTCTGGTCAGCGTGAAAACCAATCTGCTTAACAAGTAAGGGGCTCTGTGGCTGGGGAGGATGGTGGTCCCCAGTGGTCCTCCCCAGGATCCCTCCTTTTGAGCCACCGAGCTTCCATAACCATGTCCCTTCACATCCTCTGCCCAACTTGCTGCCATTGGTGTACCCACTTGCCCTCTCCTGAATGCCTGTGTCTCAGCAAGGCGATCAGCAAGTTTGTGGACAGCACCCTGCGCAAAGTCCTTCCTGGCCTGGTGAGTGGTCCAGAGTGCGTCTCCAGCCCTCCTCGATGGGGATGTCTGTGGCCAGGGCAGCCAATACATTTTTCTTATGCATGGACTTTGGTGGGTTGATAGTGGTTGAGAAGAGCTCAGAGGCTGTGGCTGGCTCAGGAGGAAGTGTGGTGATCATCTAGTGATGTCTGCCATGAACATGGGCATAGGCAATGATAGCGCTTATACTCTAGCTTGCCAACCCTGCTCAGGTGGCTGTTTGGTTTTTGGACAGGGTCTCCCTAGTCCCAGTCGTCCTGGGAGTCACTATATGGACCAGTCTGGCTTTGATCTCACAGAGATCCACCTTTCTCTGCCTCCTGAGGACTAAGATTAAAGGTGCGCACCACCACACCAAGCATCAGGCCTAGGGAATGAGTTCTCAATGATATTGTTGTTGATAGTCTTTGTGACTTGGGCCTCAGTTTCCCCCTAGTCCGTGTCCTGCCAGGACTCTTAGGACTTATGGAGTGTTATGGAGTCATCATGTGTGCATGGCTCACTCTGCCTGGTACCTTCTTTGTTCACAGATGTGTCCAGCTATTGATGCTGTCCTGGCATATGTAAACAAGAAATGGACCAAGCTGACTGGTAAGGGCAACCCTCCCCCATATGGGACACCAAGATGCCCATGCTGTGTTCATGTGGCTGCTTCCTGCCCAGCAAGGGACTAAGGAGGGCTGAGGTCACTTTGTCCTTGCACTGTCCAGGCGGGAAGGGTGAAGGCTCAGGGATGCAGGGATCCTTTCGCCTGTATCCCATCCGCGGCCACTCTGCATTCAACCCCAGACCTCACATGCCGATGGCCTATCCCGATGGGGCGTTCCTGACTCCTTTGCTGAAGGGATCCACAGCCTCCAACATTTGGGGTCCACAGAATCCCCAGGGTTGGAAAAAGGAAATCCTGATGTCTGGGCCTGAAGATCGCTCCCCGTTCACATACCAGGGCCTGGGAAAAGTCTCTTCACTTTCCCAGCTTCTGCTTATCTGTAAACAGTTGATAATTCTGACCTCATATCCATTGTAACTCAAAGTAGAAAGGGACTTGGGGATGGCCCTACAGCCTCTGATTCACAGTGGCAGTTAGTACCTATCTAAGTGGAACTCTTCTCCACAGACCCTATGCCCATAGGCCAGATGGGCACTGTCAAGTATGCTCTGTTATCCTCTCTGGTCATCACAAACAGTCACATCCAGGTGGACTTTAGTGTAAGTAGTTCCAGTTTCCAGGGTGTTAACTCAGGCTGGCTGCAAAGTGGGCTGTTGCCATTTCACAGATGGGCGGGCTGGGACTGTGAAGGGTGGGAGGTTTGCCACGTGGGCCTGTTTCTCTCTCTGCTCCAAGTGAGCTTACTGGAGTGACTTATTTCACTCTTACTTCTGGCAGGGCCATGTGTATCTCTCAGAGAGTGACTCTCTCAGCTATTCCCTGTTATTGTTAAGATGGGGACCCTGAGACTGGGAAGAGGCGTGGCTTATTGAGGCTTCTCTAGTGAGTTATTGGCAGAGTTGGGTCGTCAGCCAGGCTGACAAGCCCCAGGCGGCAGGGGGACATTCATCTTGCAGGAATGTGGAGGAAAGTCCTCCCTGTCGTGGTCTTCCTCCCTCCATGCTGGGCCTTTTCTTGTTGCTTGTAAGAAAGATCTGTGGCTCAACTCATGCTCTGCATAAATAAGGGCCCCAGACAATGAGAGTCAGAGCCATCAAGGTGACCCAAGGGTTCATAGAGAAACTTCCAGGGACCAAGGGGACCAAGTGGCTGACGCCTTTGCCCCCTCAGGTCAGTCTGCCCACCCGGGGCCTGCTCTGGCTCTAACAGTGTTTTGCCGACTTGAGCCCTGATGGTTGGAGGACTGAGACCCCCCGGCCACAGCCCCTCATGGCTTAGCGTCCCTCCTGCTGCCTTCCAGCCCGTGGTGCAGGCGCAGAAGGGCGAAGCCATTCAGCTCGATGCCGATGAGATGACCCCAATCCCTGCGTTCCCCGAGCGCCCAGACAAGGACTCGCAGCTGCTGCTCTTGGCCACCTTCCTCACGGCCGAGCTGGCCCTTCTACAGAAGCCTTTGGAAGTGAAAATCAAGGACAAGAGGGTGAGGTATCCCCACATGTCCCTCCTGTCCCCATGTGGCCCCCAGAGTGGCATGTCAGGCCTTGCCTACCTGCTGAGAATTGCCCTGGGCTCAGGGCAGTACCACTGGAAGACGTGGGGCTGGTTGGGTTCCTTTGGCAGTCCCCTGGGCCCAGCACTCCT
The DNA here is from genome assembly GCA_009823505.1 of Rhizomys pruinosus. Lineage (NCBI taxonomy): Eukaryota > Metazoa > Chordata > Mammalia > Rodentia > Spalacidae > Rhizomys > Rhizomys pruinosus. The sequence goes on along the minus strand of VZQC01004885.1, from coordinate 319,494 downwards.
CTGCCTGTGTCACTTGTGTCCACCCATCCCCCAGACTGTCCACACAGCCAACCATCCACTGACCTACCTACAGTTCTTTTAAAAAATCTTTATTATGGAAAAGTGTGTGTGTGTGTGTGTGTGTGTGTGTGTGTGTGTGTAACATGCATGCCACAGTGTGCATCTCTTTCCTTTCCACTGTGGGTTCCAGGGACTGAGCTTTGGCTTATGTTTCAAGAGCTTTTGCCTGCTGAGCCATCTTGCTAGCTCCAAGTTTCTCTGCGTTGTCCGCCACTACCTTCTTTTTATCCACTCGTCACCCACCTATTGTCTTTAGACCTGGCTCTATCTCTGCCTGGCATCCTTCAGTCTCTCCATATAATCTACACCACGGGGCCACAGACAGGTGCATAGCCCATCTATGAACCATTTAGCAGCCACACCCCTGCCGTTGTTTACTCTTCTTCTCACCCTCCCATCCAGCCAGTTGCCCGCCTGTGGATCCCCCCCTCCTTCACTGCTCTGTTCCCCCATCTTGAGGCAGAGAGACGGTTGTCAGGATGGCTGGGCCTTCCGGAGTCCCCACCCTGACTTTGATTTGTAGGTTGGTAAGCTGACACAAACCACGCAGACACTGGCTGACTTCATCCCAGAGGTGAGTGCCCAGCTACCTGTGACCACTGTAGTCTACCTCCCCTCCAGGCAAAGGGAATGGGCTTAGGAGGCAGTTGCTCAAGGCAAGCGTCACTTGTCTAGTGTGGAGACATCCCAACCTCTGAGGTTGGGATGTCTCCACACTAGACAAGTGACTGAGCTGCCCCTAGGCTGGACCCTTTGGGGCAGCCTCTGTACCTTGTAAGTCCTATGTTCATTATGGAAATAGTCAAAGTTCTGGCTTTGCTCATTTAATTTCTTAAGAGACACACCCAGGCCTTGGCATGTTGGACTTGGGGTGTCCACTGTGAAGACCACCCACTTCCTGAGGGACCCTTGGACTCAAGTCTAAGAACAGTCCCTGAGTACATGTCTTGGCTTCCTCAGGTGGCCCAGGCCTATAAAAAGCCAAAACCCTTGGTGACCGAACTCAGGATAAACAAGCCCCCCAATGTCACCATGAAGACTGGCAGGAGCCTGATGCACCTCCACAGCAGCCTGGAGATGTTCGCAGCTCGGAAGCACCACAAGCGGCCCAAGTCACTCTTCGTCCTGGAGGCTGTGAGTGGGGCCCGTCCTCAGCCACTCATACCTTGGGGACACTCCGGGCTGGGGGGTGCTGGGATTTTAGTTGAGGAACAGGCACAGATGGAAGGGCCTTGTCACTTGCTGTCTGGTCCCTGCCGTGCCACTGCACCTGTAAATGGCTCAGCGTTCTTGATTTCTCCTTCCCTCCGGCCCTCCTCACTGTGCAGAGGACAGTAAAGCCTGTTTAGAGGAACTGTGGGAGCCTAAAGAGACCCCATATCTAGTGCTGGCTGAGATGTTTGAAGATTAAGCAGGATCTAGCAAGAAAAGGGGATGACATTGGGGAGGTTCCCAGGGGACACCCCAAGCATAGGACAAAGGTCTGGAGCAGTAGTGCCGTGTGCAGAGACCTACCATTGGCCTGGTGCTTCCAGAGGCTCATACTGATCCTGGACAAGGAGGACCAAGGAGCCTGGGCTAGGGGTGTGGAGAGGCTGCTGGACCCAGGCCCAGGGCAGGATACCAGGGGAGTTGATGGGAGCTCACTGTCTTCTCTGCATCCTCCCCTGTGCCAGTACTTCAGTCTGGAAATGCACTACTCGGTACGTGAGAACCGGCTGCAGATGGTCACCTCTCTGGACAGGTAAGAGCCTGCAGCCCCGTGCTGACATTTCTGTAGCCTTGTGTGGGCGTGGCTTCCTGTTCCAGGCTCTTACCCAGACTCATCCATCATGGCTCACACTCCCAGGCTGCTACAGTCACTCACCCTGCTCCATGGCTCCCCGTTGCCGACACTGTCTTATTTTAAATCTTCGCTTGGCACTCAAAGCCTTTCTCAAGTTCTTTCATCCTCTAGACTCTTCCATAATGAGTTTGGTCATGGACCTGGGTATGTTTCTCCATTCATAGGGGTTTACCCATGCCACCCAAATACTAAGAGTCACAATGCACCTCTTCCAGAAGTCTTGAACCCTATGCACTCTGTCTAGGTGAGGCACCAGCCACATAGCTTACATCCACTGTCTGGCTTCATTCGTGTACTCTGGGGGGGGGGAAGGATCTGCCTGTACTCTCACTCCTCACTCACTCCTCACTCATTCATCGATTCCTGTACTTGTCTCAATAATTCATCTGATTTGTATAACATCAGGATCCTTTGAATGTCGAGGGGCAGAATTCCAACTGGAATTGCTTTCAAGCCTGAGAAGGAATCTGGCTCATGAAACAGAAAGCTGTACGTCTGCTTCAGGCATGATGGAATCCAGGCACACAAAGTTCTCAAGAACGTGTCTCCATCTCTGCTAACTGCTTTGCTGGCTAAATTCTCCCCATTGAGTAGTAAAGAGACCCCCAACAACAAGACCCTAACACTGACGCTTGGGCTAATTTGGGTCACATGGAGCAAGGCTAGCCAATCATAGTGACCAAGAGATAAATGCTTGGGTGGCCTGGCTCTGGACACTTGGGCCTGCTAAGGGATTGTCTGTCCACATGGGCGGGGTCTTTTGCTGGGATGGAGAGTGGACAGAGTCCAGATGAGGCCTGTCATGGTGTGCGTGTCTCCTGGGAGCTGTGTGTGGGAGGGGCCGAGGCGGGACTCCTGTTGTGTCCTTCGAGGATCTGAGTCTGGCCAGTTGGGTTATAAATGGAGCCATACACATGCCCAAGAGGACCAGAGTTTGGAAGGACAGGGCTCACGGAAGCTGGTGCAGATGCCTAGGGGTGTGAGTGGGGGAGCAGGCTGATGGGTGCTCAGTGGCCTAGCAGAGGTGACATGCAGACTGCAGAGGGGACCCTGTGGGGGTGTGGGCAGTGGGAAAGCTGAGATGCCCTTTGTCCAGGGACTCCACCCATTCTTTTCCCACACCCATTCCTGGGCTCCTCTCCTCCACAGCTTACTGAGCCTGTCACGGGAGTCCTCTTCAATTGGTGACTTCGATGTAAGTGTCCCAAATGCTTCCGCCTGGTTATCCAAAGGCAACACCGGGCCTGCAAGGAAAAGGCGGAGTGAAGAGAGCAAGGCCATTGTGGGCTCTGGGGCTCCCGACATGCTGTGTGACCTTGGGAAGGGTCCTTAACCTCTCTGAGTCCTTACTTCCTTTCCTAGATAGACTCTGGACATCTCCGTAGATTGACTTAAAAACCATCACCATAGGTAGTGGCCTGGCTGGCCTTGCTTGGCCAGGCAGTTGCTGTTCTCTTATTAGTCTCTAGCCTCAGGACCAGTATAGCACTGACTGAGCAGGTACTGACAGCAGTCTTAGTAACTACCCCTTGTGGGCACATTAGTCCCTGTAGAGAACCTGCGAGTAGATGCTATAGCGTCTCACACGCGTGGCCCAGATTGCTGAAGGACATGGTGCTGATCCAAGTTCTGAGTTTTCTGTCAGAGCAGGTGTGGAGTCCACATGCCCCTTCCCCCTAGGTCCCCATTCACGTAACAGGACCTGAGACCCTGCATGTCACATGGCCAAGGACTAGGAGACCCTAAGCCTGACACTAGCTGGAAAGCTGTTTGCTTCCCTAACGTCTTCTATAGTTGTCTCCAGGCTTAGGTGGAGAGAGGATGAAGAGGCTGCTGAGCTGTGTTGGGGGTTTCCTCCTGTCTTTCTCTCCAGGAGAAGACGTTGACTGGTTTTGTTACTGATTACCTCCAGAAGACCTATGTTCCTGTGGTAGATGGTAAGGCCCCGTCAGGCTCCAAGAAGATTTTTTTTTTTTTGGTGTTTTCGAGACAGGGTCTCCCTGTAGCCCTAGCTGGCCTGGAACTCACAAGAAGACGTTTTTAAGGAAGGAAGTGTCTCCACCTATGTGGTCTAAAGCCCTGGGAGTGGATAGCTTAATGTCATCTATTTGAGAACCAAGGGCCATCTAATAATTTGGGCTGTGACCCTTAACCTCCCATCACCAGGGAGATTTTGGCCTGTGATATTAATACATGGTAGATGGGTGTTTCTCTGGCTGTGCATCCAGCAGACATCATGAATCAATTATGACACTATTTCCCACCACTCGGCTCTAGGCAGGCTCTTAATCAATTGCCCAGCAGTCAGGCTGAGACAGTTCTTCCTGTGTTTCTCAGATGTGCTCCAAGTTGGGCTTCCCCTCCCAGACCTTCTGGATATCAATTACAACCTGGCTGAGCTGGACATAGTAGAGGTAAGGGAGGGCCTGGGGGAGGTAATGTCAATCAACATTTTTGGCCAATAGGTGATAAGCAAGAGCTGGTCTCTGGCAGACTGAAAACACAGGGCAGAGAAGGGCAAATGCCCATCACCATAACCTGGCCAGTCCTAGAGCAATGCCCATCACCATAACCTGGCCAGTCCTAGAGCAATGGTGTGGCTGTCCACTCTTGGACCTTTGATCCATAGAAGGACACGATCTTGCTATTCTCTTTTCTGTCATGTGGCCATTTTATGCCTCAACTCTCCTGGGTTTAAATAGGGACTATAACGTGGGTATCAAAGAGCTGTCCATATGATGTAGTGAGACACAGTAAGTGCTCAGTAAACACAAGCTTCTCATTGCATGCTGGGCTTTGAGCTTAGAATGCTAAACAGACATTTCTCTCATTCCCTCTCTCCATCCTGGCAGACGGGTGTGCAATGGGGGTGTCATTTCTCCTATTGATGAGAAAGTTGACTGAGACTCAGAGGGACAGAGAGACTTCCTAGGTCACAAAGTCTTTGCTTACCTGCTACGCTGCTTTCCGACTCCTGACTACGGCCAGGTCCATCATGCTGGAGCCCGTGTGGCCCCTGTCATCACTCCCTGACCCCCTTTTCACCCAGCTCTTTCTCCCATTAGAATGGCCTAGTGCTGGACTTGAAGCTGGAATGACAGTGAGACTCTGCCAGCCGCTCTCAACTGCCATCAGACTGCACCAGAAGAGGAGCCCTGAATGGGGGCTGGATGGGTTCAGCCCCTGTCACTGGTGGCTACTTCTTGTGGCCAGGACTGAGTGGGAAGGCCTTGACAATAAACAGGAGAGAGACCCGTACAAACATTCAATGTTTCTAATTCTTTGGTAGTTAACATATGGCTTTTGGTTTCCTTTGATGGGTTTGGGGGGCTAAGACCAGTTTGGGGTCTGGAGGGTAGCTGGCACAGCCTTGGGAGTGAACTACGTTTGCACCAAGTATCTACTAACAGCCATCCTCCATGCTTTCTTTGCTCATTAGAAACCATGGGTAGGACAAGCAGGTGGTGGAAGCCCAGGGTGGCACAAGCCCAGGGTGGCACAAGCCCAGGGTGGCACTCTTCCTGTCTGAGGTTTTCCCACCTCAGCTGCGTACCCTAGGTCTTGGTAACCTGAGGTCTCCTCATGTCACAATCTTTAGTCCTCATAGTGGAGGAGGTGACTGCTACCATTTTACAGACTGGGAGGTTGAGGCTTAGAGTGGCCTGACTGGGCTTAGCCACTTGGCACATCCTGGTGTGGAGTTAGGACTGGAACTCAAACTCAGCTCTGTGGATAGGCTGTCTGGGTTCCCCTTGGCTCAGCTTCTTGCCACCTGAGTGAGTCACGTTGCTGACAGGAGCCTCACTTTCCTCACCTGCACCCCAGCCTGATGTCCATGCCAATCCCAGCAGGGTGCCTGTGAGACTTGCATGAACAGCACCCTAGAAAGGACTTGGACAGCATCTGGCACACAATCACTATACCAGGTGTGCTTATGAGGCCTCAAGAGACGCCAGCAGGTGTCCCTGGGCCAGGGGTGGCCATGGAGATGGAGTGCACGAGGCTCTGTACCTGTGCAGGGGCCCAGGGCTTGGGGTCTGTGGCAGGCAGGCCAGAGGACTGGGAGGGCAGGCTGTGGGGAAAAGCCATCTGCAAGAGAAGCCTGCATGTCCACGGTGTCTCCCCATGTCTACATGTACCTGTCCACTCACAGCCTGGCCAAAATTTTCCTGTGCCTTCCACGAGGTCAGATCCCTGACATCTGTCCCATCTGGTCCCATCGCTTCTGAGATTCCCAGTATTATTCTTATAAAAATGTTTTATTGTTTGTGGTGCCGGGGTGGAAACCAGAGCCTCACATGTGCCCTGCAGGTGCTCTACCATCGAGCTATAGCCTAGCTCTATGATTCTTATATTGATTTTTTTTTTTTTTTTGGTATTTTTGAGACAGGGTCTCTTTGTAGCCCCAGCTGTCCTCACTATGTAGACCAGGCTGGCCTTGAACATACATGCTGGCCACCTCCTGTGACCTCCTGTTATTCTGGCCCTTGAGATCACCTGGGTGCTGGATGCACGTCCATGTGTCCATACTCTGGTGTGCGCATGTGTCACCATGTGTCACCGTGTGTCTACCTAGGGGAAGCCTGTGATGTGGGGGTTGACGACAGCTGCAGGTGTGAGTGAGCCCGGGTCTGGCACATGCTGGCATCAACAGTGTGAGCGGAGCTGGCCAGGCTGGTGCTCTTCCAGCCTATGGGCCCTTAAGGTGGCCCTGTTCCAGCCTGGCACAGAGCCATACCACAGAGGAGGGAGGCCCGGATGCCAGGGCTATGGCCTTGTCTTTCAATGTCACCTAATCCTATCAGCCGTCATTCCTGGGGCTGCGGGACAATAGGAGCCTTGAAGCAGTCCTGGCAGGTCCAGGTGTCTAGCTAATCCATGGGTGGTGACACTTGATACTGGGTATGGCAGACACTCCACCCACCTTCGGACTCTGCTCCAAGAGGGCACCCAACCTGCTGCACAGCAGTCTCCCCCAGGTCCAGCGTGAAGCTGGGGAAATCAAGGCATAATGCTGTGAAGAGTGGGAAGGCCTGGATTCTCAAAAGACCCTAGACACAGCTGGGCATGGTGGTACACACCTTTAATCCAGTGCCCAGGAGGCAGAAGCAGGTGGATCTTTGTGAGTTTGTAGCCGGCCTGGTCTACATAGCACCAGGCCAGTCAGGCTACATAGTAAGACTCTGTCTAAGACAAAAAAAGAAAGAAAGGGAAAATATTAGACAGTGTGGTCTCCAATGTGTGGCATCTCCTTTGAGCCCTGATTTCTCTAGGAAAGGGCTGCACACTCTGGCATCCAGCCTGCTGCCCACATTCCAGGCCTAGTTAGATGCTCCAGATCGTGTCTGGGCAGAACCTGAGGGACTTGATTTTTAAAGGAAGTTCTGCCTGTGACCCCACTCCTTGGAAGTGACGCCAGGGACTCTCTGCCCCCTCATCCAGGCTCTATCACCTTTCAGGACTCCCCCAACTCTAGCTGAGGGAGCAGAGATTTAGAGATAAGTAGTCTTCTCTGAGGCCTACACAGGCCTGTGAAGGTGGCCTTGAACTCATCTGCTGGGGTCAGAGTCTCCTCCCCGCTTTTCAATAAGCGTCCGAGAGCTGGATGCACCATCACCTTTCAGAAACTGAGGTGTGAGCTGGGTCTTTAATACTGAGCCATAGCTGCCAACCCTCAGGGACAGGGCAGGCTGCACCATGGGAAGGGCGCTGTGACGGCCCCGCACCCACACTGCCTCTCCCTTCTCTGGCCACTGGGTGCTCAGGTGCTTCCCGGGACGTTCCTATCATCTGAGTCTCTCTGACACCCTCGCCTCCCTCATCCTCTGATGTCTGTTTCTAGCACCTATCGGCAGTGGGAGCCATCAAGTCACATGGAACCCTCTGCAGGTGGCAAAACTGGCTCTGAGAGGCAAGTCTGCTATGAGGGACCAAGCCCAGGAATTTACAGTAGGATTAGTGTCTGGGAGCCTTTCTCTTTCTCTGCTCTGAGCCCTTCCATGGCTCCCACTACCATCGCCAGGCTGGTGCTACGAACCACCTTGCTTAGCATGCTGGGTATAAGCCCTTGGTCCCCATTCTGGCCAACTGAGAATTTTGAAAAGTGGAGCCCAGAGATAGCATTTCAGTAAGTCTTCTCCAAAGGCAGGCCCACTCTCTGACCCAGCTTTGGTGCATGAGAGGATAGGGGATACCTGGGGTACAGGTAGGGCTAGAACCCCTTGGGTGGCAGACTGGAAAGGAAGAAGGGAGACCAGGCCACAGGCCCAGTATCATTTTCCTGCCTTCAAGAGGCTGGGCTGGGCAGGCTAATATGGCAAGGAGAGACTCAGACAGCTCAGAGATGGCGCCTGTTTTCCCCAGTGGGTTTTTTTTTGTTGTTGTTTATTTTGAGACAGCATCCCTCTAGATAGCCCGGGTAAGCCCCAGACTCATGGTAGTCCTTGTGACAGAGTGGATAAGGGTCACATATACAATACTCCCTGTATCCACACTCCCTGTGGCTCCATGCTCCATGCTCCTGTAATTCATTGGATGCGCAGTGACTTGCAGGGGAGACTGGACTCTACATGACCGTGAGCCAGGTTCTTCCCCTTAGCCTAGGCTTGGCTCCTGGGAGGGGTGGGAAAGGATAGCCAAATTAACCTCACTGGGTCAGGATGGCACCGGGGGTCGCACACGCAGAGGCCATGTGCACGATCAGAGCTCAACACACGCTGGGTTTGGCTCTCCTTCTTTGTCCTTCAAAGTGTCTTCAAAGCACTGGCACAGCCATGGTGGTGCTCACAGATCTGGGTGGGAGTGAGGGATGCGTTGCACCACTGTTTGAGAGCCGTACAGCTGTTGCTGGTAAAGCAGACATGCTGGCTCTGCTGCCAGCGGTTGATGGAAACTACAAACACATCCCTAGAAAGAAGTGTCCATCACAGTTCTCATAAGAGCCAAACACTGGAAGGCCCTGGAATCTCTGGACAAAAAGACTGGAACCCGAGAGTGCCCATGTGCAGAGTGGCCCAAGGCAGAGATGCATCAATCTTCACATGGCCACAAAGATCAGGTACATGGACAGGGACGTGCAGGAGCAGAGAGACGCTCAGAGCAGCACGCAGGCAGCTTCACACTCAACTTCCCATCTACTGTGTTGGGACAGTGGTCACCCTCAGCGGGATGACTTATGGGAGATACAAGGGGACTTCAGAAGTGCTCAATTTAAAAGGTCATCAAAGAGATGAAAAGCATGTTTGGCAGAATGCACGAGCTCTGGCGGGGTGGGGGAATGGGTGGGAACACGGGTCTAGATTTGTTAAAAAAAATAAAAATAAATTTATGTGAAAAAAAAATAAAAGGTCATCAAGCTACCCATTTGGGGTCTGGACCTCTTTCTGTCCATATTTCAAGAAGCTGTTTCCAGTTCAGGGAGCTGAGGTAGAGGAACCTGGCTAGGCTTGAGTCAGGAAGAGGTGGACCCTGGGCTCAGTATTGCTGAGTGGGACAAGGCAAGTGCCATCCCTCTTGCCTGTCTCCAGGCTGAGGCCTTGCAAGAGACTCCACAGACCCAGGCGATTGCCTGGCCTGTCTTTAGCCATAAGACAGGAAGGCGGGGGCTGGAAGATGGCTCAGCAGTTAAGAGCACCAACTGCTCTTGCAGAGGACCCAGGTTCGATCCCCAGCACCCACATGGTGGCCGAGAACTGTCTTTAACTCCAGTTCCAGGGGAGTCCGACACCCTCTTCTGACCTCCGTGGCATTGCACGACACGGGTACACAAACCTGCATGCAGACAGTACATTCATACACATAAAAAAAAAAAAGTCAGGAAGGCACAGGGGACAAAGTGGGGGGCAGGGAGGTTCCCAAGGTGGTGCCACATTTAGTCTGGAGGTCAGAAAGACTTCCTGGAAGAGATGGTACCTCGACAAGGACTTATAAAACAACTGCAAATAAAACAAAAGCTAGTTCTGGGCATGTGACTCATGCCTGTAATCCAGGCACTCAGGAAGCTGAGGCTTGAGGATTGCCTTGAGTTCCTGGCCAGTCTGGGCTACAAAGGAATACTCTGTCTTAAAAAACTATTAGGAAAAACAAAAAGCCAAAGCCCTTGTGTGCATAGAGCGGCCTGCATGGCTGTGTGAGCACTCTGTGTCCACTGCCACCACCTAGGGCTGGGCACCGCAGTTCTCTCTCTGCACCGCAGTTCTCTCTCTGCACCGCAGTTCTCTCTGCACCGCAGTTCTCTCTGCAACCCCCTCCCCAGGATCCACCAGACTCCCTCCCACCTCCCCTTTGGGTCAAGCTGGCTCTGCTCCCATTCAGGGTACCCCACCACTATATTGAGTACCCTCTGCTCCACCAGCCCTCTTCTTGCTTTATTTCTTTTCCTATCTGTACTAGCTCTTCGTGTGTGTGCCCACGCACGTGCGTGCGTGCGTGCGTGCGTGCATGCGTGCGTGTTCACATGATCCTACCACTCCTTGAAATGCAAGTCCAAAATTTGGAATCCTGGCAGACACCATGAAGGAAAAGAAGGAAACCCCTAGCCCCTTGTTCTGGTTAAATGAGAATATAACACCTGTCTGCGGGGAAATGACTTGCACTATGAAGATGAATTTTACCCTCCACTGTCATTTTTTTAAGTAAAATGTCGAAGGGTGTGGCAGTCCCAGGGGGCAGGGCTAATCTTCTGTTTACAGGGATACCCCATTTCTGATAAACAGCGGTGTTCCAGCCGGGCATGGTGGTGCATGCCTTTAATCCCAGCACTCGGGAGGCAGAGGCAGGCATGGATCTCTGTGAGTTCAAGGCCAGCCTGGTCTACAGAGTAAGCTCCAGGCCATCTGGGACTAAAAGGGAGACCCTGTCTCAAAAATTCCAAAAAAACCCCCCCAAAACAGAACAAAAACAGTAGTGTTTCATAAAGTGCCTGTTGTTGAACGACTCACGAACTGACTGAATGGATGTCCATGCACCATTCTCCTATAGCTCCCTACTCTGGAGTCCTGGGGATTCAGGACTGGGTTGGGGTTGGTAGCCGTCTCCAGGCAGGCCTCAGTCCCTCTCTCCAGGCCAGGGCTACTTTGTGATACACCTGGGGCTGGGTTGGAAATCAGAGGGCCCAGCAGTCTTAAGCAGCTTCCTTTTCTTCAGACCTCTGTCAGGGGCAGGTGGGAGGCAGGGTGGACCCTGGAACCCGGAAGGAGCTCCGTGGGAGGTGAACGGGGGTGGCAAGGGCCCACCCACCTCAGTGAGGAAGAGAGGCTCGCTTCCATAGCCCCCAAGCTTCCCTTCCCAGCCCTGGGCACTGACCCCGGCCCCTGGCTCTCCCTGAAGAAGGAAGGCTTAGTCCAGGCCCTCGGGGAAAACCGCAATTTGCTCCTGACATGACATACTGACGGGTTTCTGGCGGCCGTGCCCCCTTTGTGTCCCGAGCCGCTGTGGGTATATAAGGGCTGTCCCTGGGCTCAGGGGCGGAGGAGCTGACAGGAGGCTGGGAACCCACCTGCTGAGCAGCAGAAGCAAGTCGGTAAAGTGACTTCAGGTGGCCTGGCCTTGTCTTGATCCCCTCCTGTCCAGTCTAAATAATGAGCATGGAGTGAATCACCCCAAGAAGTCTCTGGGGGGGCAGGAGGGCAAACCCCATTGTTACAGCTCTGGGGCCTTGAGGCTGGTAGGGCTGGGTGGGATGGGGTAGAATGGTCTATGGACAGGGCTCTAGGGAAGCCCCTCTTCCTCTAAGGGGTGGCCTCCTACTATGGTGGTATTTCCTTCGGAGAGAGACCCCTGGGTAATGGGCTGCTCAGGGGCATACCTTAGCGAACAGGATGCACAGTCAACAGTGCTGCTAGGTCATGTGATGCCCGCTGCACAGCTTTGTGCCAAGGAGAATGTGCCTGGTCTGTGCTAACCCAGCCTACACCAGAGCCCACAGCTTGGCAAGTGAGGAGCTACCAAATCCCACAGAAGTTCCCCCCAGCACTCATGGGAATCTGAGTAGAGGCTGGAGGGGGCTCCCTACTTCCTGCAGCTTACAGCCATGGCCAACAGACACTAGAACATTTGCATAGGTTCAAATTGTGACTGGTGCATTAAGATAACTATTTCAGTGATTACAGACCAGGTAAGGGGAGAGGCTCCACCCAGAAGGCAGGGATTAGTCCATGATGCAGAGTGAGCCTTCTTAGTAGCAGGAGCAGTCTGTGCAAAGGCCCTGGGGTGGGAGAGGACATGGTAGGAGAGGACCAGCTAGGTGCCAGACAGTTCTTCTTCTAGCCTTCTAGGTGTGACACTGACGATGTTGGGTGTCTACACCCTGCTTCTACTCTGGGGCATGGCCATTCCAAGCCAAGGGCTGCTGGAGAGAGTGGGCACGCTTGCCCGGATTGACAAGGATGAACTGGGTAAAGGTGAGCCAGAGTCAGGTGGGCAGGCTGGGAGGGAGCTGCCTGCCACTGTCTGCATCAGATACGTGCATGCGAAGGGCCCCAGAGCTCGGTGGCCGTGATCCGGGAGGGGCTGGGTTGTAGAGTTGGACTATGGTATTCCAGGAAGATTTTGACCATGCTGCACCACCATCAAAGGCCATGGTGGTGGCCATAGGCTCCCTCTCCACTCATTCTTCTTTCTCTTTTGGTGCTGCAGGGTAGCCCTGGGATCCAGAGCTGGAGCTAAATAAAGGTCCCACATATGATTTGCTCCGTGACTTTGGGCAAGTGGTTGCCTCTCTCTGGGCCTTCACTTACCCATCTGTAGAAGGGGTTGTTAGACTGTACTCATTCATCCCAGACACTCACTGGGAGTCTCTTGTATGCCAGGCAAGGCTGGTGGTCTCTGGGAACTCAGTAGGGGGAATTCCCGGCCCTTGAGTGTGACTGGATCAATCTGGTGTAAACAGAACTGAAACTCAGAGGAAAGGGCAGCTGCTGTGGTCCTGAAGCTGGGACAAGAGTTTCTAGAATGTTCCTGCTTCCCACCCTCTCTCTAGCTATCCAGAACTCGCTGGTTGGGGGACCCATTCTTCAGAACGTGCTGGGGACGGTGATGTCGGTGAACCAGGGCCTCCTGGGCTCAGGAGGGCTGCTTGGAGGCGGCGGCCTGCTGAGCTACGGGGGCATCTTTGGCGTTGTGGAGGAGCTGGCAGGGTGAGGCTTCAGGGCTCAGAAGTGTCCTGCAAGAAGGCTTGTCGCCGGGCGTGGTGGCGCACGCCTTTAATCCTAGCACTTGGGAGGCAGAGGCAGGCGGATCTTTGTGAGTTCAAGGCCAGCCTGGTCTACAGAGTGAGTTCCAGGACAGCTGGGGCTACAGGGAGACCCTGTCTCGAAAAGACCAAAAAAAAAAAAAAAAAAAAAGAAGGCTTGTCATCCCATTTTTCCTGGAAAGGAGGGGAGAGGGACTCTGCCTGCTGTCAGGCAGTGCAGGAGGGGCTGGGACGAAGTGGAAATAATGGCTCGAGTCTGGCAGGGTGTCACTGTCATTCAGGGTCTGGGTTTGAGGTCATACTTGCTGTGTGACCCTGGGCAGGTTGCTTAGTCTCTCTGGGCTGGCTCCCTTCATCTGCAATTTGGGGTATCTGCTCAGAAGACTCTGTCCCACCCCTACCCTCAGAAGACTGAGGGACATACCATTGTGTACATTTTGCTAGTTTGTCCTTGTCATTCTGGCAGATTTTAAACCCTGGGAGAGGTGGAGCTGTTGTTTGGGTTGCTCATTGGAGTGTCCTGTTTTATAATAAGGGCTTTTAATGCTTTTGAAATGAAAGAAATAATCAAATAGTTGATATTTTTAGCAGAATGGGTGCCATCAGGGTTTTATGCGGCCTTAAGCAGCACTGGGAAGTCCTTCAGCTTGCAGGTGGGAGGGTGGAAGCCTTGCAGGGACAGGGCCTGCCCTGCTCACCCAGCCACGGAGGGGACCATGGTTGTGTGTCTGGTCGCACACTGCCCAGCCGTGGCTGGAGCTGGTCAGGATGGCGGGAGCGTAGAGCAGAGAAGGATGGGGACTGGGTCCCCAAGCAGCACCCAGCTCTGCAAGGGGGACTGGTGACACGGCTGACAGAGCTTATTTTCACTGCGCCACTCTGTGGCACCATCGCCGATGACTTGGTTTTACCCATGTGGACATTGACGTATCCACAGTCATAGTTAGGTAGCCCTGTAGAACAGGGGTGTGAAAAATCTGGTGGGGACTGGCTGTCTTGTGATTCCACAACAGCACTCATCTGAGTGGAGCAATCCAAATAAAGCCAGGCTCAAAGTGAGCTCCATAAAGGCTCTGACCGTTGCTAGAGTCTGCGTCTCCATCGCTCCCACGTTAGAATCCTCCTCTGGCCTGGTTGCTCACAGAGACCAAACCAGGGCTGAGCCTGGCAGATAGGGTGGGGCCTGCCACTGTGGTGCCTGGGTTATGATACTGAGCACAGACTGTACCTGTATTCTGCCTGCTACGGGTCCATCCAGGCTCTGAGGATTATGGGAGCGAGTGAGCAGCCCCCTCCGCTCCCCCCCCCCCCCCAGGCTGAAGATAGAGGAGCTCACTCTGCCCAAAGTGTCACTGAGGCTGCTGCCCGGGTTTGGGGTGCAGTTGAGCCTGCACACCAAGGTTGGCCTGCATGGTTCCGGGTGAGTGTGTTCTTGGGGCTCCTAACCTGCTGCCTGCTGTCCCCCATTTTCTCTGCATTACTTCCTCCCAGGGACCCCCACCCTATTTCCCTGGGGCTCTCCTCTACCCCTTCCCTCTAGAGAACTCCACTCTACTGGTCCCCCACTTCCATCACACTCCCCGGGCCCCCTTTCACTGTCTGAGGTGGGGAAGAGGGCAGCAAATCTGCATGGAGACCAGACCCCTCCTCCCCCACAGAGGTCTCCCCACCATGGCACAGGGCAAAGGGCTGGGCATGGTGAGATGGGTGGGGGTGTATCAACCAGGCCAAGCTCACTGTGGTGGTCTCCCAGCCCCCTGGTGGGCCTCCTGCAGCTGGCAGCCGAGGTAAATGTGTCCTCGAAGGTGGCGCTGGGCGCGAGCCCTCGGGGGACACCCATCCTCGTCCTTAAGCACTGCAATACACTCCTGGGCCACATCACTGTGATGTCAGGGTAAGTTGCAGCTAGGGACCAGTTTGTTTGCACCGTGGATCTTGCCAGAGACCATTGCACCCTGCAGTCCCGAGGTTTAGCCCTGACCTGTGGCCCAGGCAACAGCTTATAACACCCATTCCTGGGCAAGGTCCTTCTCCTGTCCCTGGGATCCCACGCAGGGTTTCCCGTCTTCCAGCATCTCTGTCTCTGCTCTCAGCATATAAAGAGTCTGGCTTGGCCCCTGACTTGCTGTGTGGTCTCAGGACCACCCCTCTATATCTGGCCTCAGTGTGCTCCATCCATAGAAGAGGGGCTGGATACCTGCAAACACCTTCACATCCACCTCTTCCTGGGTGCTCAGGACATGGTGGTCCTGCCCACACTTGTGTCCAACCTGACTCTCAGGAGACAACAGTGTCCATAGAGGGCAAGGACAAGGGTCTTGCCGAACCCCACACACAGATGAAGTAGGTGTGGAAATGTGCTGGTCGCTGACCACCTCACTGCTGCCCCCCTCTGACCCATTCTGCCTTTCTCTCTCTCTCTCTCTGGCACTCTCTGCATCCCAGGCCCAGTCTCTATCTTGCTGGCTCTATGTTAACTCCAGGAATAGGTTGTCAGTCCTCTGTCCGGAGGGTTTAAGGAAGCAAGTGCAAATGGGGGCTTCAGGTCCTTATATTCCGGGTGCTCTGCCCCTCCTCTTCTCTGGGCTAGGCTGTTCTGAAGGGAGTAGATCTAGGATACTGCTTCTGTCCTGCCATGTAGCTCTGTGAGAATGGGACCCCGTGCCACCACGCAGTGCAGGTCTGAGCCCTGTAGACACTCCCCTTTAGAACATTTACCCTTCCTTCCTTCCTTCCTTCCTTCCTTCCTTCCTTCCTTCCTTCCTTCCTTCCTTCCTTCCTTCCTTCGCCTCAGGCTGAGTGAAACATTGCTGTAGACCTAAATATCCCTGTCTATAAATGTTGGGGGCTTCGGATACCCCTGGAGCACAGGCTGCACAGTTGACACGTGTGGGCTTGCCTTCAATCTGGCAGCAGCATTGGGTAGGCCAGACTGTACAGCCAGGGAAGCTAAAGCCCTGGGTCCCATGGTGAGGCGGGGCCAGGGCTTAAACCTGGTTTCCAAAGCCCCAGCCAACCCCACCAAATGAGGAGGCAGAAGAAGGGCCCAGTCCACCCACCCTATCATCCATGCCCACTTCTCCTCCACCCAGGCTGCTGCCCACACCGATCTTTGGGGTTGTAGAGCAGACGCTGTGCAAGGTGCTGCCCGGACTGGTGAGTGTGGCCCCTGCTAGGGTCTTCCTCCCCTCCAAGATTCCACTCTGGCATACCTGCTAGCCTGGGTTGTGGGATACAGTCTTCCTAGACCAGCAGCTGATGTTGGAGCCCCCAGGGTCCAAGCTGAGTCTCTTCTCTTGTTCTGTTTATGCTATTTGTTTTATGAGCAGCTTTACGTTTTCCTTATATTATCTTTATATTAAAACCTGGTCACTAGATTCAAGACCAGGATCTGAGCTTGACAACACTATCTAAAGTGCCACATATATAGATTCCTATGTTCTAGACAGAACACAGGCTTAATCACTCATGATGGTGTCCCAGGGTCACTTCTGGCCATGCTTCTCCGGGGGAACAATCCACGGGGCATCTTCTAAGCCTGGTTCACTGAGGGAGAGGGTATCATAATGCCTGGGGTCCCTCAGCAAGTCAAGGACAGTCAGCCAATGTCCATAAGTCCTGGTAAAGAGCGCCTTGTGGGTGGCAGTGGATGGCGGCCAGGGGTTTGCCCCGAGCTGAAGGAAGCAATGCGGCAAAGTGGTGTGGCCATCAGAGGCTAGCTAGCTCCTGTGGATCCAGGGTGGCCCTTCAGTGGGCCCCAGGGCTGAGTCCACCGGCTGGCTCTGTGCCAGGAGCACTTTGAAGCCAGAGTTCCTTGCCACCATGCTTGGGGGCCATGCTCTAGTCATTGTCCGAGGTTGCTGGGTGATTTCTCTGTACACTCCTCCCAGGCTGTTCTGGTCACACCCACTCCCCTCCCATTAGCTGACTCCAGGGGCCCGAAGTTGGGGGTCCCGGTCTTGTTTCAGCCCTGTCTCATGTGTCTGTCAAGAGCTCATGTGTCAAGAAGCACCCAGGGCAGGGTGTGGTGGTGCACGCCTTTGATCCTAGCACTCAGGAGGCCAAGGCAGGCAGATCTCTGTGAGTTCAAGGTCAGCCTGGTCTACAGAGCAAGCTCCAGACCCTGTCTCAAAAGAAAAGATAAAAAAAAAAAAAAAGAAGCACCCAGGACTCCTGACCACAGACCTCCTGACCACAGACCTCCTGACCACAGACTTCCTGGGGTGTCAGGATAGACTTAGACTGTCAGAAGGAAGAGCAGTCACTTGGCTTTGGCCCAGTGGCCCCCGCACTATCTCCTCCACCCCAGCAATCTTTAGGACTTCCCAGTAGGGCTCGTAACAGGGATGTGGGCTTGGCCACCACTCAGCCCCTTCCTGTCCCCACCATGTGTCTCCTGGGCCTGTCTCTCTCTCTACTCCATCTTGCCTTGGGCCCCAGCACCACAGAGCCAGCCATTTAGGGTATCTCCCCAAGCTGTCGGCCCCAAGAAGGGCCGACCCTTTCTACCCTGTGACACCTGCCTCCTCCCATACAGCTGTGCCCTGTGGTAGACAGTGTGCTGAGCGTGACGAACGAGCTGCTGGGGGCTGCACTGAGTAAGTCGGGGCCCAGTTCCTCCTCTCTGTGCCTTCTGCCTGCCTGCCCATCTTGCCATTAGGAAGTGGCCATGGAGGGAAACGGGGGGAAGGGAGACCTTTTACTTCTTCCTCTGACAGTCCACTATGCTCTGGGGAGGCCCAGGGCTTCGGGAGGAGTCCAGCTGCTGCAGGGCGAGGAGCCTCAGAGTGTCCACACCAGTGGCAGTGGTCTCTATTTGTTGTCTACTGAAGACCAGGCCTTATTGAACACTCATGCGCAGAGCAAAAGGCAAAGGTAGAGACAGGAGCTTCAGGCTCAGAGGCTTCAGCAAGGCAGACAGGCCTGGCAGCCCAGGGGACCCGGTCTCTCTGCCTTGTGGAGACAAATGGGCCTCTGTACCCAGGAAAGTGTGACAAGACTCAGAGGGATGGTGCTCCGGCCACACCTCCATTGGGGAAGAGGCAGAGCAGGCATGGGCCGCTGCACCAGCCCTGAAAATGGGAACCCAGGCTTTGCTACCCTGGCTGTGTGGTCTCCGGCTTCGGGCCCCCCATGGCTCTGTGGAACAGGGTAGTACCACACTCAGTACTGGGCAGAGGACTAAGCATTTAGCAAGTGCTCAATAACCGCCACTGAGGGCTGCCATTGGAGGCTGGACTCAGAGGTCTTCCTGCCTGTCTCACCCCTCCGCCCCCCCCATCCCTTGCAGGCCTGGTTCCCCTCGGGGCTCTGGGGTCCGTGGAGTTTACTCTGGCTACACTGCCCCTCATCTCCAATCAGTATATAGAGCTGGATGTGAACGTGAGTGTCTGGAGGGTGGCAGGGTCTGCAGGAAGGCTGGAGAGGTGGACCGGGTACTGGGGGCAGGCCAGGAGGCTGAGCACTCACTGACCCCCTTGTGTGGCTCTTGCCCCACAGCCCATTGTGAAGAGCATAGCTGGTGACGTTATTGACTTCCCCAAACCACGCCTCCCAGTCAAGGTGCCCGCCAAGGAGGACCACACCTCCCAGGTGACAGTACCACTCTACCTCTTCAGCACTGTGTTTGGACTCCTGCAGACCAATGGTGCTCTTGACCTTGACATCACCCCTGAGCTGGTAAGTGGGAGATGAAGAGTGGGTGGGGACCTGCCCCTGGGAGACTCTTTTTCATAAGAATTAGGCATGTTTATGGTGTAAGCACTGCCACCACCGTCAACAACACGTCACACCTTGTACTTAGTTAAACCTGTATGGGACCTCTGAATCCTTAAGTGGCTGCTCTTGGAAGCTACTTCTGACAGTCAGAACTGACACAGAAAAGGAAGCTGGCTTTCTGTCATTGCTCAAGATGAATTCTTCTTGAGTTTAAGCCATTTTTATACTAAAGTGGGAATGGTTAACGTCATGGCCTCTCCTTTGTCAAGAGTAGATTTGAGTTGGAGCAGAGACAGCTAGGGTTGGCCTTTGCCGAAGGTCACTTGCACATTTGTTCTGGAGCTTCGGGAACCTCCGCGCTCCCGTGCTGGCCCCAGCGGCTCAGAAGCCCCCCCCCCCACCCATCAGAAGCATTTTCTTGGTCTTAGCCCTTTCCAGAACAGTAAGTCCAGTCTGTGGCTCAGACCTAAGCAAGTGTTGGCCTCTCATCTATTGCAGGCAGGGTCCCCAGGGGGCAGGTGCTTTTGTGATGCTGAACAGGGCCCTGAGCTGGGAGGGAAGCATCTTTAGCTAGGGAAAGGCCAGAGACTGCAGGTGGGATCCCATTTCTAGGTGGCCCGTGGCTACGGGTCTGGGTGGGAACATTGTGATGAGAGGTAACATCTCAGGCTGACATTATCATTGTGTGTTATCTGAGCCAGGGGTGATTCTGCTCTGGGGACAAAGTGTGGGCTGCTCTGTTCTGACAAGTGGGTGTGTACAGTCAGGTGGGGCCACTATCACTTAATAACCTGGCAGGCTTGTGGGGACCATCACCTAGCTACCCCAAGGGGAGGGGCTCAGTTCTACTGGGCTCCAATATTTTAGCCAGAAACTGATGGATGTATGTAAGATGTCCTAGCTTAGAAAGACAGGACATGGTCATATTTGTAAAAGGACAACTGGGGTGCCCAGCTAGAGTGGGGGCGGGGGCAGATCCTGCAATTCACTTCCCAGTGTAGCTCTGGTAGGGTGAAGAGGGGTCTGACATCAGCCTGCCCAGCTGCGTATCCTTGCCACCATTAGCCTGGTGACCCTGGGAAAAGTGTTAGCATCCTGTGCGGGAAGAGTGGACAGACAGCCCCGCCACCGAGCTGCCATGTCGGCTGCTTGAGGGAAGCCAGGCAAAGCCCTCAACAAGGGCACCATCAGGCTCAGCCATCACAGACTAGGGATTGATGGGAATGATCTGAGTTCAGGCAGGAGGGACAAACTCCCCTGTCCTGCTCACACCCCTAGGGGGCCCTTTCCTTCTGTGCGTACCTCACTTCCTGTTGCTCTCACGTCCAGGTTCCCAGGAATATCCCTCTGACAACTACTGATCTGGCAGCTTTGGCCCCCGAGGTGAGTGGCCCCCTTGTGGGTTTCCACCAGTGTAGTTCTTGTCCCACAAGCTTGAAAAGACCCCAGAATCTTCTCCTGTGTGGGTCTCCAGGCACCTGTGATTGAAGTCATGTCCAATTTCATACTGAAGCATGAAAGACTGACACCACATACCTTCCTATTAGCACAGCCGGCTTAGAGTGTCCTAGAGCCACTTTGTGCCAGTCCAACAGCCACTGCTACACTAATAAGGAGCACAGGACTCTGCAGGCTTTTGGCCCTGTGTCCTTTCCACCTACTCTTGATCTTCTTTCTAGAAAGTCAAGGGGCAGGACTCGGGGAGGTGGGATGAGTGGACATGACTCCAGAGCCCATGTCTCCAGTAACTCAAATGAGATCAGACCATCGCAGAATTCATACTGAAGCTGAAATGCCTACTATCAGGTTTTTAGGTAGCAGCAGAGAAGGGCTGGACAGAACAGGAGGATGCAGGGAACCCCTGAGTTAGGCTGCAGAGGATAGGCTTATGAGTCCTTGAAGACGGCGACTCAGGGCGTCCTTGGGGTACAGGGTGGGACTTGTACTTCTCTGAGTCTCTGGAATGAAGGATAGAGGAGGCTGAGGAAAGGAGGCAGCCTGGGGTTAGACTGAGGTCTACCCAGAGATGGTAGATGGAAGTGGGTATCGGACATGGCGGGGAAGGCCCATGAGTGCACTTGCTCAGCAAGTGTGGGGAGCTGGCTCAGGGCTCTGGAGCCTGAAGCTATCAGCCTCCACTTGCTGGCTTTGGCCACTGCAGAGTTCCACACACACCCCCACCCCCACCCCCCCACCCTCCACGGGAGGGGGGGTCTGGTTCCATGACTTCAGGTCCAGGAGACCCTCAAGGGTGGAACCTGTCAATTCTCCATGTTGATAGTTGTGTAACTTGGGGAGTTAGGGCTTGGGGCGCTGGCCCTCAGTTCCGGCATGCAGGTGTCTCGAAGGTCGTCCATGTTCTAGGCAGCTTCGAGGTCCTGATTCCATTGTTTCTTGAAGGACAGCATGTGACCAGGAGACTCAGAATGTGCTTAATGTGTTCTTCCTGCTGCTGGGCACCTGCTCTATACCGGGCTTGGAGGAAAGGGTGGCAAGTGTATTAAAGCCTTATACCCACCCTGGGGCTGTGGTGCTGCTGGTGGGGGCAGCAAATATTGCAGTGCTGGCAACAGAGTTGGGGCATAAGCTGTTTTCCCATGGCAAACCCTAGGGTGAGGGGAGGGAGGAGGTGAGGGAGGAGCCACATGAAGCCCAGGAAAGAATTTCCAGAAACAAGGTATAGCAGGTGCAAAGGCCCAGAGGTGGCAGGGAGGCTGGCAGGTTGGAGGGGCACCGAGGCTCACACTGGTCCCCCTGCTGCTCCTCTGGTCAGACTGGCCCACACTGCTTCCTCAAGCCTGCATAGTTGTTCCCAGTGAGTTGTAAAAAGAGGAGCACTTAAGTCAGCAGGGGTCCCAGAGGGGACAGGGTGGGAGATGACTTCCCAAACAGGGCCCAAGTGCTTGAGGAAGTTTTTGAAACAGTTTCATGTAACCCAGGCTGGCCTTGAACTTCTGAATCTCCCGGTCCCGGCACCCGAGTACAGGGACTGCAGGTGTGTGCCACCTTGCCCATCTTCCTTGGGAAGGTTCTGCCTTTCCCTGACACAGCCTGATTTGGTAGCTTCTGGGTTAGAGCCTTGCAACCATGACGAGGTGAAGTTCCTGCCATCCTAGGACAGGCTGATGCCTAGCACAGTGCCTGGTACCCAGGAGACGTCCAGCGAGGGTTTGACTGGCTGATTCTAATACCAGAGCTGCCTTCACGCACCCTGATCTTCTCTTGCTCTCTCAGGCCCTGGGGAAGCTGCCTCCTGGGCAGCACCTCCTGCTGTCGCTGAGGGTGACAAAAGCACCCATGGTCCTGCTGCAGAGCAAGAAGGCCACCGTCTCTATCCCAGCTGCCATCCACGTGCTGTCCTCTGTCCCTCAAGGAACCCCTGTAGCCCTCTTTCAGCTTGATGGGGTGAGTGGCTAGGGGGGGGGGTTAGGGAGCCTCATGTGATATCTTGAGGCCCCCATCCTCTCGGCACCAGGCCCAAACATCCACCTAGCCTCCCAGCAGCCCTTCATCCTCCCCTGGCCTGACAGGCCAATCCTGTTTCCTTGAGCCTCCCTGAAGTTACCTTCTCCTGTCCTGCTTCTGTTTCGCTGTCTCCTGGGGACCCTGCTGCCCCCTGGCCTCAGCCTGTGACTGGCCTGTCTCACAGCCCCTTCCTGCCTGCCTAGCCCTTCCTCGGCTGTCTTTCCAAGTTAGCTCAGGTGTCCCTTACTTGAGAGCCTCTCCTTGCTCTCCCATGCATTGACCAGGGATCCCTCCAAGCTCCTGCACCCATGGAGCCCAGCTAGCTTCTGACACACAGCAGGACCACAGTGGCCCATGGCAGCAATGGTTAGAGGCTCACCTGGCATCCAGGCGACTGTCCTCATGCCCTGCTGAGCCAGGATTAACATCTGCCTGCCTTTTCCCTCAGGTTCTGACACTAAACGCCCAGCTGGCTCCGTCTACCACCAAGCTACACGTGTCCCTGTCCCTGGAACGGTAATGTGGGGTCCAGGGGACAGAGTCTTAGGGAAAGGTTAAGCAGGGGCACCCAGTGTTTGTGAGCATCATGAAGCCAGCAGTCACCCACCTGAGAGTCCGTGGGAAGGGATGTGCACCTGGCACACTGCTGCATGGACACCTTCACCGTTCCCTCCACGCTGATGAGGCGGCAGGGCCAGAGCAGGCAGCCATGCGTGGACACCTTCACCGTTCCCTCTGGCAGAGTCTGTGTATAGAGGTGAGCCTGCTCCAGGACACAGAGGCTGAACCCACATGTCATCAGCCTGAGGCTGACCACAGGGACTGGAGTCTCAGAGTCCTGGAGGATGCTTCTGCCTCCCCTGGACTCCTTTGACTTGTCATCTCCAACCCCATGGTAACTAGGCTTTGGGAGGATCCAGATATCCAAGATGAAGGTGGAAGGTCATCCTCCTCACACGCATTCAGCCCAGCATAGCACTTTACAGTTTTCTTTCTTTTTTTTTTTAATTTTATTTATTTCTGTATGTGTATGAATGTACTGTCTGCATGCAGGTTTGTGCACCTGTGTAGTGCAATGCCGTGGAGGTCAGAAGAGGGTGTCGGATTCCCCTGGAACTGGAGTTCTCCTGGAATTGGAGTTTCAGATGGTTCTTGGCCGCCATGTGTGTGCTGGGGATCGAACCCGGGTCCTCTGTAAGAGTGGTCGGCACTCTTAACTGCTAGGCCATCTCTCCAGCCCAAGTTTTCAAAGCATACTGTGGCCTGGGCTCACACAGTGGGTTTAATGGTCTGGGACTCCATCGCCAGCAGGTGCGTGGGCATAGCAAGGCCCCTCTGTCTCCTGCTGCAGTTGTAGATGTCTTCGTGTTCTGAGTCATGGCATCCAGTGTGCACCTGGCTGCGTAGCAGCACAACCCTCCAGTCTCCATGGTACCTTGACACCCTCTTCCTCTTCAGGCCCACTGCCTGGTAGCCTCTGCCTCCTAGTGGCAGGTCATGAGATGAAGACGGGGTCTGGGCCCATTCTGAGCTGCACTTGGCCACCTGGGGTCTACATGGCCATTAATGAGCACTTGCTGTATGCAGGGGTCTACATGGCCATTAATGAGCACTTGCTGTATTCAGGGTGCCCTGTGTGCAGTGTCAGGCTAGGGAAAGGCCACTCACTCAGGCAGAGAGCTGGGAGTCAGAGCAAGGCTCCATAGAGCCCCAGGACCAGGCTGTGATCTCAGAAGGGAAGTGAGGTTCCCCCAGCCCATTTCACAGGTAGGGAAACAAAGTCTCTGAGCCAAGACTGGGTAGAGATGAGCTGGGCCTGAGCCCCGATTCCTGTCTTTGGAAAGCCATGATTAGAGTGGATTGGGGTAGGCTGGGCCAAATAGCTCTTGGCAGGGGGTGAGAGGCAATCAGATCATCAACATTTCTCTTCTGTCTGCCAGGCTGAGCATCCAGTTGGCTTCATCTATTTCTCAACATTTTGACGTAAGTTCCTGGGAAGGAGGAGCTTGGGAGGAGTTGGGTGGGGAGTTGGGGCTGAGTCAAGGTCACAGCTGCCCCAGTATGGTCTTGGCCTCAGTGTGCGCTCAGCACCTGCAGACCAGAGCAGACGAACATCAGGGTGAGTGTGTTCACATATATGCATGCGTGTTTGTGTGCAGAAACGTGCATGTGTGTTCATGTGTGTGTGTGTGTGTGTGTGTAATAGTGTTCATTTTAGGAAAACCAATCTCATGCTTTTCCAAGACATCGGAAACCTCACCAGGGCCTAAATTCTGAAACTTCCCACACATTCCCAAACAAGGAATGTTCTAGCATTTCAGAACCCAAAGAGCCCTGAGGTTCCTGCTTCTTTTTTTTTTTTTAAAACATGGTCTCCCTGTAGCCCCAGCTGACCTGGAACTCACTCTGTAGACCAGGCTGGCCTTGAACTCACAGAGATCCGCCTGCCTCTGCTGAGATTAAAGGCGTGCGCCGCCACACCTGGCCCTGCTTTTTTCTTTTTAGTTTTAGATTTTTTAATTGATGTTTTGCATATTTCATATATCATTACTGAGTTCAATTTAGACACATTCCCCTTTCCATGACCCTCACCCCACCCCTGTTCCTGCATTCTGCCATACATGTCTTGCATCTTTCTCTCAGTCTTTTTTTTTCTCACATTTTCCCCTTTAATTTTATATTTACTTTAAAATATGCATACATATCTCCACCCATATACCAATATTACAAAATTTGAACATAAGTAGTAGGTTAATTCTCAAGCCCATTAAGGGATTCACCTTTTAACCATACCAATACTTTCATATAAGAAAGAAATAGATGATGCTCAGTTTGCCTTGCAACTAGAGATTTTGTGCTAGCATCCACAAATGAGGGATACCATACATCGTTTTTTTTTTTTTTTTTCTGGGACTGTGTTACTTCACTTAGCATAATGTCTTCTAGTTCCATCCATTTATCTGCAAAGTTCATGATGTCATCTTTCTTTACTGCTGCATAGAACTCCATTGTGTAGTTGTAGCACATTTTCTGTATCCACTCATTTGTTGAGGGACATTTGGGTTGCTTCCAGCTTTTTGCTACATGGTCATTAATGAGAACTTGCTGTATGCAGAGTGCCCCGTGTGCAGTGTCAGGCTAGGGAAAGGCCACTCACTCAGCCAGAGGGCTGGGACAAACATAGATGTGCATGTGTCTTTGCGATAGGATGAGTCTTGTGGGTATATACCCAGGAGTGGTATGACTGGATCAGGTGGTAGGCTCATTTTCAGTCTTTTAAGAGTTCTCCACACTGCTTTCCATAGGGGTTGTATGAATTTGCATTCCCACTAGCAGTGGATGAGTGTTCCCCTTTCTTCACAACCTCTCCAGCATTTGGTGTCATTTGTTTTCCTAATCTTGGCCATTCTTACCGGGGTAAGGTGAAATCTTAAGCTGGTTTTAATTTGCATCTCCTTAAGTATTAGTGACGTTAAACACTTTCTGAGATGTTTCTCAGCCATCTTCACTTCTTCATTTGTGAATTCTTTATTCAGCTCTTCCATCTTTTGGTAGTGTCATTTTTTTTCTTGATCCTTTGGTTTTTGAGTAATGTATATATTCTGGATGTTAATGTTCTAACTGATGTATCGCTGGTGAAGATTTCCTCCCACTCTGTGGGTTTTCTCTTCACTTCATTGATTGTTTCTTTTGCTGTACAGAAGCTTTTGAGTTTAATGAGGTACCATTTGTCTATTGTTGACTTTGTTTCCAACACAGTGGCTGTCTGATTTAGAAAGTCTTTCCCTATGCTTATATCTTGTAGTTTACTGCCAACATTTTCTTCTATCATTTTCAGAGTTTCTGGTTTCACATTGAGGTCTTTGATCCATTTGGAGTTGATTTTTTTTTTGGAGTTGATTTTTGTGCATGGTGAAAGGTAGGGGTTCAGCTTCATCTTTCTACAAGTGGCAATCCAGTTTTGCCAGCACCATTTGCTAAAGATGCTGTCTTTCCTCCGTTGAGTCTTTTTGGCCCCCTTATCAAATATAAGTTGGCTGAAATTGCATGTGCTCAAGTTTGAGGAAATCGAAATAGTAATTCAAAACCTCCCAACTAAAAAAATCCCAGGCCCAGATGGATTTATAGCAGAGTTCTATAAAACCTTTAAAGAGGACATACAACCACTATTACTCAAATTGTTCAAAATAATAGAAACAGAGGAAAATCTCCCAAATTCTTTGTACAAAGCCAGTATCACTCTAATACCCAAATGAGGCAAAGATACAACCAAAAAAAGAAAACTATAGGTCCATTTCACTAATGAACATAGATGCAAAAATTCTCAACAAAATACTTGCAAACCACATACAGGCACATATCAAAAAAATCATTAACCTGACCAAGTCAGATTTATACCAGAGATGCAGGGATGGTTCAACATATGAAAAACAATAAATATCATAAAACACATAAATGGGCTGAAAGACAAAAACCACATGGTTATCTCAATGGATGCAGAAAAAGCCTTCAACAAAATCCAGCATAACTTCATGTTTAAAGTCCTAGAGGGAGTTGGACTGGAGAGAACATTCCTCTACATGATCAAAGCCAGATACAGGAAACCCACAGTCAACATCATCTTAAATGGAAAAAAGTTAGAAGCATTCTCCTTAAAATCAGGAACCTGGCAAGGCTGCCCCCTATCTCCACTCCTCTTCAATATAGTGCTTGAAACACTTGCTACAGCAATAAGTCAAGAAAAAGAAATTAAAGGAGTACTAATTAGAAAAGAGGAAGTCAAACTATTCCCTTTTTACAGATAGTGTACCTAAGGTATGGAAAAAACTACACCAAGAAACTCCTAGAAACTATCAAGAGTTTAAGTAAAGTAGCTGGATACAAAATTAACCTAGAAAAATCAGAAGCCTTTTTTTTACACCAACAACAAAGGGAGAAGGAATACAAGGAGACCATCCCACTCATAGTAGCCTCGAATAAATAAATAAATAAACAAACAACCAAATAAAATACCTTGGAACAAACCTAACCAAAGACACCAAAGATCTCTACAATGAAAAATTTAAATCCCTGAAAAAGGAGATTGAAGAAGATACCAGAAGATGGAAAGACCTCCCATGATCATGGATTGGAAAAATTAATATAGTAAAAATGTCCATCATACCCAAACTAAAATACAGGTTCAATGCAATCCCAATCAAACTCCCCATGAGTTTCTTCTCAGACTTGGAAAAAAAATCTTTAAATTCATATGGAAAAAAACAAAGGACCCCAGATAGACAAAGCAACCCTGAGCAAAAAGAGCAACACAGGGGGGTAACCATACCTGATTTCAAACTATATTACACAGCTATTGCAGTAAAAACAGCCGGGTACTGGCACAAAACAGACAAGTAGACCAATGGAACAAAACTGAAGATCCAAACCTGGGCCTTGCTTACTTTTTAAAAAATATTTTATTATTTTTATTTTATGTGTATGAATATATCTCCTGTCTGTGTGTAAATGCACCTGTGTCATGCAACGCCTGTGGAGGTCAGCAGAGGGCATCAGATTCTCCTGGAACTGGAGTTACAAATGGTTGTTAGCCACCATGTGGGTGTTGAGAATCAAATCCCGGTCCTCTGCAAGTGGTCTTAGCCACTGAGCCATCTCTCCAGCCCTGGTTCCCGCTTTTTATAGAGAGTTCTGGGGTTCCAGACTCTCATGATATCGGGTTCTAGAAACATTCTATGGATCCCTAAACTGTCGAGAATCTGTCAGACTTCACAGAGCTCCGCTGGAACCAGGCACTTCCTTTCCCCTTTCTTAGGCACTTTTACCCACAACTAGGTCCCACAGAATCTTCTAGAAGGGAACTTCTTCCAGGACTTTGGGCTGAGGGTGAAGCCTGCATACTCAGATTCCTTTTTGGTGTTTCTGGTGAACACATACCTGCCAGAAATGGGTCCTCGGCCTTGCCGGAGGCTTCCAGGCCCCAGTTTCCCTCCATGGGGAAGGTCAGAGTCCCATGAAGGCCCGCCCACTCCAACCCTGTTGCAGGCATCCCGTCTGGAAGAATGGCTCAGTGATGTGCTCCGGGCTGCCTATGTGCCGAAGCTCAATGGTAGGTCTGGTTAGTTCCTCTCTCCCTTCTTTGATGATACTGTTGATGCCAGAGAGGGATCCATGCTCGTTTGTAAGATGCAGAAACTGAGGCAGCCATTTCCTTCACATAGCACTAACTAGCATCCACATCATGCCCTTTGGGCCTTGATAGCTGTTCTTCCCCGGGTCCTGCTTAAGGGCCCATTTGGTAAGCACACATGTCAATCAATGAGTAGACCAGAAATAACACAGGACTCAGGCGCTGATGCCTCTAGGAGGTGTTGCTGAAGGGGTTCCACAGACACAACATACAAAAGAGGCTTTTCGTCTTGTTTTGTTTTCTTTGGATTGTGGTGGGATAAATAGGAGTTTGCCAATAAGAAACTGAGTTCCCATGGGGGAGAAATGGTTACTTCAAGGAGAGTAGTAGGATAGTGTCAGCAGGGTCTGAGGGCCCCCAGGGTCTGAGACACCCTTCCATTGTTCCCAACAATCCTCTCTTCTCAGAGCACTTGGAGGTTGGAATTCCCCTGCCTAAGATCCTCAACATCAACTTTGCCAATTCTGCAATAGACATCATTGAGGTGAGTTTCTCCTGCAGATGGGCTAGGCGTTCCCGGGATGGTCCTTATGGTTCTGATGAGTATATTTCCTGCCTGTGTGTAAATGCACCTATGTCATGCAATACCTGTGGAGGTCAGCAGAGGGCATCAGATTCTTCTGGAACTGGAGTTACAAATAGTCGTTAGCCCTGTTTGAGAGCCTGTTTGACACTCTTGAGCTGCTTCCCCCTATGGACTGCTTCTGCACTATTTCTAAATTGCTCAGAGAATAATAAACCACTTTGTCTATTTAGGAATAGCAAATATATAGCATACATATTTATACTCCTTCCTTCCTTGCCCAGGGGAGACATTGTCAATCCATCACAGATTTCTTCTTTGTTGAATGTCTTACCTGTAGAAGGAACTTCTGACATACCCACAGAATCACATTTCCCCAGTTCATGGGTAGCAAATACTTGTGCTGGTTTTCCTGGTTCTTGAGCCCGTGGCAGACATGGCTAATAGATCATGGTACTTTTCTGGTCATAGTTCTGTTGGAAGTTCAACACACTTTGAATCTTGGAAAACTATGGAAGGAGTTAGGAAAAGGCTCCCATTCTCAGGTGAGGTTGAAGGCTGAGGGAGTCAAATTTCTGGTTACAGTTAGTACGTTAGTGAAAAAATATGGCCCTCGGACTTGTGCCAGTCAGCAATCACTTAACAAGTGCCTGCTGGGTTTTAGGTGCAGCAGCAACTCCAGGGCACAGGCATGGGGTGAGGCAGGGGTGTGGGGGTGAGGTTTTGGGGCTAATGAAAACTCTCGTCCTTGCAGAACGCGGTTGTGCTGACCGTGGCACCCTGAGGCATGTGGCTGCTGCCCTCCCTGTTCACTTCAGAGTCCTGTCTGCCTGCTCACTCTGCCTCAGTTTCCCTCCGGGTTACCAGCCTGGGTTGGTGACAGTATAAAGTACCCACTGTTCACCTAGTCCCACCATATCTTCCA
Organism: Rhizomys pruinosus; assembly: GCA_009823505.1. Lineage (NCBI taxonomy): Eukaryota > Metazoa > Chordata > Mammalia > Rodentia > Spalacidae > Rhizomys > Rhizomys pruinosus. The sequence goes on along the minus strand of VZQC01004885.1, from coordinate 289,579 downwards.
GCCCTGAGTGTCTACCTACCTGAGTTGGGGGAAGCTGGGTAACTCTATGTCTGTTTCAGAGAGCATAGAGCACCTCATTTCAGCTGTAGCTTCAATAAACCAATCCCTGGTCTTGTGCCTGCTGGCTGGTTTGTTCCCTAGTAACACAGCGACATTCTTGGCCTCCAGCTCCAATGACCTCCCTGGTGCTAGGCAGGAGCACTGGGGACGTAGGGGGCCTGGGGGTTGTAGTCAATGCAGTGCTGAGCCCCAAACCTACCCAGTTGGCCTGGGCAGCCTCTGGTCCCTATTCTGCTTCCTATATCCCTGACTCCATCTCTTCTAGTGTCTGTCCATTCCCCATTCTTCCTCCTCCTCCTCCTCCTCCTCCTCCTCCTCTTCTTCCTCTTCCTCCTCTTCCTCCTGGGATGTCTGGATCTCTCTCTCTCTCTCTCTCTCTCTCTCTCTCTCCCCCCCCCACCTGTGTCTTTTTGACTTTTGGACACATCTCAGAATTTTGAGGGATGCCCAGGAGTTTTCTAGGGAGGAAAAAGGAAAGGAGACTTGAACTCTGAAACAAGGCTCAGCCTACCCTGGAGAGGACACCCCCCCACCCCCCACCCCCCACCCCCCACCATTGACTGAGGATTAGACAGGGATGTCCCTGAAACAGGAGAGCTGTGCCAAGTAATCTTGACCCATGCTGGTCAACTTTAGACACAGTGTGACAGATATCTGAGGGTCACCGTTTACTAAGGCTTACGTGAGCTCATGCTTCAGTCCAGTAGGCCGGCTCCTTTGCTATGGGCTGGGGAGGTGTCGGAGGAGGCTGCTCGTCATGGTGGAAGGAAGCAGAGGGAGGGGGTGTCTGTGCTGTGGGCTTCCTTCTTCCTGTTTTGTCCTTCTTCCTGTTTTGCCCCCTGGGATGTCAGCCCCCTGCCTAGGGGACGGTGCTGCTGACCTTCAGGGTTGGTCTCTCCCTGAGTTAATCCCAGACAAGCCCTCATAGACACACAGAGCAAACTTTTAGTCACCATTCAGCCTAATCAAGTTCACAATCAAGAGTAACTGTGGCAGGGAAGATAGGTAAACTGAGGCCGGACAGAGGCCTGGCTGGTCTGAGGCCACACAACAGCAGAGATGAGAGGAGATGCTGGGGTCTTGTCTTTTGGTCCTGGGCTCCCCTCCACCTCTCAAAATGGGCTTCTTGGTGAGAAACAGCCCATAGGACTTACACGTAGGTCTGACCCCAGAGGTGCTAAAGAAGTCCTGGCAGTTGATTCAACATCCGGAGCAAGGGTCATGCCAAGGATGACTGGAGACTTCCGAAAGGCCTTTTCATCCTTCCATCAACTCCTCTCCCCTTCTGATCCCTGCTTCCCTCCCTTTTCCTTCCTCACATTCCCCCCTTCTCCACATCGCTGGCCTGGCCACCTTTGCAGTGTGGAGGGAACATCTGGGTTAACCTTCCCCTCCTCTGTCCCACGTCTTATGACTCCTAAGTGCAGAAACATGGTGCCCATGTCCCAGCCCACCCCAGATGCTGGCTGCTGGTGTGTCCCTTGGCAGGCCATTTCATCTCTATAGGACGATGCAGTGACGGGAGACTTAAAGCAGCACTCAGGACAGGGCCTCATGAGTAAGAAGCACGCCTGCCCTCTGTCTACGGCGATGTCCCCTCTTTTCCAGTCCGTGTCTACTCCTTCCTCCACCTGCATCCCCAAGCACCCCCATCTATCACAGCATGAGGGACATTCTCCATGGCATCTAACTGACTCGCTGTCCCTGACAACCTTTAGTGACAGTCCTCAGTGACAACAGGAAGTCATCCAATTCCCATTGGGCAGTCCTGTGCCACCTGGATAAAGCTCAGCTGGTTGGCCTTTGACTCTGTCTTGGCCCTGTGTGCGCTGCTGTGTGTTGCTGTTCTGCAACAGAATAACCAAGACAGACCGAGCTACGGTGAAGAGGAATTGACTGGCTAACAGTTGTGGAGGCTGGGAAGTCCAAGCCCAAGTCCAGCATCTGCTGGAGTTCTTGCTGTGTCATCTCATGGGACCCAGTAGAAGAGTGATGGGCAATGAGAGGAAGGAGGGAGGGAGGGAGGGAGGGAGAGAGAGACACGAGCAAGCGAGCTAGAGTTCTTTCTTTAGGAACTCACTCCCACACCGCAGAACTCATCTGTACTGTAATGAGCCTGGAAGCTCCACAAGTCCAACACCCTCCGCCAGCCCTATCCCCAGCCCGACCACACAGGGAACATGGCCGGTCCATAGCAGGTGCTTGTCTGTGACACAGGAACACTATGGCTCTCATCTGGGTCCTTGGAGGGCTAGACAGGCAGCTCTTGTCAGGTCCTGGGAACGCTGGCACGTATCAGTGTGTCATCGCCCATGCCAAGCTTCGCATGGCTGCCTCTTCCCGGAACCTCTCCCTAAGGCTTCTCCCTGAGGTGGGCTGCACCCCTCTCCCCACCCATGGGGTACTTAGTGTCTGTGGCTGCACGGCAGGACGGACCAGGGCTGCAGTCACGTGATGGTTCCTGACCTGGTCTTATTATTGTACTTGACCTGGAGCCTCTCAGAGTTAGGGACAGAGTCAGCTGAATCATAGCGAGTTCTGTGGCCAAGTGCACACACTGGGAGCACTCATGCATTAAGTACTTACTGTATACTGGACACCATCTCACAGGACACTGAATTCCGTGGTGCCTAGAATTGGTGTCTGTTTCCATGCTGCTTTGGACTGCAGGTGAAATATTCCTAGAGGGCCACATGTTGAAGCCCGATCTCTAGCCGCTGGTGCTATGAGGTGACTGGGTCACAGGGGTGTCGACTTCCATTTAGTCCACAGATGGCTGGCCTCTATCTCACAGAGATCCTGCTGCATCTACCTCCTGAATGCTGGAATTAAAGGCATGTGCCACCATGCCTAGCGGCGATGCTGTTTATTATACACTAAGGGCCAGGCTTTGGTTTCTTATGTTATCAACTTTTTGAATTAGCCCTGTTCTCTAGGAATTGTTGAGGAAACTGAGGCACAAGAAAATTAAGTTACAAGCCAAGGCTACACAGGTAGTGACGAAGTCGGGATTTGAGCTCGGCGCCCACCCTGTGCACCTCCAGAGCCTTAGAGTCTGAACTCCACCTTTAGTGTAGAGAACAGGACAAGGTGCAAAGGGGGCCCCTGTGTGCAGCCCTGGTGAAATGGCTGTTCTTGGAGGGGGCAGTGCTGAGGGGAGGGGGTCCTTGGTGGGGCTGGGCCTGTTTTTTTTTTTTTTTTTTTTTTTTTAATTTCAGCAGCCCCTGTGTGACCCAGTATACACCTTCAGTTTCCTGCGTGGTTGGGTCACCTTCTGGGTGAGTCAGCTCCCAGGGACTCTGGATGTCCTTCTGCCATGCCCACCTCATGCCCTAGCTCTAGACAAAGGGCCTTTTGGACGCTAAGCCCAGTTGATCTCCCTGGCGCCAGGGTGTACTAATCCTTCCAGGATGGCCAAGGTGGCCCCAGAGGACAGACCAGCTTCAGGGCCTCCTGGACCTGGCTGGCTTCGGAACTGACGACAGTAAGAAAGCCCGAGAGGCAGACAGCATCCACCCTGTGTGACTCCCATCTTTAGCCCTCAGCTGAGCTGTACTCTTGGACTTTACATCAATTTCAAAGGCGGCAGATATATTTTCTTAATAAGCATTTGTGACATGCCTTGGTGTCCAGTAGTAGAAAGCCTGATTTTACATAGGGAGGCCCAGGGAACAGTGACATTGTATCATCATCTCCTAATCGCCCTGTGGCACAGAGATGATGATGGATGCATAGAGAAGGAAAGACATTGGCTAACCTGGTGCTCAGAGTGGGTTGGCAGAGTCTATTTCACGTGGGGTGGCTGGTCTTCTGGGGATTCAGGCACATTCTGGATGTTTCCTACCTAATCCTTCACAACTTTGAGAAAGGGCATTCTGCCCACTGTGCAAGGCCAGACTGGGGCCAGTCTGGCCTTGCACAGTGGGAGAAGGTCACCTTGGTTGAGTAGGTACGCCCTAACCCTAGAGCCCTCTGGTCCTCACGGGAGACAGGCAGCCTATCTGGGACTTCTTCCTCACATCCCACATGGCCTTGAGGAGCCAGCAGGACAATGAGGATGAGAAAGCCCTACTGCGTGACAGGTCCTGTCCTCAGCCTCATGGGCCGGGATGGCTCTGTTCTGATTATCATCTTACTCCAAAGCAGACAGAGGGGTGACTGCAGGACTGATACCCAGACTGTGCTCATAGCTTTATTTTAATGTATTTGCTGCAGATAGAGAAACTGAGTCACAATGAGGGGCCAGCTCAAGGGAACAGATGATGCCAGTAGTGACACAAGCCAAGCTTGGCAGGACTTGATGTCAGTGCCACCTCTCTGCCTTTAGAATTCTGATAGAGGCTGCCAGGGAGGAGCAAGAAGCATCTTCCAGTGGGAGACTGGACTGCAGGCCTGAGACTGCTGTTACTGCAGGAGACAGAGCACCATGGCTCTTGCAGTAGCTGGTGGTAGGGTCGGGGCTGGGAGGGGGTGGAAACGACTAGATACAGAAATAGGACCTATTCTGGAGCTGGGTGTGGGGAGCAAGAAGCCTCAGTGAGTGCCTGGGCCAGTGGAGATTCATTCATTCATTCAGCCTGCAATAACTGGGCCTGTGCCAGCCTGGGATCTGGGCACACTCCAGGTTCTCCTGGGGAAATGACGTGTCAGATGGGGTCCAGGGATTGCTGGGTGGTCCAGAGGGACAGCAGGCCTGGCATATGCCAAAGCCCAGCGGCAGGGAGGCCAAGGGGAACAAGCAGGGGATGGAGGCAGGAATAAGTAGAAAGGACAGGGGTGGGAGTGTGGGGGACCTTGGGTATCACGGAAGGAGCCAGTGGATGTCTCTAGGGAAATGCGGAGTGACTAGGAAAAGGAAGGAAGAGAATTCAGGGGATGGGAATGGTCTACATTGCAGGAAGCTGCTGGCTACAAAGCTGTATAAAATCCTCAAAGGTGCTGGGTCTGATGGTGCATGCTTCTGAGGGGGGGGCAGGAGGATCTCTGTGAGATACAGGCTAGCCTGGACTACATAAGTTCCAGGCCACTCAGGGCTACGCAATGAGACCCTATTTGGAAAAAAAAAAAGATTCCTCAAAGGCTTGGAGCTTTCACTGTGTAGAAATTTACACAATAAGAATGGTGGCAGATGCCGGGTGTGGTGGTGCACACCTTTGATCCTAGCACTCAGGAGGCAGAGGCAGGCAGATCTTTGTGAGTTCAAGGCCAGCCTGGTCTACAGAGCTAGTTCCAGGACAGCTAGGGCTACAGGGAGACCCTGTCTCAAGACGACCAAAAAAAAAATATAATCACTACCTAGTGATATGATATTCTAATTTTGACACTCTTTATCACATCACACACTAGAAAAATAGGGATGTACCTTAGCTGGTTGAGTGCCCACCTAGCGTGCATGAAGCCCTGGATTCTATCCACAGCTCTGCACATAGACCATTCATTGTGGTACATACCTCACATTCCAGGGAGACAGAAGTTGGAGGCTCGGAAGTTCAAGGTCATCCACAGCTGCATAGTGAATTTGAGACCCACATGGCCCTGTCTTTAAAAAAAAAAGTCCATGAAAATAAAAAGTGGGTTCATGAATAGATGGATAAAATGTGATAGAGCAGGCGTCACAGAATGCAAATGGCGGGCGAGGCTGATAGGAGTGGCGGGTGCACGGTGTTGACTCGATGGTCCTTCCAGCTTTGCTGTACTTGGGGATTTCTCATGATGAAAGGCTTGGGGAGAACCTTCAGGTCTAAAAAAGTCTATCCATGCATGAATGGCCCCTCATCTCCAGAGTCCCCAAACCAGCCTCATGAGGAAGGCCTTGTCTCCATTTACCAGATGAAGACAATGTGGGCTTGGAGAGTACAAGGTCACACAGAGTGCACCTGGATCAGGTGAGACTGAACAGCTCCCACCTGTCCACCCCCCACTCCCCGCCGTCCCCTATGATGGGTAGTCCTTGCCGTGGGAATAGAATCCAGATGTGCCCATCTGGGGGCCTACCTGAGCTCTCCAGGAATGTACCCAGATTGGGGTGATAAACCCCAGCTCGTGTGACACTATCCGGGGCTGAGCACACCTCTTGGAATTAGCCACAAACCACAAACTCTTGTGGTTTTAGGGGCTCAATGCTCAATTTGTAGAGAAAATCTGAATTCCGGTCTTATAATTCTAGTGTGTCATAATTACAGGGCCCTTCCCTGTCCGGGTCCTGGCTCAGACTACAGCTACTTTATAAGGCTGATCCATGGCCAGACTCAGCCCAAAAGCAGAGGCCCAGGACGGACCTCTTGGGACTGACTTACCCGACCCCTTGTGGTAAGGAGGGGCCCCTTCTTTGTTGGGTCTATCTAGGCTGGCCACGGAGGCCTGGAGAAGGGATAAGAGAGCCCGCATTGAGGTCTACAAGAGAGCCCTGCTAGCTGCCAGAACATCAATAGCAAATAGGCCCACATCAGGACAACTGCATGCATGAGAGAACTGTACTCAGCTTTCCCAGGGGTACGGGCCACTTGGGACATTCATTACCTCTGTGATGCTCCTCAGCTGCTTGCTGATGCTGGAGCTGCTTCAACCAGTGCCCATCTTGTCCATAAAGGGGGGGGGGTGTTGAACTCAGAACTCTCTAGGCAGTGAGGTCAGGATAAGGTGAAGAAGTGGACATAGTAGTTCTTCACATTCTAGCACAGATGAGTGCCTCCATGGAATGTGGAGGCTTTGTGAAATTCAAGAGAAATGGGAACAAAAAAAAAAAAAAAAAAGATAAGAAAATGCCCAAGTGGAAAGGGCTGACGCCAGCCATGGGAGACTCTCCTGTGCTCATTTTCTGAGACAGGTGAATGTATAGCTTGGGAAGACAGAGTAGGTGAAGAGGGCAAGGAGATGGAGGCAGCCAAAGCTCTGTAGAGAACAACCAGTCAAACCCCAATGCAGGCCTCACCCCTCAACATGCCCCTTATTTCTTGAGGGTCTGAGGCGATGGTCCTAAAACAATAATAATAGTTGCCCTTTACTGAGTACCTCATGAATGGCTTAGATGTCACATGTTTGTAGTTATGAAATCAGAGATCCCAAAAGATGAAGTCTTTTGCCTGATGGTGGGCATCCGGACAGCTCTGGATGTGGGTCTCACTGCTCTAGAGATGGGAAGGGTGTTTGCTAGCTGGCAGGAGGTATGGAAGGCTGCCTAGATGGAGGTGTTGACATGTAGCTGGATTGATGGAAAGATTAATAGATGGGTGGATATACGACTGGCTTTCTTGCTGCTTGGATGAAGGATAGATGGGAAAATGGATGGGTGGGTGGATGAGTAGATGGGTAGATGGGAGGATGGAAGGAAGATGGGTGGTGGATGGATGGTGGATTGATTGACAAATGTATAACCTGCTTGCTGGCTGTTTGGATGATAGGTAGATGTAAAGATAGAATGCTAGAAGGACAGATGGATCAGAGGAGAACGAGTGTGGGTACATAAATATATAAATGTATGAATGCTGAGAGGCTCTGCCCAGAGTCTGCCTGCTACTAGAGTGCTATTTTTGTTAGAATTTCCATAATCCTTCTGCCTGTAGTTAGATTTGTAAATTCTATCTTGGGTGAGAACCACATCTCTAAGCTCAGTGTCAGGTTGTTTAATGAGTGCTTTGTATCACCAGATGTGGTTGGAAAAATGTAAAAGTATCAGAAATTCTGGACTCTGTCCTACTGTATGACCTTAATCAGTTTCTTGTCTCTGGGTCTTGAGGTTCTGATGTGAATGTAGGCTGAGAGCGCTTAGCTCTGCCTGCTCACCAGAACTGGATGAATGGAAGGAGGATGAATGTGTGGGTAAATGGATGGGTATATAGACAGATAAGAGAACAGATGAATGAGTAGATGGATGGATGAATGGATGGATGGGTGGGTAGATGGATGGAATGGACAGACAGATAGGTGGGTAGGTAGATGGATGGATGGGTAAATGGGTGGGTGGATAGGAGGACAGATGGATGAATGTGTGAGCGGATAGACAGACAGGTGGGAAGATGGTCAGAGTGGTGACATGCACCATCTCCTTAGTAGGGAAGCAACATCACTATGTGGACTCTGTGGTATGTGACTGCTCTGTCTCTGGCAGCGCTGTGTGGTGTCTGCCAAAAACCAAACTCAAACACAGTCCTCAGGGTTACTAAAGACGTGCTGAGCAACGGTGAGTTCAGCCCCAATGGGGGGCATGGGTGGTATGGGTGCTAGGTGCCATTCTGGGGACTGTATGCTCTTGAGGTAGTAGACCACAGAGATTAAGAAACTGGGGAGATGGCTCAGTGGGTAAGAGCACTGACTGCTCTTACAGAGGAGCCCAGTTCGATTTCCAGCACCCACATGGCAGCTAACAATCTTCCATAACTCCAGTTCAAGGGGATCCGATGCCCTCTTTGACCTTCTTGGGCATTGCACGACACGGGTGCACTTACACATGCACTCGATACATTCATACACATAAAACAAAACTAATAAAATATTTTAAAAAAGAAAAGAAAAGAAACTAGGCCCTGGAGCAAGGCTTTCTGGGATTCAAATCCCGATTATACAACCACCTTTAATCCTAGCACTTAAGAGGTAGAGGCAGGCAGATCTCTGTGAGTTCAAGGCCAGCCTGGTCTACAGAGTGAGCTCCAGGCCAGCTGGGACTTAAAGGGAGACCCTGTCTTGAAAAAAAAAACACCTTAAATTCGTGACTTGAGTTCCCCAAATCTGTTTCCGTCCCTGGAAAGTGGGTGGAGCCAACCCCATCTCTGAGAACTGGTGTGAGGGCTGAGTGGGACGGCTTCCCAGTAACTCTTCCTGCCGTGGAATCTAAAGTCCTCATTCTGACCCAGGAATAGAGAGCTTGCTGTGTCCCCTGCCCAGGGCTCCAGTGACAATAAAAATGAGATTTCTCTTGGAGCATTCTATAAGTGCCACAGGGCCCTCTGTTTTCATCCACCAAACGGGGACCATTATTTTGGCCTTGGCTTTTTCCCAGGAATTGCTTGCTCATGAGAAAGTAGATTTTATTAAGCTACAGAGTGAAGGTTACTCCAAAGGGAGGGAGACGTAGGAAAGCCACTAAAGCCTGGTCCAACCTAGCTAAAGCGGGAGGAGGTAAAATGTAGGTGGAGAGCTCACGGGTCCGAGTGGGGCCCCAAGAGCAGGGTGAGGCCCTGTGGTGCCTGGGTGGGGGGCTGGGTGGAGGGGAGCTCCTGACCTGCTGACACCCTTGCCTCTCCACAGCCATCTCTGGCACAGTGCAGCGGAGTGACGCCTTCCGCTCAGCCCTGAGGGAGGTGCCCGTGGGTAAAGTCCGCGGTGATGGTGGTGGGCCCTTACTGGGTGGGCTGCTTGGTGGAAGCGGAGGTGGAAGTAGTGGGGGAGGAGGTCTCCTGGGGGGCTTGCTTGGTGGTGGGAGTGGAGGAGGTGGCGGTGACCTATTGGGTGGAGGCTTATTGGGCGGCAGTGGTAGCAGCGGTGGGGGACTACTGGGGGGCGGTAGTAGGGGGCTGCTAGGTGGCGGAGGGAGCAGTGGTGGGGGACTGGGAGGGAGCAGTGGTGGGGGACTGCTGGGTGGCAGTGGTGGGGGCCTGCTAGGTGGCAGTGGTGGGGGGCTGCTGGGTGGCAGTGGTGGGGGACTGCTGGGTGGCAGCGGTGGGGGACTGCTGGGTGGCAGTGGTGGGGGCCTGCTAGGTGGCAGTGGTGGGGGCCTGCTAGGTGGCAGTGGTGGGGGACTGCTGGGTGGCAGCGGTGGGGGACTGCTGGGTGGCAGTGGTGGGGGACTGCTGGGTGGCAGCGGTGGGGGACTGCTGGGTGGCAGTGGTGGGGGACTGCTGGGTGGCAGTGGTGGCCTTTTGGGTGGTGGCCGGCATCGCTACCATGACTACAGAGGAGCTGAATTCCCCCGAGGTGTCGGTGGCGTCCCCTACAACGACTTCCATGTCCGAGAGCCTCACCCTAAATACACCAACGGCAGACAGCTTGGTGGCAATTACAGATATGGTCACATTGAGAACAACGACAATACTGCTCAGCTGGGGGGCAAATACCGCTATGGGGAGATCCTGGAGTCGGACGGGAGCCTCAGGGACCTGCGGCACGAGGACTACCGCCATGCGGATTACGCTTACCACCGGGACTCCGGGCGGTACAGATCTGCGGTACATCCACCCCCAGCCGCCAGGCTCCAGCGGCGGCGGCGTGAGCTGCGGCCAGGAGAGATCCCGGCTGGCGTGGCCACCGGCGCGCTGGGCCCCGGGGGCCTGCTGGGCACTGGAGGCTTGCTGGCGAATGAAGGCATTCTGGCGGGCCAAGGTGGCCTGCTCGGAGGAGGTGGTCTCCTTGGAGATGGAGGACTTCTTGGAGGAGGTGGTGTGCTCGGTGTGCTGGGCGAAGGCGGCATCCTGAGCACCGTACAAGGCATCACCGGGTAAGGAGGGGGCCTTTGCCTACTGACTTGTGACTCTGAAACAGGGGTCCACTCCCGAGGTTGGGCCTGGGAGGTGTTGGGACTGGGCATTTTGAGAAGCCCGAGTTACATGTTTGGAGTTCAGGCATGAACGAGGACAGAGGCCCGTCTCCAGCAAGGCTTTTCTATTTGCATGTGACTTTAGGATGTTCTTTTCATCTCTCTACTTCTCAGTTTACAGGTCGGAGTAATTCAGTTTAAGAGGAAAAAAACGAAGGATTTAAAATTATATGAAATTATAGTACTATATAAACGACATATATTACTACATAGTGTACATAGTACTATAATTTCATAATGAAGTACATGATAATTAATACCTATAATAAATATTACTTATTATAATTTCAACCATACCCAAGCTCTTTTATAGTCATTTAACTCAACAAATATGCAGAGCTCTTACTATGTGAGGGACACAGTTGGCCTGGGACCAGACACATCTCTGTCCCCCGGAGCTTGTAGGCTGGTGGGGCAGGTGAGCCTGGAGAAAGCAGCCAGACCCAGTCACCCAGTCACCCAGTCACCCAGTCACCCAGTCAGTCACCCAGTCACCCAGTCACCCAGCAGGCAGAGTCTGAGGAGGAACGAGTGTGGAATGAGGGAGTCACTGGCAGGGGTCAGGACAGGTGACTTAGTGCAGGAGGGTCCTGGCTGAAGTCTGGAGACTACGTGGGAGGGGCCCAGAAGGGGGAGGGCGCAGCAGAGGCGGCAGCAGCTGGACATGGGAAAGACCAGAAGGACATGAAAGGCTCTGCTGTGCAGAGGCCCTGGGTGGTTGGAGGCTGGGCTGTGGTGCTTTCTGCCTTGAATTTCTCGGATTCCCATGTTCTGCCCATGGACCTCCGTTATCTCTGGGGCAGGAAGGACAGAGCGAGGGGGAGGACACTCTGGGCTAGTGGTCGCAGTGGGTGGTAGCATCAGCTGGCTGTTGCTCTTGACTCTATGCAGGCTACGAATTGTAGAGCTCACCCTTCCCCGGGTGTCTGTGAGGCTTCTGCCCGGCGTGGGCATCTACCTGAGCTTGTACACCCGTGTGGCCATTAATGGAAAGAGGTGCGTACACTAGGCCCTGGAAGGGTCCTTGATAAGAATGGGCAAGCCACCTTTCCTTTTCATACCTAGTTACTGAGTCCGTCTTGAGGGGTCAGGTGGACCCCAGCATCAGAGCCCTAAGTCAGTTTATAGCCTCTGACAACAGGGTTTAGGAGCTGAGAGGTTGGAGGTAGGGGACAGCCTGGGTTCCGTTCCTTGTACAAGTCTCCTAATATCGTTGAGCCTTCTTGAGTTCACTTGCACTTGGTACTAAAGCTAGTCCTTTCTCTCTGGCTACAGCCACAGGCAAAGTGCCCCTTTAACAACCCACCACATGGACCTCGGAGGGTGGGCCTTGGCATAGGTCATCTGCTTGGGATGAGTTCATATTTACAGAAGGGACTGAATGGTTACCTTGGAAACCAGAGTACCAAGCCCTGTTCCCAACTTAAATTGACTAAAAGAGAGAAAGATTTATCATGGATGCCTTGAGCGGTCAGTATGGCAGTTGGTGTGGGCCCCCTAGACAATGAGCAGGGTGCATAATTGATATCAGGAAGAGCCAGCACTGAAGCCTGGCATGACAGGCATCTCATGGGCCTGCTCAGCTGCCTGGTGGTGAGTGTGGCTCAAGGTCTCCCTGGTTTCCTCTAGTCTCATTGGCTTCCTGGACATCGCAGTGGAGGTGAACATCACAGCCAAGGTTCGGCTGACCATGGACCGTACAGGTTACCCACGGCTGGTCATTGAGCGCTGTGATACCCTCCTGGGAGGCATCAAAGTCAAGCTGCTTCGGGGGTGAGCACGGGGGGGGGGGAGGGGCTGGACAAGGCCACAGGGCACTGGAGGTGCCTGTCCTGAGAAACAAGATGGCCTCCCATGGCGACTCATACAGAGTCATCCACATAGTGCCTCTCACCATGGTCTGTCTGCTCTGGCACCTGCTTGATGACAGTTCAAGGGCTGTGTCTTTCAGCCTAGGATGTGGGCTTCCACCCACCTAGGGAACAGTTATAACACTCAGCCCCAGCTTTGGAAAAGCCCAGTCAAGTTCAAATTGCAGCTTTTCCTTTCCTCACTGTGACTCTGAGGAGCTCTGTTGCTGTCTCTGAGCTTCTGTGAAGGGAGGGGGTAAATTCTGTTTTCCTTAGGGACTGGGATAACAAGTGTAAAGTAGCCGGCACAGAAATCTGGCATGCTGTCAGAGGATGAGGTATATCTAGGAGGGTTTATGTGTCCATGAGTGTCTCAACCCATGGAGAAATTTCTCATCTGGCTGTGTTCCATGTTCCCTTGGTTGGAGGGTGAGATTTTTCTATTAGAACTTCTCTCTAAAGTGACCAAGACCCTCCCTTTTGTCCAGAGAGCTTTAGGTGTCCATGTATTGGCTAGCTCGCTGTTTCTAGGTGATGGTCTGAGAGGTCGTGGACAAGGGTGTACTTGGTCAGCCCAGAGCCTAGTGCCTGTCTTTTCCTCCCCCACCCCCCACCCCGGGCCCCTTGTGTATAATGTCCCTCTCTAGCCTCTGTCTTTGAGATCTCAGTCCTTCCTTCCCCTCTTCTCTTACTTGGTCCCTTCCCCCCAGACCTCATCTCATGTAGACTACGGAAGTGGAAGGACTTACAGAATGAGTCTGGAATGGCAAACTTTCTTCCTCAGGAGGCTTGTCTTTATCTGTGCTCTGAATGAGGCTCCAGGGTCCCAAACCAAGAATCACCCAGGCACTGATCTTAACGAACGTCACAGAGCCTTCCACGCTTGAGAGTCTGATCTCACCCTGCCCCTCTCTCTGTAGGCTTCTCCCCAATCTAGTGGACAACTTAGTGAACCGAGTGCTGGCCAACGTCCTACCTGACCTGGTAAGGGCAAATAAGAGGGGTTGTGTCCCCAGGGCCAGGCAGGCATCCCAGTGGGATGGAGGGAGCCAGGGTTGGCGTATCCTTGTTGGTGTGACAGATGAGCATCCACAGCTCTCTGGTTGACTCCCAGCTGGGGTACTTCCTTGATGTGTGACAAGTCTCATTACCTCCTTGAGTTTGTTTCCCATCTCTAAGATAGGAGAGAGCCCCTCCCCTGGGCTGTGGTGAGGATGGTGTTCCTGTGCAGAACAGCCAGACCATCCCCACTGGCTGGCGGCTGTTGCCCTGGCACATGTGTCTCTCCAGCTCCATGGTGTTTCTCCCCACAGCTCTGCCCCATCGTGGATGTAGTGCTGGGTCTCGTCAATGACCAGCTGGGTCTGGTGGATTGTAAGTACTCTCTCTTTGCCATATGGCCAGGGTCTGCTAATGTCTCTTTGGAGACCCTAGCGTCCCAGGAACACCACAGCATCTGAAAAGAGGGCCTAGCATGGTGGTCAGGCCTTTTTCTCTTACCCTGTAAAGTCCCAGTAAACCAAAGAGGTCAGAGTTTCCTTGGGACCTGGGAGGCCAGGCCTGGATATCCAGAAGGCCGGCTCTGCTGTGGTGTCTCTGGACTTGGAGAGACTTCCCAATGTCCTCATCTCTATAATGAGGAGGGCAGTGTTGACTTAAAGAGGGACCAGAGAACAAGAATAGGAGACAGTAAGGACACTGAACAGGTATGCAGAAGCAGGCTGTGATGTAACCTCCATCCTGAGGGAACGGTCATGAAAGCCCAGCTGCCCTGCATGACTGCGGTGCCTGTGCACTGTTTGATTCCCAGCGTCCTCTTCCACATGACAGCACCCTGTGTCATCAGTGCTTAACTCCCACAGCCACACAGGGCAGCCCTCTCTGACAGCGATTCCATGTCTTTGGGGTGCCAGGCAGCTGGAGGATGATCTTTCCAGATGGGCAAAACCCTTTCCCTTTTGTGGCTAGAGACAAGGAAAGAAAGCACAGAAGGTGGTGTGTGTGCTGCAGGTAGTCAGGGAAATGCACAGAAGGTAGTGTGTGTACTGCAGGTAGTCAGGGAAATGCACAGAAGATAGTGTGTGTACTGCAGGTAGTCAGGGAAATGCACAGAAGGTAATGTGTGTACTGCAGGTAGTCAGGGAAATGCACAGAAGGTGGTGTGTGTACTGCAGGTAGTCAGGGAAATGCACATGGATCTCAGCAGGACATGGTGGAGCCCTAAGCGTTTTCTGGGTGAGCAAAACTTAACGACATTAAGATGTCCCCCACCTCTGGCACATGTAGATGGCATTACAGAGGAGGAAACAGCTCCAGAGAGGTGCAGGGACTTGCCTGAGGTCACACAGCAAGGAGGCAGCATTGGGGTTGGAACTTAAAATGCTGTTGACTCTTTCTTAGAGCTTCAGCCGGGGCCTTGGTCTATACTGCAGCCCCATGGAGGCAGGGGAGGGGCGTCCCGTGGGGAGGGGACTGCGTGTGACCCTCCCCTTTGCCTGCAGCTCTGGTGCCTCTGGGGATTCTCGGGAGTGTTCAGTATACCTTCTCCAGCCTCCCGCTGGTCACTGGAGAGTTCCTCGAGTTGGACCTCAATGTAAGTGCTGGGCTGGGAGCCTTTCACCTTGAGATGGGGTGTGGGCTCACTGTGGGCTGAGCGCAGGGCCCCTGAGGCTTCTGTACATGCTGGGAGAAACACGTGGACAGGACCCTCTGTGGATTCGATGGAGACCTTCTAAGATGGAGCTTGGGAGTGTCACTCGCCATCCAGCGGTCATGACGAGCCAGGCACAAATGCTTCCTGCTGATGAACTGTCAGGAACTGCCCTGGGGGGCTTGCTGACTGGCACAGAGATGTGGCACCACTGATTAATGACGAAGCTAGTGATTATGGGCCTGGGGTCTGAAGCCAGGCAGCTAAGTGCCCGTGGCTGCAGCTGTTGCTGGGAGCTCGGGTTTCTGGAGAAGCTGCTGACCAGTGGAGTATAGTACACGGTTGACAACTGACCCTCGATGACTCTTTTTAAAGGTCTGACTGCAGTGTTTGCTGCTTTCCATGGTATAAACACTCACTACGGCCAGTGCCAGAGCGGCTACAGCACTGCACTAAAGGCAGAGTTGGGAGGAGATGTGTTCGTTGCACCTTGTGGACTGGGGGAGCAGCTCCTCCCGCACCCCACAGATCTGGCACTCACCGTGCAAGGATACCCATGCAGGGGGCCTTGCCTGGGTCACGTGGACATGGTGCTCCCAACTGCTTCTGCATGGGGATACCAGTGCCTCCTACATGGACATACCTGTGACCTGTGCACAGACTCATGTCCACTGCAGAGATGTTCTGTGCGCCAGATATCCTAGCAGCGAGCAGGACAAAGCCTCTTCCTTAAAGGAATTTCTGGTCTATTTCAGGGGAAAGACTCTAAGAATCCTTTAAACAAACAGGCAAATACAGACTCAGAGCTGTGATAGTACCTAAAACAGGGGCCAGGAAATGTCAATGAGGGCTAGTAAGAGGGGATGACCCTTGAGCTAAGGCCTCTTGGATGAGAGGGGTGCAACAAGGAAGGAGTGGGGGGAGGCATGGATGGCGGGTATGTGGGGGGAGGCATGGATGGTGGGTATGTGTGTGTGGGGTAAGGCATGGATGGCGGTTATGTGTGTGGGGGGTAAGGCATGGATGGCCGGTATGTGTGTGGGGGGTAAGGCATGGATGGTGGGTATGTGGGGGACTGACAATCTGAGGTACAGAAGGTGAGGGCTGGCGTATGAGGTAGAGAGGCTCCTGGGAACAATGCACAGAGCATCATCTTTGGAGATGGATATACCAAGGTGGATGGCGAAGGCACAGGGGTGCGCTGACTCACTTCGTGAGCTGAGATATGGGATCTGTGCCACAGTGTGTGTGTGTGTGTGTGTGTGTGTGAGAGAGAGAGAGTGTGTGTGTATGGATATGTGCATGTGTGTAATTGTAATTACAAGTTATTATAATTATAAAGCAAGAGCTGGCGTTGGTCCCCTTCGCTCTCACGCAGAGGAAGAGCCCCTCAGACACAGCCTCTTCCTTCCAGACTCCAGCCTCCCTCTTCTTTCTCTTTCCTCTGCTCCGCAGACTCTGGTTGGGGAGGCAGGAGGTGATCTCATTGACTACCCCCTGGGGCGGCCAGCTGTGCTGCCCAGGCCGATGCCAGAATTACCCCCTATGGGCGACAACACCAACTCCCAGCTGGCTATCTCTGCCAACTTCCTGGGCTCTGTGCTGACGATGCTTCAGAAACAAGGTGCAATGGATATTGACATCACGGATGGCATGGTGAGCCCCCCCTCCCCCCATGGGGCAGTGAGTCCTGCTTGGCCCCAGGCTTTAGCGGGAGGACTGAGGGAGGCCCTGCCCTTGACTCCATACACTACTGAGACCCAGGAGCTCGAAGCCGATGCTCCTAGAGCCTCTCGTGTGCCTCCCAGGCACTGGAGTAACCAGCTTCAGGTCCCAGGAGGAGGAAGCTGCTCCTTGTTCAGAGTGATTGATTTCATTTCTTTTTTTTCTTTGTTTGTTTTTGGTCTTTTTGAGACAGGGTTTCCCTTGTAGCCCCAGCTGGCCTCAAACTTGTTATGTAGAGCAGGCTGGACTCAATCTCACAGAGATCCATCTGGCTCTGTCTCCTGAGTGAGCCACCATGCTAGGCCTACTTTAGTCCTTTTACAAAAGCATAGCATATTTGCCTGTAGACATCTCAATATGAATGTTTAGATTCCTTTCACTTGGTTGACATAGATAAACAAGATATCAAAAGATGTAGAAGCATACCTCGAGGTGTGGTTGAGAGCCAGTCAGTCTCTGCAATCCCTTCTTTAAAAGGTTTCCAATTTTCAGAAAAGTACAATTCATGCTTGTATACGTTTCACTCAGATTTACCAGTTCAGCATTTCCTTTGTATCTATCAGCCCAGCTACTTCCCCACGGATTCACTCACCCATCTCCATCTACCCCGTCTATCCTCATCTACCTCCATAGGCCTTCTCTTCCATTCCTATCCATCCATTCGCCTATCCACTTACCCATTCATCTGCTTAATCATCTACCCATATATCCAATGCACCATCTATCCACTTATCCACTCATTAGACAATCATCTGTTCATCATGCACCTAGTCATCCATCCATGAGCTATCTCTAATCTATTATCTATCTATCTATCTATCTATCTATCTATCTATCTATCTATCTATCATCTGTCTGTTCTATATGTTAAGTGATTTGACTGTCTCAAGATATCATATTTCACTCTATAACTTTCACTGCTTCTCCTAAGAATGAGGTGTTCTCAAAAAATCACCATGCAAATGACAAAATTCTCTGATTTTCATGGGAGGAAAGTGTTCATTTAGTTACAGTATATAGACAGAGCTCTTGCAGCTTTGAGTGTCTCATTTGAACTCATGGCCAGGGCCCTTGTTGATAGTGTGCTTGTGCGGGAGGTGACATTTTCTCCATCTATTGGGCTGGTTCCATGGTCACCAACTCTTTCTATCAAGTGGCACTGCTCTTTCATCTTTCAACATCTGAGGTCTTTGAAAACAAGGAGGTGAAAGGAATAACATGGGGGGACCAGAGAGTCTGGGGAGGCTTGGTTATATGCATAACCAAGACCCTCGCATAAAGAATTCGGGTACAGAAAGATTTGAAGTTTACACAGTGGCCACTCTCAGAAGGTGGGGCTTCCCAAGGTATCTGGCCATTTTAGAGTACACAGGAGTCCCAGCGCCGTTACAGCTCCTGTCTGTCTGTCTGCTGCCTCTAGACTCACGTGACTTTGTCTTTGTCCTACAGTTTGAAGAGCTTCCTCCTCTTACCACGTCTACGCTGGGAGCCCTGATTCCCAAGGTACGTAAAAGAGGCCATTGGTACCCTTGTCTCTAGTGTCTCTGAGTCTGGCTGCTCCTGGGGTGGAAAGTCTCCAATTGGGGCCAGTATACAGTTAGTGCTCCGCAGTTTTAAGTGCTGTCCTTTTGAGTAAGAGAAAATAGAACTTGTTGCCAGAGCCCTTTGCAGATGGTGACAATGGTGGTTAAGTCTCTAACCTGGCTCCCGGAAGTTCAGAGACAGAGGCATGGATGCTAGGCTCTGGGAGGGGACCCAGGGAGGCCAAGACCCAGAGATCGTGAACCCTGGTGCTAGATCAGCCTATACAGCTCTAGTCCTGGTCTGGCCTCTCCTTGGCCAGAGGACCTTGCGGTACTGGGGTTTGAACTTAGGGGCTTTGTATATGCTAGGCAAGTGCCGTCCCTTTGACCTGAAGTCCTGTCCCTCCTGTGTGATTGGATATCAGGTCTTGCTGACATCACTTGTCCAGGTTGCCTAGAGAGGTAGAAGGATGCCAAAACAGGCTTGGGCACACATGGGTGCAGGGCAGCTTGGAGGAGAAGAGCTAGGTCTTTGGCGATGATAGGCATGGCTCAGCATGTCCCAGCTATATGGCTGTCGCCAATGGCTTCACCTCTTGTGCCTCCGTTTTCCTATCTGGAAACCTGGCTAACAACATATTCACCCCGCTGGGTAGGTATGGAACTGGGACCTGAAGCCTAGGGAACAGCTATTATTGCTAATAATTACAGATCTCTTTCTTTAAGTGGCCATATAAAGGTGCAACAAAGACCTCTCTGTTTCCAACCCTAGTTCTTGGCCTGTTACCAGGCAGCAAAGAGCCGTGTGTAGGAACTGCCACACAGGGTGGAAGGTGTCATTTCCATCTCTCTCCACCCGTCCTGTCTAGTTCTAGGCGGAATTCAGGAGAGAGGAGGGATTGGGGACAAAACTCAGAAACGGATCGCTGTCGCCCTCATGTGGTTGGCGGTTGAACAGCAGAAGCCCTCCTGGGTCCTCCTCTTCTGCCACTCCGCCATGGGCCTCTGATTTCTAGACCACTTCCTGTACATACCTCACTGTACAGCTCACAAGATTTTTCTCAGAATCCCCTCTTTCACTGAGGGACAGACCACTCATTTGCTGGGCAACAGGAACAGAAAGGTCACACAGAGAGGCACTGACAGAGCCCAGTTACAAGAACACAGGGCTTGAACTGGCTGAAAGTGGCCACTTGGGATCGCTAGCTCCCTGGGACCCTGCTGATCTAGGGAGACAGTTCCAGTTGTCTTGGGGTCTCTGTGAAGGAAGCATTGCTAAGACTTGGAGATGCTGCCTGTTCTGGTCTGGGAGGTTGGGACCCCAGGGCCCTCTGGGGAAATGTCCTGCAAATCCCTCATGAAAAGCCAGTTGGTCAAATGACTGATTTGGAAGCCCATCTGGTTGAGCATGAGTTTGTAGAAGGATCACTAAAGTTTAATATATATATATATATATTTTTTTTTTTTTTGTCTTTTTGAGACAGGGTCTCCCTGTAGCTCTGGCTGTCCTGGAACTCACTCTGTAGACCAGGCTGGCCTTGAACTCAAGAGATCCACCAGCCTCTGCCTCCCAAGTGCTAGAATTAAAGGTGTGCACTACCACGCCCGGCCCTAAAAATATTTTATATATTATTTTTATTTTGTGTGTATGCTTTTGATGCCTGCATGTGTGTAAGTCCACCTGTGTCCTGCAATGCCTGCAGATGTCAGAAGAGGGTGTCAGATCCCCTGCAGTTACAGACAGTTGTTAGCTGCCATGTGGGTGCTGGGAATTGAACCCAGGTCCTCTGTAAGGGCAGTCAGTGCTCTTAACTGCTTTCTTGGTAAACCGGTTAGTTAGTAACTATGACAAAGCAGTCATTTGGTGAACTGTCTCCTCAGTAAGTTAGCGTTGGGATGCTGATGTGCAGGAACAGGTTCAAGTCCCCCTCTCCATGGGCCTCAGGGGAGCCATGAGTCCTGACAGGTGAATGTCAATGGCTTGATGGGAACCTTCCCAACTCAGGACGGGTACAAAGGGCCCTGCAACCCTGGTGACTGAATGAATTGGATTGGCACTGCCCCTCAGCTTCTGGCCCGGCAGATCCTGCTTGGCTCCAAGCAGCTCTGTGTGTCTCGCATTGAGCTCAAGGCTCTGCCGGCCTTGTTACATGGAATTCTCATTAGGGTTTACGTGAAGGGCTCCAACAGGAGGCCTCATTTGGCCTGGTCCCACAGTAGGTCATCATCTCCCCGGGGGTGTGGGCCTCCGGTGACGGGGCAGAATCTAAAGATTCTCTGTGGGGGGACCCCTACTCTGTGTTTGGTTGGCTGAGAATAGCTCACCCCCAAAGACCCTGACCATGGAGTCTGGTGCCGCCCACAGGTGTTCCAGCAGTACCCCGAGTCCCGCCCACTCACCATCAGGATCCAGGTGCCCAACCCTCCATCCGTGATGCTGCAGAAAGACAAGGCGCTGGTGAAGGTGCTTGCCACTTCCGAGGTCATAGTCTCCCAGCCCAATGACGTGGTAACCACCATCTGCCTCATCGATGTGGTATGTGTCTGGGGGAGCCAGCTCCCCAGCTGGCCCTAAAGACAGAGCCACATGGTCTACTGGGGGATGCCTAGCCTCTTCACATCCCTGCAGTCTCTACCAGTGATGACCTGGGCCCAGAGGAGCTGACTCACATCCAGTTGTTACCACTTCTGGCTGTGTGATGTTGAGCTAGTGGTTTCTTGTCTCTGGGCCTGGCTTTTCCTCTTTGGGGAGTGACAGTTGGACATTAGTAAGTTGCTCAGAGCAGCCTTCAGGGCACTGTGAAGGCCTGAGGGGTGGCTGTCAGTGTTCACACAGACTGTTTAGCCCTGTCGCCATGCGACAACAGTGTCATACTTTCTATTAGATGTAAAGGAAGCAAGAAAGATCACCATGTCATCTGCTTCCTCACCCCTGGTGCCTAGTAAGGATTTCCACAGCTATTTCATAGTGAAGCATCCTCTTTATGCTTTTAATTGGCACATAATCACTGGACATATTTATAAGGCACAAATTGTTTCAATGCATGCACAACTGGGGTCCACCCATCATCCTAAATGCTCATCTTCTCTTTGCACTGGAACAGTTGAAAGTCCTCTCACTCAGCTGTCTGGAGATAGGAGAAATTCTTATTGCTCCTTGTTATCCCGTTCTACCATAGAATACTAGACCTTATTCAAGGAGTGTTTTTAAACATTTTTAAAATTTTCTTATGTGTATGAATGTACTGTCTGCATGTAGGTTTGTGCACTCGTGTCATGCAATGTCACGGGGGTCAGAAGAGGGCATCGGATTCCCCTGGAACTGGAGTTAAAGATGGTTCTTAGCTGCCATGTGGGTGCTGGGAATCAAACCCAGGTCCTCTGTAAGAGCGTAGGTGCTCTTAACCACTGAGCCATCTCTCCAGCCTCAAGGAGTCTTTTAACCATGAAAATCTTTCCTGCTTCCTCTGATGATAGGCACCCTCCTCCAAATGCCCCCCAAAGTCCTTCAAGGCCATCTCCTGGTCATATCTCAGCTCCCCAATGTTATCTTGACATGTCAGGCATAGTCTAACCACAGGGTCTTTGCTTGGGCTGTTTGTGGGGAATGCCCTCCTCCCAGATGTCTGCTAGACTTACTTCTGTGCTTACTGTAGGTCTCTGTCTAACTATCACCTCCTGGGAGGAGTTTCCTAGCTTACCCTTCCCCATCCATGTTTCCCTTGCTTTCCTTTGCTGGAAGCTTTAATCTGACATTACAAAATACATTTGTGAGTTTATCGCTTAGCAGAGATTGAAGGATCCCATTCACTCTCAGATCCCCGGAGTCTAGCAAAAGCCCAGCACATTTTCAGTAGGTGCTCACTAAACATTTTGCAGAGGGATGTGTACTGAGAGCCAGGCCTCCTCTGAGTGCAGCTTCAGGCAGACATCTCAGGGCTCTGGTCCGCTTGCTGTGCATTCCTAGTCACTGCTGCTCCCAGGTCTGGAGACCAAATGAGCCACTTCTAGCCTGGAAGGTGGTCCTGTTGGCCAGAGCGTGACAAGCCACTGGTTGTGGGGTCCTTCCTGAGCATCATCGGATGGGTGATGAGAAGAGCCAGGTTTCTCCCGGGAGTACACTGCCCTCAGTGTACACTCTCTGGTCAGCCCCTACATGAAAGTTTCCATCAACAGCCCAGACATTGAGCCAATCCTGAACTGTCAGTGTGACTTCTCATTGTGTCCTGGAATAGAAGCCCTGGCTGTCTGGACCCATAGCCCTGCCTGCTCCAGCCCCGCCTGCTCCAGCCCAGTTCATTCCCCCTCAGCCTCAGACTGCTCTCACACCCTCGCTTTCCATTCTCTTGTGAGACTAATACCTCCCCTTTCCACCTCAGGGCCCTTGCACATGCTCCTTTTCATCTGTCTGAATCCTGCACATCCTTTACTATTCAGCCCAAACATCATTTCCTCAGGACGACTTCCGTGTCAGCTTAGGTCCCTGCTCCTTGCGCTGGGGCCCTAGCTCTTTCCCCTAACTGTCCTACTAATACTGCTCCTGGAATTTGTTGGAAGAACATTTAATTTTCCCAAGACACAGTTAATTTATTATATTATTTTGTCTTATTATAGAGATGGCAGGGGGTGAGGGGTTTTTCTCACAACAAAGCTTCTGTTTGAAGAGGGGGAGGAGTCTGTATCTTTTATATTCTTTCCTTAGGGGCATGGGAGTTATGATTGGCAGGGATGCTGCCCAATTCCATCTGTAGTAGCTCATTCAGAGCAAGTTTTATAGACTGTAAGCCCCATCCCTCTCCAAGGCATCTCATGGAAAATTGCCAGCATTCACAGTGCCAGTTGTGGGCATCCTGTGGCATCTTGCTTTCTGAGAAATGTTCACTCAGCTCTTACTGAGACTCATGAAAACAGCAGTAGGTGTTGGCAGATTGTCACTCCTGGCTGACTCCTTCCCTCCAGAGGAGGGGAAGGTAGCGACCATAGGTGTGGTAAGGGCACCTGATGGCCTTGGGCTTCTGAGGATTCCTGACAGTGGCAGTGACGTAGCACCACTCAGGGGAGCGAGGGACCAGGGAGGAAGGACTGTATCCCTGAGCACTCAGCAGGGAGGGGCTGCGGGGTCACTCTCCATGTCCTCCTTCCAGGACACTCACTCTCCATGTCCTCCTTCCAGGACAGTCACTCTCAATGTCCTCCTTCCAGGACAGTCACTCTCCATGTCCTCCTTCCAGGACAGTCATTCTCCATGTCCTCTTTCCAGGACACTCACTCTCCATGTCCTCCTTCCAGGACAGTCACTCTCCATGTCCTCCTTCCAGGACACTCACTCTCCATGTCCTCCTTCCAGGACACTCACTCTCCATCTCCTCCGTCCAGGACACTCACTCTCCATCTCCTCCGTCCAGGACACTCACTCTCCATCTCCTCCGTCCAGGACACTCACTCTCCATCTCCTC
This sequence comes from Rhizomys pruinosus, assembly GCA_009823505.1. Taxonomy (NCBI): domain Eukaryota; kingdom Metazoa; phylum Chordata; class Mammalia; order Rodentia; family Spalacidae; genus Rhizomys; species Rhizomys pruinosus. The sequence goes on along the minus strand of VZQC01004885.1, from coordinate 265,787 downwards.
CTTCCAGGACACTCACTCTCCATCTCCTCCGTCCAGGACACTCACTCTCCATCTCCTCCTTCCAGGACACTCACTCTCCATCTCCTCCGTCCAGGACACTCACTCTCCATCTCCTCCTTCCAGGACACTCACTCTCCATCTCCTCCGTCCAGGACACTCACTCTCCATCTCCTCCTTCCAGGACACTCACTCTCCATCTCCTCCGTCCAGGACACTCACTCTCCATCTCCTCCTTCCAGGACACTCACTCTCCATCTCCTCCGTCCAGGACACTCACTCTCCATCTCCTCCTTCCAGGACACTCACTCTCCATCTCCTCCGTCCAGGACACTCACTCTCCATCTCCTCCTTCCAGGACACTCACTCTCCATCTCCTCCGTCCAGGACACTCACTCTCCATCTCCTCCTTCCAGGACACTCACTCTCCATCTCCTCCGTCCAGGACACTCACTCTCCATCTCCTCCGTCCAGGACACTCACTCTCCATCTCCTCCGTCCAGGACACTCACTCTCCATCTCCTCCGTCCAGGACACTCACTCTCCATCTCCTCCGTCCAGGACACTCACTCTCCATCTCCTCCGTCCAGGACACTCACTCTCCATCTCCTCCGTCCAGGACACTCACTCTCCATCTCCTCCGTCCAGGACACTCACTCTCCATCTCCTCCGTCCAGGACACTCACTCTCCATCTCCTCCGTCCAGGACACTCACTCTCCATCTCCTCCGTCCAGGACACTCACTCTCCATCTCCTCCGTCCAGGACACTCACTCTCCATCTCCTCCGTCCAGGACACTCACTCTCCATGTCCTCCGTCCAGGACACTCACTCTCCATCTCCTCCGTCCAGGACACTCACTCTCCATGTCCTCCGTCCAGGACACTCACTCTCCATGTCCTCCGTCCAGGACACTCACTCTCCATGTCCTCCGTCCAGGACACTCACTCTCCATGTCCTCCGTCCAGGACACTCACTCTCCATGTCCTCCATCCAGGACACTCACTCTCCATCTTCTCCGTCCAGGACACTCACTCTCCATGTCCTCCTTCCAGGACACTCACTCTCCATCTCCTCCATCCAGGACACTCGCTCTCCTTCTCCTCCTTCCAGGACAGTCACCCTCCATCTCCTCCTTCCAGGACAGTCACCTTCCATCTCCTCCTTCCAGGACAGTCACTCTCCATGTCCTCCTTCCAGGACAGTCACCCTCCATGTCCTCCTTCCAGGACACTCATTCTCCATGTCCTCCTTCCAGGACACTCACTCTCCATCTCCTCCTTTCAGAACAGTCACCCTCCATCTCCTCCTGCCAGGACAGTCACCCTCTGTCTCCTCCGTCCAGGACACTCACTCTCCATGTCCTCCTTCCAGAACACTCACTCTCCATCTCCTCCTTCCAGAACAGTCACCCTCCATCTCCTCCTTCCAGAACAGTCACCCTGCATCTCCTCCTTCCAGGACAGTCACCCTCCATCTCCTCCGTCCAGGACACTCACTCTCCATCTCCTCCCTCCAGGACACTCACTCTCCATGTCCTCCTTCCAGGACACTCACTCTCCATGCCTCCTTCCAGGACACTCATTCTCCATGTCCTCCTTCCAGGACACTCATTCTCCATTTTCTCCTTCCAGGACACAGACCTCTTGGCCTCATTTTCTGTGGAAGGAGATAAACTCATGATCGACACCAAGCTGGACAAGTAAGAAGATCTGCTGCCCCGGCTTCTCCTCAGAGCACATCTTTAGCACTGAGACGGCCAGTTCTGGTTCACACTGCGACGCCAGGGAAGGGTCCAGATCTGCTGGATGCTGTCAAGGCTGGGTAGATCCAAGAGGCTGCAGAAGCAAATGTGGCCTTGTCTGCCGAGACCCCAGGGAGCCACAGTCAGGAGCAGAGCAGAGAGAAACTACCAAACAAACACATCAGGGCTCGGCACAGGCAACGATAGGCTGCTACACTGCTCTTGCTTCTTTATCTTCCTTAAGTGCCTGTGACATCTAAACCGTTATTCTCCTGGATTTGAGATGAGAAACTGGTGCTTAGAGAAGTGATTTACTAACTCAGCCCAGGTCCATGTGCCCATTGCACTAAAAAGCTTTGAGGTCTGTCAGTACTGTTCAAATCTCTAGGCAACCATTCTCCGGATATGTGATGTGTCCATTGGGTGCCTCTAGGTGGCGACACCGAGCTAGGAAATAAGTATTATCACCCCTACTTCAAGATGAATGAGATCTTGCTTGAGCCTCTCAGCCCATTTTATGACCAGTGTTTATGAAGCCCCGCAGTGAAGGATACTGTCAATGGAGGATACTCAGAAGGCACTACTGGTCCAGCTACTGCGATAGCCTAGGGATGATGGACAGCCAGGCCCTGGGGAGACTGGGGATTTCTGGAGAGAAGAGCTGAAGTTTTCAGTGAGGAGAGACAGGGTTTCCTGCAGGGAGAGAGGCATGGTTGTTTGCAGGGCCACAAGGCTGTGGGTGCCATGGGAGGAGAGGGCTGGGAATGGATACCAAGAAGGAAAAAAACACATCCATCCTGGAGAGTCTTCTCCGTCAGGAGGCTGCCATGTCTCTCCCCATGAAGGCTGAGCCTATTCTTCAGAGTGGCCCCAAATTTGGCTCAGGGTGAGTCCTGGCTCCTTCTTCCTGCAGCCTCAGCTTGCCCCTTCCTGGGGTGCTGTGAGGACTAAATGAGGCAGTGTTGGTCTCTGTTCATGCAGGGCATGGACAGGTGTCATAGATGGTCCCAAGGACTTCGTAGGGACCCCTCATTTAGTCCTGGCAGACAACCACTCTGCAGATGAGGAAACAGGCACAGAAAGGTGAAGAATTCCTTAAGATTGCTTTGCCAGCAGGTGGCGAAGCTATTTCAGCCTCACCTCTGTGGTGCGGAAAGCCCCTAGCATATGTCTGGAACTTTCTTTGTGCTCAGTACAGGAAAGAAAGTATCATCAAGATAAGTCTCCCCAACTCCCGGAGGCTGATGGAGGGACTTCTGATGGTTGGTTGAAATGCAGTCCTTGTGAATCCCAGGTCATTGCTGCTTCTAACTGGCTGTGCTCTTCTACAGGGCCACCCTCAACCTCAGAACCTCTAATGTGGGCAACTTTGATGTAAGTACTGGGGCTCAGGAATCTTGGGAATCAACCCTTTGAAGCTGGCTGAGCCTAGTGAGGTTGGGCATTCCAGGCAGTTGGCCTTGTGCTTTTAGGACACAGTGGAGAATCTGAGGCTGCAACGTGGGCAAGGGACAGGTGTGGGCTCACGGTTCCTGGTAGTTTGCCTGTGGAACTGCTCATTATAGCCAGGTGACAGGGAGGCCACAGAGCAGCCAGGTTGTAGGGGGCTCTCTCCCTCTGTTAGGGGGCTACCGATCCCTCTGTGATTGGGCATTACCAGCTTACACTAAGCTCTTAACTACACACACACACACACACACACACACACACACACACACACACATATACACACAGGCACACACATAGAGGTTTGAATTAATTTCCCTTCTAAATCTTGGATTCTGGAATGAGGTACTGGAGTCCAGGACTGAGTCTCATTTCTTCCCTGGCTCACTCTGGAGTCGCTTACCTCTTCTAAGGCTTCCAAAGTCTGTCTGTCTGTCTGTCTGTCTGTCTGTCTCTCTTATAAACTGGCAGCTAATCCTGCTTTCAGAGCAGGCTTGGGTGAGATTTCTGGATGTGCTGAGAAAGACAGACCCATTTAATTTATTCTTTTGCCTGTTTGGGGGCTTCTCTAACCCTAGACCCTGCATCCAGTGAGGTTGCTGTTACCAGCTCAGTTGTAAGTGGAGAAGCTATCCCCAGTTTCCCTGCTGTCTGGGCCTAACTGGGACTAGAACTGAAATCTCTGGGCTCCAAGTAGTGAGGAGCTTTTCCTTTGTTGATGGGGTTCTAGAGCCATCCACTTAGCTCAGTATTAAACTCTTTTTTCTTCTTCTAATAAATTCTCATTTAGTCCTCGTAAAATTCCTGTTGGCTTCTTCCCTGTTGTGAGGTCCCTGCTTCCCAGGTCACCAGCCTCGAGGCCCTAGGTATGGCAGTCATGCAGGGCTGTGGTGAGACTGCTGGGGCCACAAGGAGGGAAGTGGGAGGGAGAGAGGACAGTCTCTGGAATGGCAAACGAACCTGAAGAGGAGCCTGGAGTTGCGTCAAAAACTCATCCATTGTGGGGGTTTTAAGCACTTACATAGAGTTTTTGGGCTCTTTGACCAGAAGGCGGGCAGGACAGAGGGAAAGCCTAAATGTGTTCTGCAACGGCTAAATTTTATGGCAGGAATATTGTAGTGCCCCCCCCCCCCATGGCTTGTGCCATTTGCCTCCAGAGGACAGGGCAGACATACCTCAGGAGGGATAAGCTTAGAAATGCTACACTTCAAGCTACACACTGGCGGGGGGTTGGGCTGCAGGTGCCGGATGTCCAGCTTGACCAGTGGGAGTGGCTACCATCTCCTGCCGGCCTTCTGGGTTTTCTGGGTAAGGAGCCAGCTCTCTTACAGTCCACCATAATGGATTTATCAGACCCCACAAATTCTTATGACTTGGGCGGTAAGTAAACCTCCCTTTCCAAGTAAGGACAATAAACTCAGAGACTTAAGTGACTCCCAGGTACGAGAACAGTCAGAGGCAATGCTGGGACCTAGGTGCCACGGTCAGCCCATGGCGCCCAGTGCCAGGTATTTACTCCCCTTTGTGGATGTAGAACCCCAGTCTCTAAACCAGAGGAAAGGACCCCCAAGGGGATCAAAACCGGATGCTCACATGCTCTATTTAAATATTTGCATGTGACCCACACGGTCCTCCTGCTTATTTTAAACTTGCTCTAGCTTGTGTGATTCATGACTGTCATTGTGAAACTGCATCATTGAGAGAATTATGTCAAGAAGAATAGTTCATGCGCATTCAGTGCAGATTCTCCCCTCCCCATATATATATATATATATATATATATATATGTGTGTGTGTGTGTGTGTGTGTGTGTGTGTGTGTGTATGTATATACATATATGTCATGGCGGTCCTTACGCCCCCAGCCTAGATGGAATTTTGTTTGTCAATCTTTTTGAACCACATTGACTGAATCCCCCTATGCAAGGTCCATGGACACAGAGGGCTGCCAGTGTGACAATGGCTCAAGGCCAGGTAGGCTACATGATTTGTTTATCATCCACACGGTGTCCTTGCAAGCTGACCCATTTCACAGTTGAGGAAGCCGAAGGTCAGGGAGGTAGGAGATCTCGGCTTCTCACAGGCCCACAGCAGCCGAGCTGGGACATGAAGCCTCAGGGCAGGCCGTCCTCCATCCCAGGCTTCCTGCCTCTCAGGGAGGAGCTGGGCCTTCATCACTCCTTGCCTCCTAGGATCCCTGAACCTGTTTCCTGACCTGCTCTGAGCCTCGGGCTCTCTATCTGTACAGCGAGCAGGTAGTCCAGGGGCACCAGAGGGCTATCATCTGGTGGCCCTGCGGTTCCAGGGCCTTTGCTGCCCAGAGCACCTTGGTTCTCTCAAAGCAACACTGGGTGTTCATCTTGGCCACAGGAACGGGCGTCCTTGGCTCCCTCAGAGATGAGCGCAACCCTTCTCCCAGTTTAGCCCTTGTTCTTTCCTTACAGGTGTTCATACTGGAGAGGCTGGTTGAGAAGATTTTTGACCTGGCATTTATGCCCGCATTGAATGGTGAGAGTGGGTGCTCATGCCTGGCTGGGGGCATGCGCTTGGGGACCCAGTGACTGCTGGCTTATTCAGTATATTGGTTACAAGCTGTACTATCAATAGCATTTCTGAGAACTTAATTCAAAGTTTAGAGATTCACTGTACAGCCCAGACCGGCCTTAAGCTTGTGATACTTCTGCATCAGCCTTCCAAGCACTAGGATTACAGGTGTGTACCATCATGCTCAGTTTAAAATTTATCTTTACCTAACAAGAAACAATTGTCCATATTTCTAGTTACAGGATGCAATGTGATTCCCCGGGTCCTTCTCTGCTTCTTTCTTGTTTGGTTAATGGTTTTGTTTTTTTCTGATTCCTATGAAAACTGTATGCATGCGAATTTTAGGAAGCATGAATAATTTTCAAAAGGTACCACCCAGAGGCATGCCATCTGAGCGTCTGGGGTTTCTCTCTAAACTCTTTTCATCTTTTTTTTTTCATATCCTTGAGATCTCTCCTGACTCTTTTAAAAAATCATGTGTGCATTTTTAATCATTGTACAGAAACATTCTCATTTTAAGTTGTGCTGTCAGGACAGATGAAATCAAAGTCATCTGGACTCATGTCCCCCGACCTCTGAACCCTGAATCTACCCCCAGCCCCCAGCAACCACTTATCATGAGAAGATCTTCTCGAACTGCTTTCTGGTCAGGAAAGACGGACCCTGCTTTACTCTCTGCAGCATCTCAGAACCATCTGTGGAAGGCAGGGGAGCTGTGGGAGCAGCCAGGAGTCCCATTATGATTGGGAATCTCAGCTCCACCGTGTTGTCCTCCTTACCCTGTTTCACAAAAGAGAAGACAGAGAGGGCGGGCACATTCTAGATGAAGTCCTCGGCTACACCAGGCCAGACTCCTTTGCAAAGAACTTGTTATCAAACTATTGTTTTGGGACTCATCACCAGAAAAAGGTGGGTCTCAGCCAGGGAAGGAGTTGTCAGTGAAGGCTAAGCACATCTCCTAAGGAGAGTGAGGCGTCAGGACTGGACTGGACTAGGAGGCCAGATCTGGAGACTCTTACTCTGGCTTGACCATTAAGAGAGCTTGTACCCTTGAGGCAGGTCCTTCTAACCTTGCAACACGCGATCTTCAAAAGTGAGAGACTGGAATCATGCTTCCCAAAGCAGATTCCATAAAACAGTAGAAACTGATAAAAGGGTTCTGCGGCCAAGCAAGACTGGGCAACCATGTAGTTACCCCATCTGGTAGATCCAAAGCATCCTCAGCTCCCTGACGAGTCCTGCTGGGGTCAAGAATCTGCTTAACTTCAGTTAGTCCACATCCCCACACAACCTTTCCTTTCTCTTTTCCTTCTTTCTAGAACATTAGTCAGCAAGTCTACTTAGCCTCTGACATTCTTTAAGAAAACATTTATTTATTATTATCGTCTGTATATGTGTACACACGTGTTTGTGGAGGTGCGTATGCCACAGTGCGTACGTGGAGGTCATAAGACAAATTTGTGGAATTCGTTTTCTCCTTCTACATTTATATGGGTTTTGGGGATTGAACTCCCGTCATCAGGCTGTTCAGCAAGCGCCTTTACTTACTGAGCCATCTTGTGCCCCCTTTCTTTTCTTTTTTGGCTCTGATATTAAAAAAATGTTCTATTCATTATTTTTATTTTATGTGTATGAGTGTATTGCCTGGATGTATGTAAGTGCACCCATGTCGTGCAATGGCCATGGAGGTCAGCAGAGGGTGTCAGATTCCCTGGAACTGGAGTTATAGAGGATAGTTAGTTGCCATATTCAGACTGGGAATTGAACCCAGGTCCTCTGCAAGAGCAGCCAGTGCTCTTAACCACTGAGCTATCTCTCCACACCTGACATTTTAAAACCAAACACAAGCCCATGGTAATCATGCCTCATGTATTAAGGCCTTACATGCATCGTTCTAGTCTTTTGCTCAGAAAACTTTTTTTCTCTTGTCTGGTGCTAGGGATGCAGTCCTTTTTGTGATTTCCTAAGGAATCACTTGCAGTGAGGATGACAGGTGCAGAACCAGAATCAATATGGTCTAGTTTCTCTGGTGGTTGAGGTCAGAAGTAGGGAGAGGGTGGCTATTACCCAGAATTACTGGTCCTGGGGCTCAGGAAGCACTATAGAGGACACGACTTGGAAATAGTCTCAGGGGAGGCTCCGAACTCACCAGGGAGGGGTTGAGGATGTAACTCAGTTTCCTAGCATGTATGAAGTCTTGGGTTCAAGCCTCAGCATTGCATACATGTGGCAGTGGTACATGCTTGTACTTCCAGTACTGGGGGGGGTAGAGGCAGAAGGATCAGGTAACCTGTGGCTACACAGCCAGCCTGAAGCCAGCCTGGGATTCTGGGTAGGAAGTACAAGGAGAAAGGCTTAAAGGAGGAAAAGACATTGGCAGTCATCTTACAAATGCTGGTGGCTTCTAGCCAGGATGCCACCTCTTCGCTCCACAGGACCACATCTGACTGTCATTTTGCTTTCCTTTTATAGCCGTGCTGGGCTCTGGAGTCCCTTTGCCCAAAATCCTCAGCATCGACTTCAGCAATGCAGACATTGATGTCTTGGAGGTAAGGAGAGAGAGTCCTGCTTCCCTCTCAATCTTAAACATCAACTTTGCCCACTGGGAAAGAGAGAAGGGGAGGGGCCCAAGGTATTCCCTTTTAAGTTCAAGACTAGGACCAAGGGGTCACGGAGCAAAGCTGTTAAGAACCCTAAAAGGAAACTCTCATGCTCACTGCTCCCATCTTCTAGCTCGGAAAGCTGAGGCTGAAAGCAGTGCCCAAGTGGAAGTGGAGTGTGGTTCACTGCACACCTACTGTGTGCCGCACATAGCAGGAGCCTGGGTATCCAGCTGTGGTGAGCCGGTTCCGTTCTAGCCTCAGCAATGTTCCCCAGCTAGGTGGAGACCCAGGCCCTGGGGAAGTAGTCCTGTAATTATGGACTAATTGCCATGGTGGCCGGTGCCTTGAAATTCAAACTCAGGCTAGGTTTTGATTAAAAGAGACATATGCTCTCAGTATGTGAAATGTGGAAGGTGTAGGATAGGTTCAGGCAACCGAGTATCTGCACAGGTGGACATTCAACCCCAGAAATCACCCTGTTGGACAGTTCCTACCTTTCATCCAGCTCTTTCTGGAATTTTAAACTTAATCAAGGTTCTGATCCAGAGAGAGCACTGGAATTAAAGAATGAGCACTTTGATCTGGACAGCCTCTGCCAATTTCTAGCTGGGCAGGTTACTTAACTTCTCTGAGCCTTGCTTTTCTAGTCATAGCAGTTATCCATTTGACTGCTTTTAGAATAAAATGAGATTCCACGTGGGAAGCATTTGCACATCCCTGGGAATGCAGTCAGCCTTCTGGAACTGCCCATTGTAGCCAGAGTCACCACTATAATTAAGAACACTGCAGTGAACATCTTAAGGATTTAGAGTTTAGCTGCTTGGGATGCACTCCCAGAATGGGTTGCATGAGCTTTTGTTCTGCACTGGGAGTTTCTCCTTTAGATTACTGCATGCAGTCGCACCAGCTCCCCCCCATCCCCAAGCGTGACCTGAACCTGGCTGGGGGAACAGTAGTTTCCCCATATCTGAGGAGCAGTCAAGGGAGGTGATGGTGACTTTGGATGGGCCGTGTAGGCTCTGGGACATCCCTAGGGGTCCCCGCCCTGGTCCCACCACCTGAGTTTCCACAGGACCATGTCTGAGCTTCAGCTTCCTCATCTGACAGTGAGGAGCAACAGTCTCATCTTGTGGACTTTGTGGGGGGAAATCACAGGACTCTGCATTAGTGGTGTTGCCAGCTTACTGTTCACTTTAACCAAGGGCTTGGAAACAGGAAGGGGATAGGCACAGATTTGACCTCATCACTGTTGTCATGTGTCATGTACCATGTGATGAGATCAGGCATAGCCCTCTGCCATGTCCATCCCCACCCCTGTCCCCATCTCCATCCTCATCTCCATCCCCATCCCCATCATCCCCATCCCCATCCCCATCCCCATCCCCATTCCCGTCCCCATCCCCATCCCCGTCCCCATCCCCATCCCCGTCCCCGTCCCCATCTCCATCCTCATCTCCATCCCCATCATCCCCATCCCCATCCCCATCCCCATCCCCATCCCCGTCTCCATCCCAGTCCCCGTCCCAGTCCCCGTCCCCGTCCCCATCCCATCCCCATCCCCATCCCCATCCCAGTCTCCATCCCAATCTCCAACCCGTCCCCGTCCCCATCCCCATCATCTCCTTCTCCATCTCCATCTCCATCTCCATCTCCATCTCCATCTCCATCTCCATCTCCATCTCCATCTCCATCTCCATCTCCATCCGTAGCCCCAAACCCCCGACCCAGTGGAGTTTATAGGGAAATCACACACAGCATTTGAAGTACTCCTCCTCAGTTGGGCCTATGACCCTCCCCCATCCCACAGCTTCTTTGGAATTTGGTAGGAAGGAAATTTTCTTTCCTGAATAATCATGTGTTGCTATTTCCATATCAAAAAACCTATTTATCACAAAAGACTTACATTTTATTTCTATATCATATCCCAGTAAGTGAATTAAATTAATTAAAAATATGTATAATTAGGCTATGTAATTTGAGTTTTATTCCAGAACAATGAGGAACTAACACAAGCACTATTAGAAATATAAGCAGGCATTGGGCCAGCAGGTTTACCTAGCCTTGCAGTCCCTGGAAATGGTAGTGGTTTTTCTCATTATTTTCATGAATCTAGCCCTTTATTATATATATATATATATATATATATATTTAATATTTTACTTAATTTATGACTATGAGTGTATTGCCTGCACATGTGTAACTGCACCTGCGTCATGAAGTACCTGTGGAGGTCACAAGAGGGAGTCAGATCTCCTGGAACTGGAGCTATGAATGGTTGTTAGCCACCATAAGGGTGTTGGGACTTGAACCCAGGTCTTCTGCAAGAACAGCCAGTGCTTTTAACTGCTGAGCCATCTCTTTAGCCCTTATATTATTATTATTTTTTGTTTTGATGTGATCTTAAACTTACAGAAAAATGGAGAGATCAGAGCAGATTGTTTCAGACCACTCTTTCCCAGCTTCCCCTAGTGTTATTCTTTGTAACCAGATTCTACTGACCAAAACCAGGCAGTGACCATCATCTTCTGGTCTCCAGACCTCACTTGTCTGTCTCAGAATCTACCCTGGGATGTCCCCTCTTGTGTCATCCCATCTCCTTTGAGACCTGCCATCTGACGCACCCTTCCTTTTCCCTTGGTTTTCTGACTACGTTTCGATAGGTCTGGCCTGTTTGGGGGGAGAGCCTCAGCTTCTAGGAGCTGACAGCTGACAGAGCTGACAATGTTAACTCACGAAGAGGCTGCAGCCGGCCGTGCTCCTCCCGCTGCATCCTGCTAGGCGTGCTGTGTCCACTTGGCTTCTCCCAGAGAGTCTCCCCTGGGCACACTTCAGATGGTTCAGATACAGACCCCATTTCCCGTTTCGCCCTCAGCTCAGTTGACTTCTGTCTGCAACAGATCACTGTGGGTTTGCTTGCCAGGATTTTTTCCTTCTGCAATTCCTTTTTTGATTTGTTAGCTGGAATTACAATGTAAGGCAGAACTGTCCCTTTCCTCCATTATTTATGAATTCACTTAACTAAATCAAGACATATGCAATTTATTCCATGAGCTACAAAATATCACTTTTATGGCTTATTTTCTTATAGGATGTTTTTATACTATGCCAGTTAGACTTGGGAATGGTATAGAGAGGGGCTCAGGACCTTCTGGGTGAAGGAAGTGAGGATCAAAAAGGGAAGTGTCCCACACCCTGCCCAAGGTCCCAGACAGGTGATCTGCAGGCCACATGGCCACACTCATCCCAGACACTGACTTGAGTGGCCACGGCTGCAGCTGGTGCCACTACCTGCTCATCTGTTCTCTGTTCTGCCCTCAAGGATCTTTTGGTGCTCAGCACATGAGTGACAGAGGCAGACGCTGTGAGAAGAAGGCAGAACCGGCCTCAGAGAGGATCGGTCTGGACACCGTTCTGGCTCCAAGTCCCTTCTGCGTCCACCACAGGTCCCTTCTGCGGCCACCGCAGGTCCCTTCCGCGTCCACCACAGGTCCCTTCCACGTCCACCACAGGTCCCTTCCGCGGCCACCGCAGGTCCCTTCCGCATCCACCGCAGGTCCCTTCTTCGTCCACCGCAGGTCCCTTCCGTGGCCACCGCAGGTCCCTTCCGCATCCACCGCAGGTCCCTTCCGCGGCCACCGCAGGTCCCTTCCCAGCCCTGCCTTCTTCCCCTCCTGCCCTCATCCTGAGAAAGGATCCAGCCACTGCCCACTGGCTAACAATGCCATGCTCAGGACAGCGTGGGGACTGAGGTCTGGGGGACCAATCCTGACTCTCTGCTGGACATCTTGTGCTTTCAATAAAGCATTTCACATTGCCTGCAGCTGGGGTGTGTCTCCATGAGGACGCTCCGGGGCCTACATTTCCTTCCCCTTTTGGCTGCGCCTGGGGGCACTGGAGCTTTGTCTGCTGGGACAATGTCTGATGCACGAAGGACTCTTCGGATGACTAGGAGGAGACTTGGATCTGGCTCTTTCTCTTGCCTCAGTTTCTCTCACCATTGTTTAGTGAACAGGGAGGGCCAGGGTTCAGGAACAATAAATTCAAAGTCATCCAACATTACATTGCCGGGGATTGTCATAGGCTAACTCCTGGGGCCATTGTGACCAAGGTCTCTTTCCTGTGTGGCTTTTGGCTGTTCCTGCCTCTTCTCTGCATCTTGTTTCTCAGCCATGACTTGCATACTTGTTCATAAGGATGGACGGATGTATCCCAGGTCCCCCTCAACCAACCAACACACACACACACACACACACACACACACACACACACACACACACACACACACACACACACACACACACACACACACACACAATCCCCATCCCACTTCATCCTCTAAGAGCTTGTGTCTACTGAATGCTCCCTACATGGTGAGCCAGTACTGAGATTTTGGACTCAATGTCATTTAACGTCACGGGAGCAGCAAGAGGTAGGAACTAGGATGGTCGTATGTTATAGATGATGAAACTCAGGCACTAAGAAACACGGAGTCTTGGCCCAGATCATATGGCTGAGAGTTGGGCTTGACGGCTTATCTCCAGGACCCATGCTATAACTGTTCGCTGCTCTGCTGTCTCCAGTCAGAAGCTGCAGGCCGCCTGTGGCTCTAACGTTGCACAGTCCTCAGGAGAAAGAGCAGCACAGTCCTACAGCAGCATCAGCATGCTTCTGCTAGGCAGAGAGCTACAACCGCCATGCTCACATGTCACTGGAGAACCTGCCTGAGCAGGTCAGGAGAAGAAGCAGATACATGGGTGACCACACTCCCCCCAACTCTCCTGGGTACGTGGAGGCTAGGGAAGCAGCCTAGGAGCAACGGGGATTCTGCCACCTTATGAACTGTACAAAAGCACTGGACATTGGTGCCTGTGGTTCAAGGTCGTAGAAATATAGGTAGAACAGCAGCCTACAGCAAGTTCCCAGATCGGTCCTCTGGGTGTGTGCCCTTGGGTACTAGACATAAAGACGATGGCTGTCCATTCAAGGAATTCCAGACCCTGGGCATTTCATTGTTACTTCAGAGCTGTCCCAATTCCCAAACTTCTAGAGATGCCATGTATTGGACAGTGAGGGCAATGGGCACTTCTCTACATCGGAAACAATCACACGATGTTCTGCAGAAAGTCCCCTGCAGACAGGACGGCTTCGTGCTGGCTAACATCAACTGTAGCATCAGGAGCTTATTAACAAAGAAGCTTGGATTTAGAAAAGGGGATCCAAACCCTCTCATATTTGTTTGGGTGACTTGACAAGGCTTTTTAGCCTTTCTGAAAACCATTTTCTCATCTATAAGATGGATGCCAATAATAATTATGTGCTAGGATGGGTGTGAGGAGACTAAGTCAGAGAACTTTTCCTCAAGTGTTTGATATTGGGTAGGTGCTCAGTGTGTGCTGGCTCTGGCTGGTAACAAGTTGGTTGACTTCTAAAGCATGAGCCTTTGAATGAAGCTGAACTGTATTAGTTACCTTTTTCATCCCTGTGACAAAAAAATACCTGACAGAAGCATCTGAGGGGAGGAGAGACTTACCTTGGCTCTTTCGTATTTTCAGAGGGCAAAGTCTCACGGGAGGGAATACTCGGAGACCAGAATAACTCCACCGTGGGAACTTGAGACATGACTTGTTTACAGCTTGGCAGAACAGGAAGCAGAAGCTGGACCCGAACCAGAACTTAGCTCTAACTTCCAAGGGCCCTCCCCTAGTGCCCCGTTCCCACTAATCAAGGCTCACTTTTGAAAGGCTCTAGTCTCCGCAAACAGTGCCACCAGCTGGGAATCAAGTATTTAAACATGAGCACGTTGGGGGTGGATTTCAGATTCAAGCAGTAACATTTGGTCCCTGGTCTCCATAGGCTGTGGCTATCTCATAATAGAAATGCATTAGATGTAACTCCAAGTCTCCATAATCTTACCAGACCCCACACTCTAAAAGTCTCTTAGGCAAACTCCTAGTTATGAACCTAAGAAAAACAAACAAAACCAAGTGATATACTTTCAATATACGATGGCACAGAGTAAATCTTCCCATTCCCAAAAGGGGACTAAGGGGATAGCAAGGAAAGACTGCTCCAAAGCAAGCCTGAAACCCTAAACCTCCATGTCCAGCATGTGGGAACCGTGGTGGCATCATCTGGGCTCCAGAGGGTTTGCATAGCCCAGCCCCTGTGGCCCAGCCCCTGAGGCCCAGCCCCTGAGGCCCTGCCCCTGTGGCCCAGCCCCTGTGGCCCAGCCCCTGTGGCCCTGCCCCTGTGGCCCAGCCCCTGTGGCCCTACCCCTGTGGCCCAGCCCTTGTGACCCTGCTGTACAGCACACACGACTTCTCAGCTTTCCTCGGCAGTCTTCCACGTTCCTGACACTTTTTTTTTTTTGGTCTTTTTGAGACAGGGTCTCCCTATAGCCCCAGCTGTCCTGGAACTCACTCTGTAGACCAGGCTGGCCTTGAAATCACAAAGATCCGCCTGCCTCTGCCTCCCGAGTGCTAGGATTAAAGGTGTAAGCCACCACGTGCAGCCACTTTTACCACCGGGGACTGTGGGATCCATCAGGGGTTCATCTTCATAATTGCACACTTCGGACTTTGATCCCCCACCTGCAAAGAATCTGACTCTGCTACATGTTGCCTGGCCTCACAAACTCTTCTCTGGACCTTGACACAAGCCTCCATGTGTTTATAAGTCTTCCATTCAGTATAGTTACAAAGTCGGCATAATGTGGGTGGCATTACGATTTGCAGGCTGCATAAGATGCAGCTGAGTCCTGTTCACCATAGCTGCAGTAGCCTCTGGGCAGCTGAACCTGGAAAAATACTTCTCCAGTGTGACTCTGTTTTAGCTAGGTAACCTGAAGGATTGATCTAGCTTATCAAGTATACTTTTTAGAAAAGAAAGTCTTTCAAATGAGTTTGCAGTTTTTGTGCCCCAGGCCTTTGATGGGCAAGGACTTACCCTCAAGGATGCCTATTATCCCAGTGCAAAAGAGCTTGGCTTCTTTTCAATGGTGCTAATCTTTTAAACATTCACAGCTATTTTGTCCACTTGCATTGTCTGCAATTGCTTTGTCTGTGATTTAAAATATTTTTTATGTATTTATTTTTAGTTTTTAGTCTTTTTGAGACAGGGTCTTCCTGTAGCCCCAGCTGGCCTAGAACTCACTATGTATACCAGGGTGGTCTTGAACTCACAGAAATCTGCCTGCCTCTGCCTCTACAGTGCTGGCATCAAAGGTGTGTGCCACCACACCCATCTTATTTTTATTTTTTTATTTTATGTCTATGAATGTTTTGCCTACATGTATGTAAGCACCCATATCATGCAATGCCCACAGAGGTAAAAAAAAAAAAAAAAGAGCATCAGATCCTCCAGAAACTGGAGTTAAGGATGGTTGTTAGCTGTCATGTGGGAACCAAATTCAGGTCCTTTGTAAGAATAGCCAGTGCTCTTAACCACGGAGCCATCTCTCCAGCCCCCGTGTATGCTTTTTTTTAATTTTATTTTTTTTTATTTCCATATGTGTATGAATGTATTGTCTGCAATATCTGCACACTTCCATGTTTCTACTCTGAATTATCACTGTAAATCTGACTAGAAGTAGCAAGCAGTAATCATGCCGTACCCTAAATGTTATGCTATCTTGACATTTTCTATGCCAAACACATTACCCCTTTCATTTGATTTGTCTTTACTCAAATTTTCAGGTCACAGACAAATGCAGCAACATTATTTGTCAGAATATAACATGAATGCCGTCTAATACAGTTCCTGATAGTCCTTGTTCCTTCCTGAAACTTCACAAGCACTGTCTGTGTTCTTCTGAGTTCCCAGCACAGTGACCCATTAAGCTCTGCTTACAGAATTCTCATGGGTCACTAGTTGACAGATCCATCCTCTTCCACATTCTGCTCACAAACCAGTTCTGAACACCTGATCAGGTTTATCACAGCAATGATCCCATTCCTTGGCAACAATTTTCTTTATTAGTTACTTTTCTACTTGCAATGATAAATATCTGACAAAAGCAATGTAAGGGAGAAGAAGTTTAGCTTAGCACACAGTTTCATGCAATACAGTCCATCATGGCAAGGAGGGCCTGGTAGCTGGTCAGGGCTCTGGCTTGCTAGTACCACACAATCAACCAACCACAGAACTGCTCTCTAGAATCACAGCAATTCCATTGTCTACACATCCTTGCAGCACAAGATGGCAGCATAGTTCACGGCACAGTGCGCACTGAGCCTTGGCCTAGCCTCTGCTCATGTCCTTACTCAGTTGTAGTTGACAAGTAGCACCCCAGTGTCTCCAAATGAGCCCCCTTAGTGTTTCTGATGTGATTTCTGATGACTATCTCAAAACATAGTAGATCAAATCCAATTTTATCTTCCTTACGGATTCCTAGATCCTGATAGCTTTCCTCTGCACCCTGACACTTGAGGCCTAGCCTGGGAAGATGCAAACAGTTGGGGATGATCTGGAGCCAGCACTGGGATCATTCAGAGGCATTTTTTACTCGACTTCCTGGTACCTGCTATGGCTATTACCCAAACAGCTGCACTCCATCCCTTGTTGAAGGAGGAAGCTGGGTGATACCCTCATGATCCAGTTTAAGAAGTCCTGCAGCACCACCACTGTCTACACTCAGACAAGCCATCACCAAGACTCTCCCCTTTATCAACATGGCCACTTCATCAGTCTTGTCACCATATCACGGAGCCCTGAGAGTAACCATACCACCCTCAGTGTTGGCCACTTCCTTCCTAGCTTCATGACATCGATCTTCAATCCTACACCTGTAATCACACTTGTGGGCTGAATACTACAATTCTGTCATTTTGTTGGATGGGACAAATAATGCTTAGAAAGTAGTAGGTGTGGATTCTGGTGTGTGTGTGTGTGTGTGTGTGTGTGTGTGTGTGAAGGGCCTTTGTGGCTGGCAAGTCTTCTGTTTGTTGTTTACAGCTGCCTCCCTGGCTACTCCAGATTTAGTGGTTGAAAATCCTAACTGTTCATTATGGATCATGCTTCTGTGGGGTCCTGTCAGTGCTGCTGGTCAGTGTGGTGCCATTTGGGGCACTGAGATGCTGGAAGGCTCAGTGTGGCCTCACTCCCATGGTGGCTGCTTAGCTAGGGCTCATGGTGGGAGCCTCCATTCTCTTCCATAATTGCACAGGTTTTCTGACTACTCATGATGGCAAGAGGGGAGCCTCCATTCTCCTTCATAACTGCACAGGAATCCTGGATATCCATGATAGAGAGAGTGAAAGCTATAGATTTTCCAAGACCTAGCCCAAGATTACATAGCATTTTCTCTACTACATTCCTTGATCAAAATATCTTACAGAGTCAGCCAAATACCAGGACGAACACAGTGTACTGTGGTGTGTGGGCTGGAGGGGGTGTTGTGATGCTTAATATTGTCAACTTGACAGGTTCTATAATCACCTAGGAGATATGTCTCATCCATTAGGATGAGGTCTTCTAGATGGTGGTGTGTAATTGGGTAGCAACAATAAAGTGATAGTCTTTGAGGTAAGAAGCAGCTGGATGGGGCTGGAGAGATAGCTCAGTGGTTAAGGACACTAACTGCTCTTGCAGAGGACTGGGTTCCCAGCACTTATATGGTGGCTAACAACCATCCATAACTCTAGTTCTAGAGGATCCAGTGCTCTCTTCTCACCTCTGCGGGCATCGCATTTACACACATGCAGGCAATATGCTTATACACATAAAGATAAATAAAATATAAAAATAGCAGTTGGCAGACTTAGAGGAAGGCTGAGTAATGTGTGTGTGTGTGTGTGTGTGTGTGTGTGTGTGTGTCAGTGTGGCTTGGCCTGGGGGTGACGGTCTTCCCCATTATCTAGTGATTATCTAGTGGTCCATTTGGTGAGACTAGCAGTGGAGTCTCCTGGGACTGCTCACAGATGGAGAGGTCAGCTGCAGAGTGATGAGGGGCAGAGTGCCTGGCACTCCCTGGCCTGGCACCTGCTTCCATTGCTCCAGCCACAGGAACACTTCTGCTTAGGTGGGTACCCCTTGTGGAGTCAGCACCACCTGACATGGGAGAGCCTATGAGCACAGACTCCCCAAGGCCTCTTCTCCCCATGCACCCCAGGGCCTCGTCCAGGCTCTTTTGTTATGATTCGGTGGGATTTTACACAAGCAAACTGTACTTTCAGGAAAGCATTTTACATGTTCATTGTCTTTTGAGAATGTTTTTTTTAGAATATCAGATATATATATAGTCTTTTTGAGACAGGGTCTCCTTGTAGCCCTGGCTGTCCTGGAACTCATTCTGTAGACCAGGCTGGCCTTGAACTCACAAAGATCCATCTGCCTCTGCCTCCCAAGTGCTAGGATTAAAGGAGTGCACCACGACACCTGGCATAAGAATATCAGATATATCTTAATGATGTCATTAAAACATCTTAATGCTTTATGAACTGTACCCAATATCTTTGTACTAGATTTCGAGAAGTGAAGACTACCTAACTTTATAAGACAATATAGATTTATTGGGTCATTGAACATATATATATATATATATATATACACACACACAAATATATATATTTATAACAAGATATTTGTTTTTATTTGGAAAGTTTATTGTAAATAATTTTGCTATCTCTCTTATAAAACTGCAGCAAAAAACTAGGATTGACTTCCTAAATGATGGCTTTAAAGGTGCTGTGGATCTGTGAGCATGGCTTCAAACTACTTCAAAACTACTTCAAAAACTACTTCAAACTACTTCAAAAGTAAGGTGCCTGTCTTGCAACTGCCCATCCCCCAAAAAGGGTAATTAAAAGTTATGTTTCTCTCTGTGTCAAAACTTTTCATCCCCCAAATGCCCTCATTGCTCCCAATCGGGAGGAAACAGTCAAAGGGCGAACAGCTGTCCAAGTCCCACGGGTGTGGAATGAAGAATTTACAGTGGGGAAATAGAACAGAACAGACTGAACAATACAGAGAGAAGATGAAAACGAATTTGTGAAGGACCCAGGTTAAACCAGAAGGAACAGCCTTTCCTCCTGGGCTTTGATCCACAATGTAAACCCACTTTCCTCTCCCGCCCGATCACCCTATCCTTGTCAGGTGATGCTCTACATTCCAGGGACGTTTGTGACACTCACACCTTCCTTTGCCTGTCACAACTTTTCCCTTGCACAATTAATGTGTTAACAGGGACATAGTAAGTTGGGCCTGAGGAGAATTTCAAAGAAAAAGATAGGGTAAATTTCCACCTACCAATCTTTGTTTTTTTTTTGTTTTTTTTTTTTTTTTTTTTTTTTTTCTTTTTGTTTTTTTTTTTTTTTTGTCTTTTCGAGACAGGGTCTCCCTGTAGCCCCCAGCTGTCCTGGAACTCACTCTGTAGACCAGGCTGGCCTTGAACTCATAAAGATCCGCTTGCTTCTGCCTCCTGAGTGCTAGGATTAAAGGGGTGCGCCACCACGCCCGGCCCACCTACCAATCTTTGAACAACATGTTGGAGGACCGATGACCTCTCCATGCATGGAAATCTCCCCTCCTTACCACATACAAGCCCTGTGGCCTTTTCCCCTTTGGAAAACAGGGAACACATTTATGCGAGACATTTATTTATTTTATTTTTTATTTTTATTTATTTTATTATTTATTTTATGTGAGACATTTATGTGAGACAAAGTTTCTCCCTGTGCTTCCTCAGCTCAATCTTGAAGAAAATGTTCTCACCCACCAACTTCTGTCTCCATTTTGTTTTGGTAGAGGCGATGGGACCAACTTGCCAAACCATTGTAGCCAGGAAGCTGAAACGAACATTTCATTATCTACATTTTAGTTAGGCCTGATTAAGATAAAGTCCAGTGTTTTTCTCCACTCTCCAATTCAGTTAACTCTTAAGTGCCTGAATTTTGGCTAGTAGCTTTTTCAAAGGAGGAAGGGAAAAACAAAAACAAAAACAAAAAACAGAACTAATAACTTTTATATGTTAACATAGCCCAAAAATTGTCCATAAAGTAGTCACATTTATGTATACACAAGGGTGTAATAAATTAGGTATGCCAAGAATAATACTTTTATCATGAAATAAATTTTAAAAAAAATGGAAAAATGAAGCATGTAGAGGTTTGCTATCCAGTTATTTTCAGGAACTCTCAGGGCAAAATAAGTTTTTTTTTTTTCCTATCTAGCCTGAATTTTTTTTCCAAGCCAATTTTTATTGAAACTTTGTGCATTTCATGCAAAGTTTCCAATCAAATCTAGACCCGTGCCCCCTTCCTTGTAGCACCCCCCCCCACACACACCAGAGGTAGGGCAGAATAAGTTTTGCTCAAACTATTTTAAATACAAAATAGATACAAGAAAACAATTATATTAATATTATTCTTAGATAAGCCATCATGCATTTACAAAAGGATCGTCAGCTAGACTTTTCCCTAGAAGGGACCCAAATAGTGCACACTTAATATGTTGTGCTATTGCACAAATTGCAACAGAGACCTCCTTAATACCTTCATTTTTGTGTGTTCTGCGTATATCCATCTGTTCCCTGCTGATTCTCACAATTCAAGCTTTCCTGTGGTACAGCAGATACCCAAAATAGTTCAACAGAGCTCCAGATTTGCTTCCAATGAGCTTCCAAACTGGTAAGTCCTGTCATAACAAGTGGCAGTTATATGGCGCAGAAGATGCCTTAAAGACAAGGCTAGTTGGGGGCTGGAGAGATGGCCTAGCGGTTAAGAGCACCGACTGCTCTTGCAGAGGACCTGGGTTTGATCCCCAGCACCCACATGGCTTCTAAGAACCATCTGTAACTCCAATTCCAGGAGAACTCCAGTTCCAGGGGAATCTGACACCCTCTTCTGACCTCCGCAGCATTGCATGACATGGGTGCAAACCTACATGCAGACAGTACATTCATACACATACAAAAATAAATTAAAAAAAAAAAGACAAGGCTAGTCACACAAATGGCAGTTGCTCAAACAGCTCAAAAATCTCCAAACTGACAAGGAAAAGGCCCAGCAAAGCTGGGGTGCACTAAATGCGGAGAACTTACTGATCATCAGACTTCAGAGCTGGTAGAATCAGAACGCTCATGTTTTCTGGTTCCCTGAATAGATATCAAACGGCAGGATGACTGGGTGCTGGCTTCGCAGGATTTCTGAAGAAACAAGCATGAGGGATGTCATAGAGGCTTGCATCAATGTTCTAGAACACACCCAATGGTGGGTAATTGTCAGTGTTGTATTCCCTGCATGCAGACCCTGAGAAACCATGGGCCTGAAGCTGTGAAGGTGAAGCCGTAGCTTCATTGGAGAGCTTAAGATGTTGGAGATGCCAAGGGTGTGGGATGTCCACTGAGTAAAGCTATAGGCATGCCATAGAGCCAGCCTGAGAGAGAAGCTATGTCTGCTGCAGGTGACAGAGCTGGAGGGCTGGGGATTCCCAAGGCTGTTAGGCTCAGATGATCTCATGGTGAGCCCCAGATGTGGGACATGGAGCTACAGGAGTTGATGTTTACCCTGCGGGGTTTTGTTCTTGCATTGTCCAGTCTTTCCTTCCTATCTTCCTGTTCTTCCCATTTGAATGGGGAAATCTGTTCTATGTAATCATATATTGGAAGAATGTAACCTATTGTTTTTTAGTAGAGGCAACCAGCTGCTTCCCAGCATTTTAGCCTCACCAGCACTCACCAACCAGGGTTCTGGAGTGGAGTTAGGGTCTGTGGTTCCATGTCCCAACCTCTTGAAGGTCCTCTTTATGGGGCTACATGGTAGGTGCTCAAGAAATGTGTCCTCACCTTGATCTTCAGTTTTAACCTTTTCTATTTTGGATATGGGAAAAGTGGGGCTTGAGAGGCAAGGGGAGTGTCCTGGGACCCCATGCCAGGCATGGTATAGCAGGAGAAGGACAAGGTGTCTGAATTCCACCAGAGGTCTTTCTGTCCCACTATGGATGCCCCAACAGAAGGTAAGATGCAGATTTGGGATCCACTAGGCACTTCAAGTACCAGAATGGGGACATGGGACCTGACTTAATAAGTGCTCATGTATTTTGGGTGCAGAGGGACAAGGAAAACACAAAGAAATGTTACCTCTATATAGTCAGCATTGGGTGTAGGTAGGGAAACTGAGGCTTGGGATGGACAAGGAGCACACAGCAGTCAGGTGACAGCTAGGCCTGATCACAACTGGATGTGATACTTTGGCTTATGAGGGTATTTCAAGGGATACCCCCTTCAAACCCCAGGAACCTTTCTCCCTTGCACCAAGATAGGAGCCAACCATGACAGAGGATCAGCTCCAGGACCAGTTCTCAGCCTAATTTCCAGGCAAGAGGTGACTGGGAAAAGGATAATTACAGGTTCCATCTGATAAGACCCAGCCAGCCAGGGAGTGGCAGAGAGGACTGTAAGAAGCCCTTGTTCTGAGACCTGTGACACCACTTAAACTTATTCTTAGCTCCAGGCTGCAAAGCAAATTCCAGGCAGTCCCAGCCTCTTCCCTTTTCTTCAGAATATGCTTCTGTGGACCATCTACTCCTCGAACCTTGACAAAACACAGACATGATTAACTGCTGGTTTTGGCTTCTGTAACTTCCTTATGCTGCTTAAAGGCACCCTGACATTTTCTAGGTGGATCAGAAGTGCAAGTTTTACCTTATAATTTTCCCTTTAATTTCCCTTTCCCCAGCTTCTCCCCTTGCAGTAGTTTCAGATTGGAAAATGAGATTGTCTTTCCAAACAGCACTGTTTCAATAAATTTGGCTGATTTAAATCTGAGTCTGGTGGTCTTTCCCAGTGGTCTTGAACCCCACAACAAGATGACACTGCTCACACCCCCTTCACCTGAATATTGATGCTCTTCTTGCTGTCCCTGATAACCTTGCCTCCTCCCAAACCTTGTGAATTCTATATTTCCTTTCCCAGACTCATGCACAGGCTATACAACCCTAGCTATGCCTGGGAGTGTGGGGACAGTAGCAAGGTGGAAGAGGGTTCTGTGGAACTGGCCAGGCTAGGCAGGTGTGTAAGTGATATGGCCCGAGCTGTGGCTAGGCATGTAGGACAGTGGAGAGGGAGGGCTGAGATCCGGGAAGTCTCCAAGCTGGGTGGGTACGGGGCTGCTCTACCCAAGCTCAGCCTGGGAGAATGGGACAGTGAAGAGGGAGGGCTAGGAAGTGTGGGACTGTGCAGTGAGACCCTCCCAACCTCAGGTGGTCCTTAACAAATGAGAACTATCACAGCAAATATGGTGATGATGTGACCTTAGAGGAAGATAGAGTGTTACCGGGTAGCAGTGAAGAGTCGATTAGTGCTTGACATAGGGTCAAGGCCTCATTTCCTTTAATTACTTTTTTGAGATAGGATCTCATTAAGTAGTCCAGCTTGAATACTCCTGCCTCAGTCTCCAGATTGTTGGGGTTCATGACATCTGACTGAATATTCTTTATTCTTTTCTTATTTGGGGGGGTTATATATATATTTTATTTATTATATTTTAAGGGATTCACAATATAAGAGCACAGTTGTTTTCAGATCACATTGACGTTGCTCAGTTTGCCATACAATTAGGTAATTGGTGCTAGCATCCACAGATGAGCGATACCATTCAGAGTTTGTTTTTCTGGGACTGTGTTACTTCACTCAGCATGATGTCTTCTAGCTCCAGCCATTTACCTGCAAAGCTCATGATGTCATTTTTCTTTATCGCTGCATAGAACTCCATTGTGTAGCTGTACCACATTTTCTCTATCAAGTCATCAGTTGAGGGGCACTTGGGTTGGTTCCAGCTCCTTCCTATTGTGAAGAGAGCTGCAATAAACATGGCTGTGCATGTATCTCTGCGGTAAGATGAGTCTTGTGGGTACATGCCCAGGAGTGATATGGCCGGGTCAGGTGGCAAGTTCATTCTAAGTCTTCCAAGGGTTCTCCATACTGCTTTCCATAGTGCCTGTATGAGTTTGCATTCCCACCAGGAGTGGATGAGTGTTCCCCTTTACCCACAACCTCTCCAGCACTTGGTATCATTTGTTTTCTTGATCCTAGCCAGTCTTATTGGAGTAAGATGATATCTTAAAGTGGTTTTGATTTGCATTTCCTTAATGATTAGTGATGTTGAACACTTCTTAAGGTGTTTCTCAGCCATCTCTAATTCCTCACTTGTGAAGTCTCTGTTCAGCTCTTTGCTCCATCTATTGAGTGGGTCATTTGTTTTCTTTTTTCTTTGTTTTTTGAGTAGTTTATATATTCTGGAAATCAATGCTTTGTCAGATGTATCTGCAGTGAAGGTTTCCTCCCACTCTGTGGGATTTCTCTTCACTTCCTTGATTGTTTCTTTTGATGTACAGAAGCTTTTGAGTTTAATGAGGTCCCATTTGTCAATTGTTGACCTTAATTCTTGTGCAGCTGCTGTCTGATTTAGGAAGTCTTTTCCTATGCCTATGTCTTGTAGTCTGCTGCCAACTTTTTCTTCTATCCCTTCCCAAATTTCCGAGCACCAGAGATTCTAATTTCGGGTTAATTGAGGTCTCCCATTTGTTCTCATTCCTGTGGAATTTGGAACAAGAGGGCGTACGAGTGTATCTGAGTTGTTGTTTATATCTTTTCATATCTCTACACATGGTATCGTACTGAGTCGTTAGATTGTATATCGAGCATCACGCATCATGGATCCAGGATATTGACTAGTGTAGGAGTCGGGTACAATAGGTCGCGCTTGATTTTTCGGTTTTGGAAGCTAGATAGCGGCGCTGGCGCTCTACCTGAGAGAGTTGGTTATGCGGAGGGCATTAGACAGGGATCTGTTGAATATCGTTTTATGTGCTCTTTACTGGGACTTTGGATCTTCCATTTTGTTCCACTGGATTGTGTTAAGAGAGAGCACGGTTGCTTCAGATCCTGTTTATTATCCCACACCGATAATCGTCTTCTCAATAGCTCCCATCCGAATTTACCCAATGCAAAGTTATGAGGTTGTCTCCTAACGCTGTTTTTAATGACTTGCGTTCTGTAGTATAGTTTAGACAGTTGGACCGCTTAACCGGATACGTGAGCAGACGGTACGCCCACCGAGCCGGACCTTATGGGCATGGCTAGACCTATTCAATCTCACCCGAGGTTTTGTATTGAGGAGGCTGAAAATGTTACACCGGTTTTTGTTTTTCCCCAAATGAATGCATAAAAGGCAACTTTTTTAGTTGTATGCGTATCCCCACACATAGTGGTACTAGGGTGAAGAAACTCCTTGGGGGATCTTTAATGGAATTGCAATAATATCAGTAGCATGGGACATTTTTCTAAATTAGATTTTCACAAATTTTTCCACCAGCATCTTCTATCACCAGAATGGAGAGGGTACAGCGTTTCCGAGTTCATGATTTCTGTAGTGTCGAGTTTTTCTTCAACGGTTTAAAATTTTGTTGTTAAGAGATCTTTGGTATCCCTCTGTGTTATGCTGCCAGCTTTTTGTGTTCTTAAGTAATTTATTGTTTTGACTAACTAGTAGCGAGGGTGACAGATATAGGTGCTTCTCCCTTGATTATCCTTCTTAACACTAGAGTTGTGCCTATCGTGTGTTATGGATGGTTGGTATTTGCAGTAAGATGTTGTCTTGTGGGCTATTAATACCGCACACGATAGGGTGAGAGAAGTGAACTTGTGGTATCTCAAAGCATTAGGCGACACCGCATGACTTGACAAGATGCTGTGCTTTGGTGGTTATTTTGAGTTCCTGTCCTCAACACTATGGACGCATACCGAAGATGAGTTTACACATCTACAGACTCACCGCTTCGTCACTTTCGGATCGTGATCCGACATAGGAGAGGGCAATCTCATTCTAACGTGGGGTGATTATCCCTGGTTGAAGAGACGACCACGAGTATTGCATGTGTATCGCACTCATGTAGCACAAAATCACTAACCTTACATTCCCCGGCGCAGATCGCAGCTCGTGTGGATCGATGTGGGGCCAGGTTATAGGCTTCTGGTCTGACGAAGTGAGTGGGACGTTCGGTAAGCCACCACGTATTATCGCACCAGATGTCCAAGCCATCACAAGCGTTCACCTAACCATTTACATTATTTCTCTTTAGCATTCTGTTTTTGGTAGATCGGCCAGGCATATTTGTGTTTCTCTCCGCTTAGCATCCGTGTCAAGAACTAAATATTGGCAGGAGTGCTGAAGAGGTCCTTTAGTGGTCAAGTTGGACCGCTATGAGGGTTGAGATGATTTCTCCTCACCCAAAAGCTGGTGGGGCTGTTAATAAAATCTATTGCCGCACTGGTTATCCATTTTAATTGTCAGAGAATGCTTGTCAACCACTAGTCTTAACCGAATTGTTTCTTTTTTCACGGGGTAGATCCATAAGTCTGATATTTTTCTCGTTCCTCCTGTGTGAGAGTCTTCTTGGTGATGGTCCAAGTTTTCTTCTTTGCTGTATATTTGCGCGATCTGCGTGTATTTCTTTCATGTCTGCATGGTTAATTCTATTTGACGGGGAACTTGATCCCTTGTTTTTTTGATAGTTGTATACTCGCATGGAAGTTTAAGTTATGGTCGAGGGCTTTGTCAGAATCGCCTGTCATGGTGCCCCACGCGACTGGACAGCTCCTTGGAGCATATACTCGCGGCACTACCAGAGCTCTGTAGGTGGTAGCCTGTATATCGTTCTGTTAGAGATGTCACGCAGCTATGTTGTTGAGAAACTCGCGTGTACTTCTTGCAATTTATCGGAGTGTGGGACCAGTGTAGGTATATAAGGGTATGATACTATATGAAGTTTAGGGCCTAGATTATTCTCCACTTTGTTCGGTTCCCACTTAGTTGATCTTGCAATTGCATGGGAGAGTGCATGGGTGGTTTCGTGTCTTTCTGATGTTGTTTCCATCAGCGGCTGGGAGGTAGTGACCAACGAGGAGGGAGCTAGATGCACTCATTATTAAAACTCACGTTATCGTTCTGTATCTTGCGTAAGAGTCCTGCGTAATGAGTCCTAATTGAATGTTTTCCCTATCTTATCGCTACGATCAACCCGATTTCCAGAGCTAATAGATCGGTTTCATCACGTTGAGGTCTTTTTGGGGCCATGCTCCAAATCTGGAGTTGAAAAATTTTGTCCCATCTTGGTAATGGGAAAAAGGTTGGGTAGCAATAGCGGGTTTAATTCTCCCATTAGGTCTTCTAAGT
This sequence comes from Rhizomys pruinosus, assembly GCA_009823505.1. Classification (NCBI taxonomy): domain Eukaryota; kingdom Metazoa; phylum Chordata; class Mammalia; order Rodentia; family Spalacidae; genus Rhizomys; species Rhizomys pruinosus. The sequence continues at coordinate 238,286 of VZQC01004885.1, read as the reverse complement.
ACGGTCACTTCGACGAGCCGTGGATGCAAGTGGTAGATCTGACTTTGTAGTGGGTTGTAATGGCAATTTTGCGCCCAAGTATCGGGCTTTTGGCGTGACAGTCCCTCAATTTTGCAGGCTTATCACGAACTATTTTGCTGAATGGGGCGAATGGTGGGCTGTCTTTCCCTTGCGTCGATTATTGTCGTCTAGTTGGAGCATTTGTGATGTGACACATCCGTGTACGTTATATTGTATCATATATCCTACTCTGTAGAGTGATCGTCGACACGCAGGACGGAATCTTGATATCTAGTAGGGAAGTGTGGGATGGAGTTTGGATCGTATATCACGCTTTATTTCGGCATGTGAGACCGCTTTGCTTTTTGGTGGTTTCTGGAGAGGTAAATACTGGTTGTTTATTTTGTTGCCGTGGCCAGTGACTATAAGATGACAGGCGGGAGTCAAGTCAGGGAAGAAGATCCGTTTCCTGTACTCCTCACTGAATCATTAAAATTTTATGATGTGGAAACTGTTCGGATAGGTGCGAAAGATATATTGCCTGTAGTATGATGATGAGTGCTTGTAATTTATCGGATAAGGATATGTTTGTTAATAGATTCCTGCTGTAACCACTTGTGCGATTTGTGTGTATATGTGTGTACTTAAGATGTTGTATGTTATGGAGATATGGGATAGGGCCCTTTCTTGGCGTTGTAATTGCGGACTGCTTCTTTTCCACTCATCTTTAGCAATTTCGTCTTCAAAGGATTAGATCATTTATCGTGGTTGGCTATTTCGGTTGTTGTTTAGTATCCGTTCTGTCTCTGGGATGTTTCTTTTTTCTTTTCTTTGTTTTTTTTTTTTTTTTTTTTTTTTTTTTTTTTTGTTTTTCCAAATGAATTGAGGATTTTCATTTTTGATGGGGTATCTTCATCGGCAGTTATTTTATGCCAGAGCGGACCGAGCGCTCGCACGACGCTTAAGGTTGGAGAGATTTCTAATAGGCGGGGATTTCTTTGGATTGGCCATTTCTGGGGCTAAGGGATTGCAAAACCGTGGCAACGGAGCGGAAGTAAGTGGCTCTGTTATTTATCTCGTTTTGGGATTCTGAATAATATTTTGTTGCCGGGGAGCGTAGAGAGATTCCGAGAGCTATTGTTGTAGAGACGATTTCTTTCCGTAAGAGGCGCATGGCTTGGCATCGCACAAGATGCATTCGAGCACGGTTACGTTTCCAATTTTACCCACTCGTTATGGATTGGTATTAGATTTTGAGTTGCTATCTCTAGTTTTGGGGTGAGGGATGGATCATATTTTTTATATTACTATAATTATTTCCCAATTCATCTCATGTCATCTTTGGGTTATTGGGCTGAGGGGTATGGTGCTAAGGTTTGTTTTCTCACATTCTTGTATTCCTTATCTATACAGTAACTGCGAACTACTGTTTGTTCGTGATGTCCAATCACTGATTTTTCTTTGTATTGCGATATTTACCTTTTGTTCTCTTATTTCAGTGCGGTTCTAGTTGGAGATAATTTTGTTTGTCATGAGCATTTTGGTGTCCCTTAGGCTTGGTTATGTTTGTTCCTAGGTTATTTTATTGTTTTTTGAAAGGCTATTCCGTGGTGAGTTTCTGGTTGGGTTTTATTTCTGATCCTGGTATGGTTGGCAGTTTTCTCCTCTAATATGTAGTCGCTTCTTCAGTTGCACTCCTGTTTTTTGTTGGTGTAGAGAAAGGCCTCTGATTTTTCTAGATTTATTTTGTATCCTGCCACTTCACTTAAAAAAGACTGTCGTCTTTATTAAAAGACTTGACATTAAGGTATTGGCCATCTTAAGGGAGTTTTACTGGGTGGAGTTCCTTTAGCAGATCCCTTAGTTGTTCCTTTAGACAAGGTTCATTGTTTTTTCTCACTTAAAATAATGGCTATTGGCAAAAGCAAGACCAGGCAGATTAGCTATCGCACTTCCCAGGGGTTTTTCCCAAATTAGAATAAACTCAATTTAATTTCCTTTTCTTTGCCTTATTGCCCTGGCAAGAGTTTCAATCACTATCTACCCCATTCGAAAAGGAAGATGTGACGGGGGCAGCCTGCCGCGAGAAAAGTTCTCAGACTGCTACCTTTAAGGGCTGAAATTATAGCAATCTTGCTCGTCATTTCCCCCAATTTGAGGTGGTATGTAGTTATGTGTTGTTGAGCTGAATGGGTTTCCTGTTAGGGGTCATTGGTCGTTTTGAGGATTACATTGAAGGACATGATGGTCATCTTTCAAGACCAAGTAATCTATCGGCAAACTGCTTTATCATTTTCTTTCCTAATCCTTCTTAAACTCCTTCGTCATCCTTGGACTTATTCATTAATTCCACACAGGAGCTGAATTAAAAAGAAGTACTCGTATGAGTGATATGTTATGCAGCTGGGATTTTGTCAAAGGCTTTCTCGCATCAATTGAGATGATGTTGGGGTTTTTGTCCTCAAATCCATTGATATTTGCTTTGATGATGTTATATTCTGCATTTCTCGAGTTGTTCTTTAAATAGTTGGAACCATTGTCCCTAGGGCATCTCTGGTATGGCTTATATACCCTGCAACTTGGTTTCATGTTTGATAAGTGGAGGGATGATTGTTCCCCTCTTTTGAGGAATGCTGAATTGTCTGGTTCTAGAATAGAGGAACTGGAGCCTATTGGACACATGCCAAAGAATCCCTGTTTACCGAAAATATTTTCGAATTTGGCATCTGTGTTTTTCGATTATAGTGGAGTATTGTGGAGTGGGGTTTCACTATAGTCCTTCTTCTTCTTCTCTTCTCTTTCCCTTTTTGGTTGTTATTCTTTCGTGGTTCCCTCTCGCCCAGTAATGTGTCAATTTTGGAGAAAAAAGATAAAAAAGACAAAGGTGGGGTCCCCATAACCCTGTTTTTTGGGTGAAGGAGGTGCTGCGAGGTTAGAAAATGGCGTATGCTTGGCCTTTTTGTATATCATAGAAGGATTCTGGGAGAAGAAGGGTCCCCTCCTCCGTTGTTAATCGGGTCTTCTGAAGTGGAATAAACAATTTAAGTAGTTAATAGTAGAAATGTCTGGTGAGGGTCCATGGTTGGTGTATGTTAACTTATCCATATTTAGTATTAAATATTTTAATATTCAGGAACTTATAAAATGGTCCTGACATGGGTTTACAATTGTGGAAACCGTTCTGGGCACACTGGGCATTTTTTTGGTTTTGAAGTAAGTATGGACGACGACACTCTGGGAGGGAGACGGGATTGTCTTGTGGTCCCTGAGGAGTCTGATCTTCGGGGGGCATCTGCTTATAACAATGCAATCATTCGATTTCTTGCTAGCTACTAACATATCTGGTTCAACAAGGCTGGTGTTAGACCCTGATGTCGATCTTCTTGGTTGAGGGCTTGATGGGGAGTTCCCCGCTGGGATTTTTCAGGATATTCATCATAAGTGTGCTCCAAGTGGTAGTAATTCGGAAAGTTGATGGAGAGATCGGTGGTTAATCTGAGAGGAGTAGGTCTCAGTGTTTCTCTAGGTATTCCTTCAAACTTAAGTGAGAAATATTAAGTTTTTTGAAGTAGTTCACCCCACTTCCCCATATAGATTGTCTGGATCCTATTCATTGTCTGTGTGTGTGTGTAGTTCCCCTGTTTGTCGGTGTCACAAGGATTCTAAATTATTAGTAGATGAAATTGATTTGAGTGTTTCCCGACCTTAGTTCTCTTATGCCTTGCTTTTTGGTTAACTGGCTACGGAGGTCTGTCTATACTTTTTTATGTGCTCTTGAATTCCGTGCCGATCAGCACCGGGAGATCACTCATCGGTCAAAGGACCAATTTTGGATTCATCAGTGTGATTTTGTTATGGTTCTTCCTTTAGTTTCATTATTTCAAAAGTTGAATACTGACTGCTCTGAATTTTTTTTGTGTATAAGTTTCTTCTTTCCCTTCGTCTGCTCAGCGTTTAGGGTTCATAGTTGTTGTTGGATCTGCCCCGTGCTCAAGGTATTTTAGGCTTGCATGTGTTAAGAGAATCATGGTAGAAATGAGGAGTCACGGCAGGTTTAGTATGTGCTCTTGTTTATCTGTTTTTTTAAATGAAAATGTAGGTATGAGTCAACTTACAGGCTAATAACAACTTACTCGCCATTCTTTAGGCGATTGCTTTTTAAAGTGTCTCCAAGCTCGCATTAGATTTTTTTTGGCTGTGTTGTTTTAATAAGTCATGATGTCATACAAATTCGTCAGAGAGTGTTCCCAGAGATGGTTTTTTTTTATATTATAAATTCTGCTTTATTGTTCCTTTACAATTTTCCCTGTGGTTTCTTCTTTTCNTTTTTGTTTGATTGGTTTGTTTTTTTCCTTTTCTCTTTGCTTATGGAGTGCTGACTTGTCTAAGCTTTAGGCTTTCTATTGGAAGTCTAACTCACTTTTCCCTTTCTGTTCTGAAAGTTCTTCAATGAATCCAGTTGGAGACTCCTTCGGCAATCCCAGTTGGAGGGGGTGGGGGGATGGGGGTGGGGTGGGGGGTTGCTGTTTAGCCCGAGATCCGGTACCTGAGCTTCAGGTGGTCTTGGGAAATCCCCAATCTCAAGACTCACACAAACCCACCTTTTATACCAGCTGGGAAGACCACTCCGCCCCCACAGCCACAAAAGCCAATCGAGAACCAAAGATGAATAGATCAAACCAAACAATCTGCCTTGCTGAAGCACCCAGCTCCTACCTGTGCTTCAGGTGGTCTTGGGAAATCCCCCTCTTTATTCTTTTCCTCTCTCTTTCTCTCTCACTCCAGATGCATGCACTTCCCGTGGGTGCTTCTGTTCCTCTCTGCTCCTGACGGTGTCTGTGATGTGAACAGCCACTTGAGCTCCTTCCTTGACTTCCCCCAGTGATGGACTACGGCCTGGAGTTATAAACAAATAAACCCTTTCCTCTCCTACTATGCTTTTGGTCGGGACATTTTTATCACAGTAACTGAAATGGAACTGGGACAAGGAGGGATTCGAGGCAGCTTTCCGCAAGGCTCCTCGCAAGACTGAAGGGGGGCATTCCCAGAGTCTGAATGTTCTTTCTCAAGAACTCCCCTTTCAAACCTGGCTCCTCCTCTTCCACCTCTCTGCCACAAACATTCCTTCTCCCTCTTCCTGGAAGACACATCTTTCATTGTCTCCAATCACCACTCAAGTGCACTGCCTGGGAACACAGACCTTCAGGCTCTGAACAAAGGGATTGTGAGTGACTCTCTGGGTCAAGGAGGCCAACCAGGTGGCTTCCAATTTGTTTTCAACCAAAGCAGAGCACTGTGATTGTGGGTGCTGTGGTTGAGAACTGGGTTCTGATGACACGCTGTCATGTGTTGCTGGCACAGACACTAGAATGACACAGGGTGTTGACCAACTCTTTTCGGGAAAGCTCCTGTGATTCCTACCTACCAACTTGCTGAACAGATGTTTTTAAAATATATATTATTTATTACTTTTATGTGAGGAGTGTATTGCCCGCATGTGTGTAAGCACACCTGTATTGAGCAATGCCTGTGGAGGACAGAAGAGTGTTGGATTTCCCTAGAACTGGAGTTGCAGATGGTCGTTAGCCTCCATGTGGGTGCTGGGAACCAAATCTGGGCCTTCTGCAAGAGCAGTCAGTGCTCTTAACCACTGAGCCATCTCTCCAACCCCACAAATAGATGCTTTTAAAGATGTTTACATCACTAACAGTGACTGTCAGATCTTCTAAACTCCTAATCTACCAATAAGTGAATTAATTCACAGGTAAGGGAATAGATAGGGAAAGAGCCCTTGGATTTCCTTTGTGTTTAATTTTCTTTTTGAGACAGCGTTTCCCTGTAGCCACAGCTGGCTTGGAACTCACTATGGAGACCAGGCTGGCCTCAGTCTCACAGAGATCCACTGGTCTCTGCCTCCCAAGTGCTGGGATTAAAGGTGCATGCCACCACACCCAGCCATTTTGTTTAATTAGTATTAAAATTTATTAGATAATTTGTACGTGACTTTTAAATTATAACAACCTTAAAGATCTGTCTATCTATCTATCTATCTATCTATCTATCTATCTATCTATCTTTCATTTATTTGTGTGGATGGTGGAGGTCACAGGGCAACTTCCACCATGTGGGTTCCAGAGACTGAAGTCAGGCTTGGTGGCGAGTGCCTTTGTACACTGAGCCATCTAGCCAGCACCAAGACCATTCAGGTCACTTAGAAAATGTAATCAAGATATATATATAATATCGTATAATATATATATCTTGGATATATATATCTTGGATATATATATCTATATATATATATATCTCCAAGGGAGGGAGGGAAGGAGGGAATTCTGCACTCCCTCCTTCCCTCCCTCCCTCCCTTCCTCTCCCTTTCCTTCCCTTTCTCCCTCCTTCCCTTCATTTTTTCCTCTGTCCTTCCTGAGGTCTGAGCTATAGCTCAGGCTGTCCTCAAATTCTCAATCTAGGTTACAGGTGTGTATCACCATACCCTGCCCAAGATCTGTATTTTTACGAAGAAAGTAAAACTCCATCCTTGCCTGCCTGGCTGCATTCTTTGTTCCTTTTTTTTTTTAGCTTGTTAGTGTCTAGGAGGGACAAGAAAGTGGAATTAGGGGGTACGGCCATTCAGCTGAGGCCCTAAACTTCTCTGACCTGCTGCCTTCCTAACTTAACATTCCTGTCACTCCCAGGACAGGCACAGGAGAGTCATGGAGTAAAAAGTGACACAAAGACCCATCCTTATGTCCCCAGTGCCTTCAGTGGGTACCACCTTCAGTTGTGCACATCACCATCCACGTCCGGTGAGGTGGCTGCTAAGGTTAGTGTCTAGGGGATCTGAGATCTCCTGGTGGGGAGAGACGTAGTCAGGGCCCCACAGCTGGCCAGGGTGGAGTGGGACTCGCCCTGAGAGTCCCACTGTGGCTAGAGTCTAGATTCAGCATGGATTTAATGAGACCCATTCATACCCTTGGGGGAGGAGAATTAGGTACAGTTACTGGCATCTTCGTAAAGGCTCTGGGGCTGGCCCAGACTCAGACTCCTTAGTTACTAGTTCCATGGAGTTATTAGTTCCAAGATTAGCATGCACCCTCAGAGGACTCCACCATCTCACAGCAGCTCTAGTAACTCTGAGGTAATGCGGAGCTAAGGTTAGAATTCCTTTAGGAACAAATTAAGAGCTAGTTAGAGCTGGGTCTGCCTGCACAGGCCTGTAATCACAGCTACTTAAGAGGCTGAGGCAGGAGAATCACAAGTATGAGTACTGTGTGGTCAACTTAGTGAGACCCTGTCTCAAAATTTAAAAAAAAGTAGAAAAGCGCTGGAGAGGTAGCTCAGAGGTTGAACTCTTACTTACCATGCATGAAGCCCTGGGTTCAATCCCAAGCGTGACCAAATGAAAAGGCAGGTTAAGGTTCTTCAAGAATTTAGGGTTTTTCTTTTCAGGAATGTATGAGCAGAGTTCTAGGGGAATCTCGAGATTTCTCTGAGGAATAGCAAGATCCTCACAGGAGGGTAACAGTGCTCCCTAGGATGGAGATTCTCAGAGTGGAGACTCCCAGGAGTTGATGTCAGAACTAAGCAAACTACCTGGGTAGTTCGGGTACTGTGGGGAGTCAGGACCAAATACAGCCTCTTTCTGTGACTTTACCGATGTTCAATTACAGAGAAGAGACTCCCTCTGTTCCTGGGTATGCATATGTACACACACACACACACACACACACACACACACATACACACTGAAGCACCTGTATACACATGTCAGTGAATACATCCAAACATAGGCATAGGCCTGCCTACGGGTGCACAGACGCACTCAAGCATGCATGGATCACGCACTCAAGCACACATGGATTTGGGGTGGTTCCAGGAAGCCTTCTGGTCAAGTCACTGGCACACATGACTTATGGCCTCATCATGATCAGGCCCCAGGGCACAGCTCATGCCCCACCTCTGTTCTGTATCACCAGAGGTGCCCTCCAACAGCCTGCTCAGATCTCGACCACATTTGCCAGCCCCTCTGGCTGTGGCCCGCCCTTTGGCCTGGCTCATCTGGTACTTAAATGCCCTTTAGCTCTCTGCTGTCACTCCGGAGGCAGGTGCAGGAGACCCTCAGGTCCTGGATGACTAGAGGTGTGACCCAGGTAAGGGGCCCACACCCCCACTCTCAAAGCAAGGCGATACCTAGGTGAGGAAGGAGCTGAGCACCGGGGTCCAGTCTTGCCTCCGTCACTGCTGGTGTATCCTGGGGCCTCAAATTGAGAGCCTTCACCTTTTGTAGATTATTCCTGTCAAAACAGTTGATAGCATACTTGAGGGAGATGAAGCCAGGTCGGCTCTGGACACTCTGTGTCCATTTTACTCATCTCTAGACATTTTTAAAAAAAGATTTATTTTTATTATTTTCAATTGTGTATGCATGTGTTTGTGTGTGGCTTGTATATACGAGTGCAGCTGCCTAAGGAAGCCAGAGGTGGAGTTACAAGCAGTTCTGAACTGCCACATATGGATGCTGGAAACTGAACCCTAATCTTTCAGAAGAGTAGTAAGAAGCATTCAGCAACTGAGCCATCTCTCCAGTCCTATCTGAAGACATTTTAAGGGCACAGACAATGCCCTTCATATTGTTGGCACCAAACTTCTTATTCTAACCATCACAAATAACAATTCCATAAGTAGCAGAAAGCCACACAAGTTAAGTTGAACAAACTGAGAACAGAACTCTCTTGACAAGGAGGAGAGAAAACAGTAGTTGGTTGTTGTGAGCCAAGAGCCTGGAACAGGGCCTAGCACTTAAAACACTGTCGCTGTCTCTGGGCTCAGGGGGATGAGAACTGTTGCTTGCTGTTTCAACACAGGTGACCAGCTGCAGCTGGAGGGTGAAGGGGCAGCTGAATCAGGAGCCAGGAACTAACTGTTGATGGGATGATTCAGTTGGGTCTTTAACATTAGAAAATAGCGGTAGCAGTTTCATTTCTTTGTGCAATTAATAGGATGATCATTTGCACCCACTTCATCTGCAGGGTCTTTTAGAAGGGACTGAAATGACATCAGCAGTTGCATGGCATCTAGGCTTCTACACGTGTAGCCATTAGGAAATATGCTCTGGTTTCTGAAAGAGTAAAATAAGGAAAAGATACATTTTTGAGGTTAGGAGATGTGGTAGTCAAGACCATGGTGGTGTGTGGTAGAGACAGGCAGCTTCTCAGCCCTTAGGAGGCATCGAGAGACCCTGTCTACTGCTAGCTGCCCCTTCCTCCCTCCTTTCCATTGGTCATAGTGGTATTGACTGCAAAAGTACTTATTTCTTGACTTGTCTCATACATAACAATAACAAAATGCTTATTTAGTCAAGGCAAATAGATGAGACCATTTTTTTCTTTTTTAATTTTTTAAAATGTATTATTTTTTATGTGTGTGAGTGTACTGTCTGCATGTAGGTTGGTGCACCTGTGTCATGCAATGCCGCGGAGGTCAGAAGAGGGCGTCAGATTCCCCTGGAACTGGAGTTAAAGTCGCTTCTTAGCTGCCATGTGGGTGCTGGGAATCGAACCTGGGTTCTCTGCAAGAGCAGTTGACACTCTTAACCGCTGAGCCATCTCTCCAGCCTGAGACCATGTTTTAAATAGCAGAGTTGCTCAAATGACAGGGGTTTCAACTGAATGACACTGTTTACAAATAGCAGAAATGTTAAAAATTTAATTGCCAATTTATATATTGAAAGTACAGATGCCATGAATATCGTACATAAAGAGCATTTGTTGGTCACTTTGTATATACCTAACTCAAAGCTTTTAATTACATAAACTTTTGCACAAGATCTGGATGAAATTTAAACATACAGTTCTGCATACTTTCAATTATGTATGTATGGTATTAGTTATATTAAAATTTCCTGAACAATTGCTTATGATTGTTATTTAAAATGCCAGCAAAAACAAATATTTAAATGATATGAGACTTTGTTAAGATTTGTTTTCCTAAATAGTTCAAAAGCTGACAAAAATCAGAAAAATTACAATTATCTTGATAAAACAAATCTTTGCCTTTCAAGTCACTGGTTTGCAAATGTTCTTTAAGAGCAAAACAATATTCTTGTTTGTTTGTTTGTTTGTTTTTGAGACAGGGTCTCCCTATAGTCCCAGCTGGCCTGAAACTCACTCTGTAGACCAGGCTGACCTTGAACTCACAGAGATCCACCTGCCTCTGCCTCTTGAGTGCTAGGGTTAAAGGCATGCACCACCACGCCTGGCTTAAAGATGGTTCTTAGTCGCCATGTGGGTGCTGAGTATCGAACCCTGGTCCTCTGCAAGAGCAGTTGGCATTCTTAACCACTGAAACATCTCTCCAGCCCCAAAACAATATTCTTTTTTTTTTTTTTTTTTTTGTCTTTTTGAGACAGGTCTCCCTTTTAGTCTCAGCTGGCCTGGAACTCACTCTGCAGACCAGGATGGCCTTGAACTCACAGAGATCTGCCTGCCTCTACCAACCAAGTGCTAGGATTAAAGGCATGCACCACCACACCCAGCCAAAACAATATTCTTAAGAATGCTTCACCGCTTTAGACAGAAAACTAGGCTATAGTTGTCCACCAGTGCACTATTTTTTTTCCACTTTGGAATAGATAAATTTGTTTTCAAATGCCTTTTGCAACATTTCAATTTAGAAAAAAATTTTCTTACATACTTTATTTTTTTATAGTTTTCTCATCAAAACAAACTTTTGTTCTTCACATTTTCTGTATATGTTAACTAGAATTTTAACTCAGTCATCTTAGTCTTGGTAAAAACCCAAGAAAAAAGCAATCTTGGAAAACCATTTCTCTGTAGATTCCTAGTTTATGAAACATTTGTTAACAACCCCAAATATGAATTGTATTTATGATGAAATGAGACACATCAAGATCACCTGTATACATGGGTAAACTTTAAGATGCGTTTCGTAAGCCTCTAAGTGGTCAAAAACAACTTGGGATTAAAATGAGCAGTTTTAACTCTAGAATTAACTTTTAAATGCCCACATAGCAGTGAGGCCTGGCTAGGAAAAGGACCTTGAGTTACATGCCCCGGCAGATGGGTGGTGATCAGGGAACAAGCAGAGCAGAGGTAACAGCCCCTATATATTAATGCTATGAATACAGCCCTCAAATCATCCCTCGAATGTGTACATGAATACATATATACATGTTTTAAACTAGGCATGGCAAGAATAGAGACTTTATCATGCAGTAAGTTGAAAATATGCAGAAAGGAAGCAGAGATTGAGTTGTCACTCAACTATTTTTTAAGAATTCTAGGGAAGCCAGGCGTGGTGGCTCACGCCTTTAATCCTAGCACTTGGGAGGCAGAGGCAGGCGGATCTTTGTGAGTTCAAGGCCAGCCTGGTCTACAGAGTGAGTTCCAGGACAGCTGAGGCTACAGGGAGACCCTGTCTTGAAAAGACCAAAAAAAAAAAAAAATTCTAGGGAAAGGTGAAGTTTTATTTTACTTTTTGTTGTTGTTGTTGTTGTTGTTGTTTTTGAGGTAGATGCTCATCTTGGTAGCTGAAGCAAGAGTCAATGCTAGGGAAATGTTTAGGGTCATTGCTGCCTGATGGAGAATCCTTCTCAGATGCCACCAATGGGCCAGGTAGTGCCTCTTACATGGCTCAGAAAAAACCAGCACCAAAGGGTGCGTGTGGTGTAGGTGACCAACCCTTACACGTGCGTCTGGTGAACTGTTGGAATTCCCTCCAACCCAGGAATGGGGTATGCTCTTCTGATGTCATTTCCTGTGAGGTTGCTGCAAATCATGGGGTCATATCCATGCTAAGACCCTCGCCACCTATTGTGATGTTTGGTCTTAAACGTCAACCTGCCACAACCTAGAATCACCTAAGGAGTCTCAATAGAGGAATTGTCTAGATCAGGTTGGCCCGTGGACATGTTCATGTGTTAATTCTGCCATTTTCTGTGCACCTGAGTTAGTTAATGATTATATAACAAGTTGTTCCGCAAGGAGCATCAAGCTGGGTGGTTCTACTGTGGAGTTCTATTAGCTATAAAAGCAACTGAAGGAAGGAAAGGCTTATTTTGGCTCAGAGTTGGAGGGAACAATCTACCATGGTGGAGAACTCATGGTAGCAGGTGTCTGAGGCAGTCATCATGTGGCATCCGCAGGCAGGAAGCAGAGATGAATGCTATCGTGTGACTCCTTCTCCTTTCTGATGCCCACGGACACTCGCACCCATGGAACACTGCCACTCACATTTAGGGTGGGTCTTTCTGCCTCAATGAATCTAAGCCAGAAAATTCCTCAGACATGCCCAGAGATTTGCTTCTGTAGAGATTCTCAGTCTTGTCAAATCGTTAAGCAAGATGAACCATGACAAGGACGTCTCAGGAGTTTGGAGCCGGGGTTGGCTGAGGGGCCAAATCTTTGGAAAGCTCTTTCTTCATGGCCTGAGCTTCCTCTCTGTGTGGTAGCTGAGTGTGAAGGGCAAGAAGAGAGAAAGAAGGAAAAGGGAGAGAGAGAGAAAGAGAGAGAGAGAGAGAGAGAGAGAGAGAGAGAGAGAGAGAGAGATCCTTTTAATGGCTTAGCCACGGAAGTCATGTTACTTCTTTCTGTCCCATTCTTTGGGACTAGCACCCCCTGCAGATTTAAGGGGAAGAAACACAGCCTCACTTCTTGGTGGGAGGGGTGTTGTTGATGCTGTAAACGAGCACAGGAGAAAATGACTATGTAGGTATAGCCATCTCTCAAAGTGCAATCTCCACCACAGCGTCCCTCACCTGCTGTCCCAAGTAACTGAAAGTGAATTCACACAATAGTGTCTCTCATATCCTAGCTCTGCCATTATGCACCAAGGAACCCAACTAGCACATTTGCCTTCTATTTCCTCTTAGGGTTGTTAGGAAGATTTAATTCTGCTAAATAGTGAGCGGAAGGAAGTTAGGTCCTCAGGAATGGTAAATGCTGTGCTCAACCACATCTGCCAGTTCAAATTTCACAACATGGTTGGGCTCTGGGGTCCCCTTGCCTATCTTTGAATTCTGACTCTGTCACTTAACAGTTGTATGAACTTGTGAACGTTACCTCCTCATACAATATTTCTTTCCCTAATTCTGACCCAAAAGGACTTACTGCAGCAATTGTCTTGTAACAAGCATGGAGAAAGATTACACGGTTCTGATCACAGGTGCAGAGGAGCTCACTGCTTTCAAGGGCCTCCATGCCTAGTGCCAGAACTTCCTTCCAAGTAGAGAACATAAAAAGCTGCTGGTTTTACAGATAGATAAATTGAGGCTTGGCTAAGACACAGACTGTGATGGTGGGGCTTGGATGAGACTCTGGGACTCTCAGACCCCAGATCTGTCCACCAACTGCTTGTCTCCACAGGTGCTCGCAGTGAACATGAGACTCTTGTGGATATTCCTCTTCCTGGGGTGTCTGTTTAACGCAAGCCATGCTGTACTGCAAGATTACAGTTCTACACTAGGTGAGCCACCCCATCCTTCTTGGAAGCCCCTTTCCAAGGAGACTCTAGAAGAGACAAACTCACCTCTGCAGGACAAACTTACATCCATCATTGTGTCTGACTCATCAGAAGAACTGAGACCCGCCAGTGTCCCTGGAGGCTACTAGAGGCACTGCATCCTCCCCAGAGACCTCTTTCAGCCCACATCTTGGTGCATAAATCACATGCTTAATGCAAGCTATGTTTTTCTTTGTTGTCTCAACACAGTCTTCCATTCTCACTTCCAGTTCCCAGGAAGCTTTAATCTCTAATCTAAATCTCTTTTCTAGCTTTAATCTCTAATTTAAGTCTCGTGAGATTTTTTTTCCCCTAAAGGGCAAAAGCCTCACCTCTGCCAGCCCCAATAGAATTGGTTCAGCCACCAGCCACAATACTCCAATTAAAGAGATGAATAACAATGAGAAAGAGTAGGCTTAGTCGGCACACTGGGAAGAGAAACAAAAGGGTCTGGCGACCCCTGAGTTCATCTCCAGAGTACTGACACGAGCTTTAGATTTAAACAGAGAAAGAATTTGGGCAAGGACTTGAGGTATGCATAATGAGAAGGCTAGGTCAAGGTGTGATTTGGTTGATCAGGTTTTATAAGGTGGTCTGAAGAAGCTGTTATTGCTCTTGTTGCTTGGGGGTTCAGTCTGCTTCCTCCGAGATGATCACGTCTGCTCTTGGGTGTCTTCATGTGTAAGGGGGTCTGTCCTCTGAGGCCTTGTGCTTCTTGGACTCCAAGATGCCTGCAGGTTTAGGACAAGAACATCTCTGTGCCTTCAGCCTCACAGTGGGAAGAGCTAGGTCAGATGGACAGACATATCTCAACATGCATAAGCAGGAGGCTGACCCAAAGTCAAGGCTGAGATGCCAGCCTTCCATCCTACACGCTCAAGTGAGAAGTCTATGCTTTTAACAAAAGCAGTTCTAAGGTATTTAAGATCACACAGAAGAGCTTAACCAGTTGCTTTGGAAGCAGACCCACAGATTTGCAGTGTTATGACCAACTTTTTAGAAACAACTCGTATGCTTCAAATTCATACATAGCCTGGCCCACATCGTCTCTATAGAGTTCTATCTGGAGACACACTTCCAGCAGTGATTTTTGTTTTAGGTGATATTTCATTGCAAGGAACAAAAACTTCTATCAAAAAGAAAATATTTAGGAAAAAAATATTTATGAAAGGGGAAAAGGGGCTTTTCAAAGTTCATAAGTCTTCTGGGCCTCCTAGGGCACCATAGCTAAGATCTAGAGGTGGGGGGGTGGAGCTTAGCTGTGGGCAGAACACCTGCCCGGTATGTGCAAAGCCCTGGGGGTTCCATCCTCAACATCGTAGTAAAAACAATGATGGTGAAATTAAGATCTGTGAAGCTGTCCACAACCAGCTCTTCCCTCCATGAAGCCGTAGCTCTTCCTTCTGTTTCTCCGAGCACAACTATGCCATCGTTTTCTCTTGTTATTTTCTCTGTTCCATCATACATGTCCAATGTTGTCTCCACAAATCTAACTTTTTGCTGCCTCCTCGGCTCAAGTGAAAGACTGAGCCTTGGTTTTCCCTGTGCGAGGAAGCTGGCTCCTAGTCCCACTGGGATGGCATGCCCTGGGACTCAACTAGGTGTCCCTGTCTCTGCAGGTATTGGAGCTGGAGATCTCGTGAACAATGTTGGATTGGATACAGGATCTCTCCAGAACAACGCGCCAGAAGGAAACCCGCCTGGGGAATACATTAATCTGGTAGATGACAGTGGAAAACTCGCTGAAGCCATTGAGCAGCTTCCCAAAGTAGACTTGCCCTCCATATCCCCAGAGGATCTGAATCTTACCTCATCTTTGAATATCTCTGGAATCAGTCAGGACATTGTGGATGAATATGGTCAACGTGTGACAAGTGCTCTGGACCCTTTGGACACAAGTGGTTTGACCAACCAAGTATCCTCTGGAAAGTTGTTGAAAAGAGTGTAAGCAGTTCTGGTCACAAATGGTCAAGCCAGTCTGGCCTTTTAGGTGTGAGTGTCATGAACTTTCCAGGCAGTGGCTTAGCCTACTGGGCCTGATGTGGCAGTTCTGATGAGTCTGAGGCTGGATCATTTGGTGGCCAAGTCAACAAATGATCAGCCTGGTGATAGCTTGTCCGGTAGGTATGGTCACGGCGGTGCTAGGTCAGTGGATTGCTATGACTGATTTAGGACAGGGTCTTCTGGAAGGTCTGATCATCTGGAAGGCTGGATGAATAAACATCTACAGTGAGTATACTGGTTTTGGAGGTGAGTCCCTGGATGGTCAGTCTTGGGCTGGGTTAGTGAGTAGTCCACCTGCGTTTAGCCCACCCAGTGGCCCTGACAGATCTGGAATGTGGCAATCTGGCAGTTATAATCAATTTGGAGCAAGGATATCTTTTGGTTGTTGTCCTTCTGGCAGTAGGTTACCTATTAATTATGGCAAGTTTGAGACCAGCTCATTTTTGTTTTAGATTTGTAGAGAGGAGCTGGGAAGAAATTACTCTTCATACGAGCTGTTTTAGGAGAGTTATATAGGCCACGATGAGGCCTTGAAGTAGATATACACCTAAAGGGAGAGAGCCTTCCCTTCAAATCCATAAAGCAAAGGGGGGTTCTGACTCTTATCAGTTTTCAGGAGCTAGGGCAGGCAAGCTCCATGTCATGTGACCCAGCCTGGCCTGCTCCATGACATGTGACCCAGCCTGGCCTGCTCCATGCCATGTGACCTAGCCTGGCCTGCCTACATGCCATGTGACCTAGCCTGGCCTGCCTACATGCCATGTGACCTAGCCTGGCCTGCCTACATGCCATGTGACCCAGCCTGGCCTGCTCCATGTCATGTGACACAGCCTGGCCTGCTCCATGCCATGTCACCCAGCCTGGCCTGCTCCATGCCATGCGACCTAGCCTGGCCTGCTCCATGCCATGCGACCTAGCCTGGCCTGCCTATATGCCAGAGGCACTGGTGAAAGCAAAGTTGGGACTTCGGGTTTTCTTGGTCTAAAGATCACGGGATCTGGACTGGCTCACAGCTACAAGTAAGAGGCTGTGGGGTTGCAGCATGCTCTCCTGTTAGCTCTGTCTGGAGGGAGCCGCAGGGCAGGTGGCCTGATTTCTGGGAGGAAGAGAAAGGCAACTAACACTTTGGATTATGGCCTGGTGTCCTGCCTGCCTCTGGTCTCACTGGGGAAGCACTGTCTAGAGGTCTTAGCCACATGAGGTCTCCAGTGGGCAATGGAACTCCTTAGTGCAAGAGTCCAGTCAAAGCCAGAGCTCTGTGTCTATCAGTTCCTCACACCATAAAGAGAGCTGCAAACCTCCTTAACCAACAGTTGTCAGCACCTGTCCTCAACCAAGACCTCCTGGCCCAGGAGGGGCTTGTGGGTATCATGATTCTCAACAACAAGGACCTAATCAAGGACAGGGAAGAGTTACTGCATTTCCTCCAGGGCGACAGTCCAGCATTCGGTAACACAGATGCCCTCCTGGAAGCAGCAGGGCCCGAGGCTCTGAAAGGCCTGCTCTGCAAGGGTTCCCTGGGCGGCCTCTGTGGCCACGGGAGTCTTGTTGGCATGAATGAAGCCCTGAAGAGCATGGATTCTGGGAAAGACAATAGGTGGTGAGTTCGAGTTCTTTAGCAATAAAATAGTTCCTTAAAGCACTGATCAACAACTTTCACCTGGTAGGTGAAAGACATGGATGTGACTCACCGTGTAGCAAGTTGACCTTGGGAAGTCACCACCTCCTCTTCTGAAGTTTCTCCCTCGTGGCCCATCCTCTGAGTTTATGAGGGTTTGTCTGAGCCCTAGTGAATTATAGATCATACCAGGAAAGCCATCTCACGTAGTTTTATCTTCTCCCAGTGATGAAAAGGATCCCTTGTTTTTTTTTTTTAATTATTTATTATTTAATGTGTATGAGCATATTGCCTGCACATATGTAAGTGCATTCATGTTCTGCAATGCCAGTGGAGGTCAGAAGGCGCATAGGATCCCCTGGAATTGAACTTATGGACAGTTGTTAGCTGCCATGTGGGTGCTGGGACTCAAACCCAAGTCCTCTGCAAGAACAGTCAGTGCTCTTAACCATGGAGCCATCTCTTCAGCCTGACAAGAATCCCTAGTTATGAGCTAATACCATAGCTACTGGCTGATATTCTTAGTGTGATACTTACATTTTTCTCTTAATATCTTTTTAAAATGTTTATTTTATTTATCAGTTTTATTTTATGCATAGGAGTTCATTGCCTGCATGTATGTAAGTGCATCTGTCTCATGCAATGTCTGCAGAAGTCAGAGGATGGCATCAGATCCCTTGGAGTTACAGATGGTTATTAGCTGCCATGTTAGTGCTGGGAACCAAACTTGGGTCCTCTGCAAGAGAAGCCAGTGCTCTTAACTGCTGAGCCAGCTCTCCAGCCCCTTAATATCTTAAGTAACTCCTGCTCTCCTTGCCTTGGACTTAAAGGAATGGGATTCAGAATAGAAATCTAAGTAAAGGAGGGTGGACCCAGGATGGAGGGAAGGGGACTCATCACAGCTTGAGCAGTGAGCTGAGAACGGGAACCTTTTCTTTTCTGTTTCACCTCACTCCTTCCCTCTGCAGGGTCAATGTCACCAACTTCAATATTTTCCAAGTGTCATGGAGGCTCTCTGCCACATCTAGTTATGAACTTCACTTTCAGACCAAATTGACTCTCAGTTTCTCAGGGTGAGTAACATGGGGAAGGTTATGTCTGAATGTGACCTGTCTGTCCTTCACAGGCTTGGGAGGCCATGCAGCCTTTAGGAGGCAGGGCCTGGCTGGAGAAGGTAGGTCACTAGAAGCTGACCTTGGAAAGGCGTTGCCTGTCCCTAAGTTGCAGCTGCTGTCCATCCTGGTCTGCCATGACATGAGGTGTCCTCCCCCCCCCCCCCCGACCCCCCCCTCCTGTCACCAGGCCTTCCTCAGAAGACAGACTGAAATCTTTCTGGAACTGTGAGACCAAAATAAACCTATCCTCCCTTAGGTTGTTTCTCTCAGGCATTTTGGTTACAGTGACACAAAAGTAGCTACTGCTGTGAGAAAAGCACATAGAAAAGAATTCCTAGAGACACTGGTTGTTTTAAAATTTGGGGGGGGGATACATTTTTATTTTTTTAAAGTTCCTTAACTTTATTTTGATAAGCTGTTTATTTAATTTTATTTTTTATTGTTATTAAACTTTTTCCATAAACCATACATCATTTTTTTCAATGAAATTTAGAGTCACTTCCCATTCCATGCCCCCCACCCCACCTGAGTCCCTGCACTCTACCATACATGTCTTGCATCTTTTTCTGAGTCTTTCCAGTTTTTTTCCAGTTCTTTTGTTGTTGTTTTCTTTAACTTGTATTGTTTCAATATATATATATATATATATATATATACACACACACACACACATACATAGTTATATGTATACATAAATGTATATATACATACACATATCACCTGAATTGGATGATGTTTTTTTGCTAAAAGATGTCATGTTTTCTTTAAGGAAGTGCTCGAAGGTTCCTCCTTGGCAAGCCCAAACAACCACCAATCCTGCCCTTGTGCTCCACGCTGGGGTCTTTCCCTCCCATGGTCCCCCAAATGAAGTCCAGTAAGCACGTGTCTTGTCTCGATCCCCCTGCACTGGCCTCCCGTGGTACAGCCCGGGTAGTCCAACAATGGCAGTCTATACTCTGATGAGGCTGAAATCCCCTAAGCTGCTTAGTCCACAAGTTGGCTATTTCAGTGTCCCCATCTGGCATTGAAGGTTTGAAGGATTCTTGGAGAGACATGAGTCTTCAGTCCATATTGGAGGGTTAAAAAGCTGTGTCTCATGGCTTTGATGAGTGTCAAAAGCAGTTGCAGCCACAGAGTTAATGAACTTGCCAGTAAGAATTGAAGACAGGCCAAACAACATTGCTCTCTCTTTTTTCCTTTTGTCTTTTTACTAAGATCTCAGGTTTTATATCTGAAGTACAAATTCTCTGGTCTTACTGATTATTTATTTCTGGTTTTACTTTCCTTTTGGATGCTTAAGGCCACACGGTTAGCCCAGATTAATCAAGGTTTTTGTTTTATTGAGGTCAGTTGAGGATCTGGTCCTCGGGGTCTCTTGGGGTTTTTTTTTTCGGTGGGGGGGAGGAGTGTGGGAGCCCCTGGCTCCTTTCAGTTTTTCATTTACCAGCTCCATCCACTTGAGGACAGAATCAGGTCTTGCTAGACGAAGCTTCCTTTTCTGAAGCATGAGCAGACTTTCCTCTTTATAGACTGGACACTGGCTGAAGTCCCATTAGTGGATCTCCAAGATGTCCCTGAACAGGAAGCCTGGTGACCTACATTTGCAGGACATTTCAAGAGATGCCCCCATGCATAGTCCCCTAAGACTTGGTTGACCGCTGAAGGCAAGGAACAAAGTTATCCCTTAGGTCCCTTGGCCAAATTGGTATGGGCGTTAAGTATGGTCGTTAAGCACCCAGAGAGGCTAAGTTACACCAGCCTGATACCAGCCTGAAAATTGTATCTTTTGAAAACAAACTGTATGTTATTTCCATATCATATTTCTTGATTTGCATTTTTCCATTTTAATTTTATATTACTCTAAAATACGCATAGATACCCTCCATTATATACCATAAATCCAATGTCTGAAAATAAATGGTAGGTTAGTTCTAGAACCTGTCTAGGGATTCACAATATAAGAGCACAGTTGTTTTCAGTTCACGAGGATTATAACATTAATGTTGCTCAGTTTGCCTTACAACTAGGTACTTGGTACTATCATCCACAGATGAAGGATAACATTCATCTTTTGTTTTTTTTTGTCTTTTGTTTTTCTGTTACTTCACTTAACATAATATCTTCTAGTTCCATCCATTTACCTGCAAATTTCATGATATCATCTTTCTTTACCGCTGCATAGAACTCCATTGTGTAGATGTACCACATTTTCTTTATCCACTCGTTGGTTGAGGGGCACTTGGGTTGGTTTCAGCTCTTTGCTATTGTGAAGAGAGCTGCAATAAACATGACTGTACATGTATCTCTGTGGTAAGAAGAGTCTGGTGGGTATATACCCAGAAGTGGTATGGCTGGGTCAGGTGGGAGGCACATTTTGAGTCTTTTAAGGGTTCTCTACACTGCTTTCCATAGTGGTTGTAGAAGTTTGCATTCCCACCAGTAGTGGATGAGTGTTCCCCTTTCCCCACACCCTCTCCAGCATTTGGTATCATTTGTTTTCTTGATCTTAGCCAGCCTTATCTGAGTAAGATGATATCTTAAGTGGTTTTAATTTGCATTTCCTTAATTATTAGCGATTTTGAACACTTTTTAAGATGTTTCTCAGCTATCTCTAATTCCTCGCTTATGAAGTCTCTGTTCAGCTCTTTACTCCATCTTTAAGTGAGTCATTTGTTTTCTTCTTTGTTTTTTGAGTAGTTTATATATTCTGGAAGTTAATGCTATGTCAGATGTTTCAGCAGTGAAGGTTTCCTTCCACTCTGTGGGTTTTCTCTTCACTTCTTTGATTTTTTTTTTTTTTGCTGTACAGAAACTTTTGAGTTTAATAAGGTCCCACTTGTCAATTGTCGACTTTATTTCCTGTGCAGCTGCTGTCTGATTTAGAAAGTCTTTTCCTATGCCTATGTCTGGTAAGTTGCTGCCAACTTTTTCTTCTATCACCTTCAGAGTTTTGGTTTCACATTGAGGTCTTTGATCCATTTGGAGTTGATTTTTGTACAGAGTGAGAGGTAGGGGTTTAATTGTATTCTTCTACAAGTGGTGATCCAGTTTTGCCAATGCCATTTGCTGAAGATGCTGTCTTTCCTCCATTGAGTCTTTTTGGCCCCTTTGTCAAATATGAGGTGACTGAAATTGTATGTGCTCAAGTTTGGATCCTTAGTTTTGTTCCATTGGTCTACAGGTCTGTTTTTGTGCCAATACCATGCTGCTTTTATGACTATAGCCCTGTAGTATAGTTTGAAGTCTGGTATAGAAATCCCCCCTGTATTGCTCTTTTCACTCAGGGTTGCTTTGGCTATTTGGGGTCTTTTGTTGTTCCATATGAATTTAAGAATTTTTTTCCAAGCCTGTGAAGAATGTCTTAGGGATTTTAATTGGAGTTGCATTGAATTGGTATATTAATTTGGGTAAAATGGACATTTTTTACTATATTAATTTTTCCAGTCCATCAGCATGGGAGGTCTTTCCGTCTTCTGATGTCTTCTTCAATCTCCTTCAGGAGTTTGTAATTTTCGTTGTAGAGATCTTTGGTTAGGTTTCATACCAGAAATGCAGGGATGGTTCAACATATGAAAATCAGTAAATATCACAAACCACATAAATGGACTAAAGGACAAAAGCCACATGATCATCTCAATTGATGGAGAAAAAGCCTTTGACAAAATCAAGCATCCCTTCATGATTAAAGTACTAGAGGGAACTGGACTGGAAGGACCATTACTCAACATAATCAAAACTATATACAAGAAAACCATAGCCAGCATCATCCTAAATGGAGAAAAGTTAGAAGGATTTCCCATAAATGTAGGAACCCAGCAAGGCTGCCCCTTGTTGCCACTCCTCTTCAATATAGTCCTTGAAAGACTGGCTAGGGCAATAAGGCAAGAAAAGGAAATTAAAGGAATACTAATTGGAAAAGAGGAAGTCAAACTATCCCTTTTTGCAGATGATTTGATAGTTTACCTAAGGGATGCTAAAAACTCCACCAGAAAACTCCTAGAAACAATTAAGAGTTTCGGTAAAGTGGCGGGATACAAAATTAACCTAGAAAAATCAGTAGCCTTTCTTTACACCAACAACAAGCAACTGAAGAAGGAACACAAGGAGACCTTTCCACTCACAATAGCTTCAAAAACAATAAGATGCCTAGGAACAAACCTAACCAAAGACACCAAAATTTTTATTTATTTATTTATTTATTTATTTATTTATTTATTTATTTATTTATTGGTCCTTTTGAGACAGGGTCTCCCTTTAGTTCTAGCTGGCCTAGAGCTTACTATGTAGACCAGGCTGGCCTTGAATTCACAGAAATCTGCCTGCCTCTGCCTCCTGAGTGCTGGGATTAAAGGCATGCACCATCACACCTGGATAGATAAATTTTCAATTGAATTTTTGTGTATTTCGTACATAGCATCTCAATCAGTCTTAACTGCCTTTGTACTCCCTTCTCCACTGGCACCCTCCCACAACCCCTTTTCTGGAGTTCATACATTCCGTCACTGCGTTAGGAACTATTATGCCAAATTAATCTCCATGGCCATTCCTCAGTGCAAGTTCATCCACTGAGCTCTAGACAGCCTGTCTGGAGACCCTTCCTTAAAGAAGGCCACTTTTTCCTCACCCAACAGTAATCAGCTACCAATATTTCTTCAGCTAAGATTGGGTTCTGTTTACTATTTTTATTTTATGTGTATGGGTGTATTGCCTGCATATATGTAAGTGCACTTGTGTCATGCAATGCCTGTGGAAGTCAGAGGGGGGTTGGGTGCCCTGGAACTGGGGATGGTTGTTGGCTACTATGTGGGTGCTAGGAATCAAACCTGAGTCCTCTGAAAGAGAGCAGCCAGTATATTCAACCTCTGAGCCATCTCTCTAGCCCCCCCCCAATTTTTTTCTTTTAAGGCATTTATTGTGAGTTCTACCCAAGGAAAAAGCATTCTTTTTTTTTTCGCAAAGGTTTTATTTAACTTTTTTATTTATGTCTGTATGTGTATGAATGTGCTGTCTGCATGCAAGTTTGTGCACCCGTGTCGTGCAATGCCGTGGAGGTCAGAAGTGGGTCTCGGATTCCCCTGCAACTGGAGTACTCCTGGAATTGGAGTTTCAGATGGTTTTTGGCCGCCATGTGGGTGCTGGGGATCGAACCCGGGTCCTCTGTAAGAGCGGTCAGCGCTCTTAACCGCTAGGCCATCTCTCCAGCCCCGGAAAAAGCATTCTTAACAGAAACACCTAACAAAACTAACAAATGTGCTTGAGATATACAATGCTGATATTTCTTGTCAAAAGTGTTTGAAATTGTAAGTCAATTCTATTGATTTCATGACTCTAATGAGGACTATAACCACTTGGATATTTATGCTAACAATGAGTACAGAATTCCTTCTATTAAAGAAAAAAATCCAATAAAGTTTTTTTAAATGACAAAGTAGCTTTTGAATTTTCTTAGCATTTGCCCAATCTTGCTAATATTTGCATAAACACATAAGCTTCTTAGCGATGATGGTAATGACAAGGCAGGACTAGAAATCAATCTTTTGCTTTTCTGTCATTTTCTGATGCTGTGTTGTAACGAACTCAGGAAGAGAAAATGAACATACACAAGAACACTGGCCATGGAGGCACACACCTTTAATCCCAGCCCTTGGAAGGCAGAGGCAGGTGTATCTGTATGAGATTGAGGCCAGCCTGGTCTACATAGTGAGTTCCAGGCCTGCTGGGGCTATGAAAGACCATATCTCACAACTCAGAGACAGTGGCATCCACATCTCAGTTTACTTCTTTCCAGATCTGTTCCTGCAACCATTCTAAATGGTAATAAATATTCTATGGCGCAGATGTACTGTGGCACTCGTGACTTATTCTCTGGCCAGACACTGTGTTACCTTGGGTCACTCAGCTCTGTGATTAGTATTTTAATTAATAAATCTCCATTCATTTTCTGATTATTAGAGACTTCATGAGCACAACTTATAGCTTGCTATTTATTTATTTATTTATTTATTTATTTATTTATTTACTTATTGTGCTGGGTGTGAACCCAGGGCCTCACATGTGTGAGGCGGGTACCCTGTCATTGAGGGGTCACCCTTTAATTTATAGCTTTTAATAAACCAAATCATCCTACACATCTGCTGCTGATAGTGTAACTAATATTATCGAATGCTTTATACGGTCCAGATTCTGTGCTAATGTTCTTTTGAGTGATCTTATGTAATCTCTACTATAAGTTTCTAAAGAAGGTGTAGCTGTCATGTCCATTTTACCAAACAGTAAACCTAACCTTAGAGAAGTTCAACTAAGGGACACAGAGGCAAGGAAATGTGAGGAGTTGAATTCAGATCCTGCTCCAGTTGACTTTCCGTTGCTCTGATGAAACACTTTGACCAAAACCAGCTTGGGGAGGAAAGGGTTTATTTGGCTTACATGTCCTGATCACAATTCATCATTGATTAAAGCCTGGGCAGGAATTCAAGGCAGGAGCTAAAGTAGTGACCATGGAGGAATGCTGCTTTCTAGCTTGCTCCCCTGGCCTGTGTTCTGCCTGTCTTACTATATAACCCAGGAGGACCTGCCTAAGGTGGCATCACCCAAAGTGGGCTGGGCCCCCTACCTCACTCCATAATCAAGAAAATGCCTTTCAGA
This sequence comes from Rhizomys pruinosus, assembly GCA_009823505.1. Lineage (NCBI taxonomy): Eukaryota > Metazoa > Chordata > Mammalia > Rodentia > Spalacidae > Rhizomys > Rhizomys pruinosus. The sequence continues at coordinate 213,386 of VZQC01004885.1, read as the reverse complement.
CATGTCCACAGACCAGTCTGATAGAGGAAATCCCCACATTGAGGATCCTTCTTCTTGGGTGTGTCATCAGACAGCTGAAGTCACCCAGCACAGACCCCAGAACACACATAGAAAGCTGGGCAGAATGGTAAGTGCCTGTAACCCCAGCATTGGTGAGAACAGAGATAGGCAGATTCCTGAAGTTCATTGGCCAGCCGGCCTAGCCAAATCTATGAGCTTCAGGTTCAGGGACAGACCTTGTCTCAAAAAATAAAGGTGGAGAGCCCTCAGAACAAAACACCATCTGCCTTGGGCCTCCACACACACACACACACACACACACACACACATGCATGCATAAGCACACACTATCAAGTACAAATACCACACATGCATGCACACATATGTATGGGCACACACACTATCAATTACATATAACACACACATGCATAACATATGCATGGGTACACACACTATCAGTTACATATAACACACACACATACACCACACACATACAAATTGCACATGAGTGGATGTGGGCACACAGGTATCTCCAGAGGGAGGCACTGAAATACTGGTGACATGTTTGACTTTACACTGAAAGGAAGGAGACTTTCACTATTATTTTTCATCATTTTAATCTTGAGTTATGAACAAGTATTATCTACCTATTCCAACAAAGTATTTCATTGGCTTTATATACACATATATATTCAAAACAAGTTGGAATTATCTACAGAAGAGCAGACAGCTTTTTAAATGCCTACACATGTCTCCAAGCTGGAGTGAAACCTTCAGAACATTCCCAGACATCCGCTCAGCTCTTGACAGCCCTGTCCCATCTGTGCCATCTGTCCAGGCTGCTCATGTTCCTCAGCGGCTCCTCAGTGGATGTGAGCATCGTGGCCCCCTTTGGATTGGAACAGACTGAGCCTGGCCAAGTCATCTTTGCCCTGCAGAAGTGCCAGGTCATCTTCACTAGGATCCAAGTGCGCGCAGGGTAGGTACTAACCCAGGAGGGCTGGGCAGCCTGGTGTCATATGGAAGGGTTCCCGGGCACTCTGGTGTGACCACGACACCAGCAAACTAAGCCACCAGCATCTCTCCTCATTTCTGAGCTCCTTCTTCTGATCAAGTTTCTGCCTCAAGGATCTTGGAATCTGGAGGAGAAGGGGACGCCTTTTCGCAAGGAGCACAGAACTCCCCTGAAGGGTGGTGCATGCTTCTGTTTCTGAGCTCACACGGAAAGATGCTGGTTGGGAGCTCAGTCACAGCTCTTTCCAGGCTGGGCCATCATTTCCTGATGTGCCTGTATAAGGTCCTTTGGGCAGAAGGGGCTTTATACTCATCAATCACTTAATTCAGTGCTTATTGAACCAGTAATCGGTAAGCAGTAAGCGGTAAGCTGTAAGTGGTAAGCGGTAAGCAGTATGCTGTTCCTGGAGACACATGGGGAGCAAGACCATGAAGGACATGTGGACTGAAAAACGAAGGGGAGGAGGGATGGAAGAGGAGAGGTGGATGGATGGGTGGAAGAAAAGAGAGTACATGGATGGGCAGGTGGATTCAGGTATGGAGGGGATGATTGAACAGAGAGTAGATAAATAGTCTATTAAAAAGACTTGGGTGGATTACCCTAGAAACCTAAGCTAGATTCAATGGGTAGGGTCCAAAAATGCATATTTGCTTAATTTTTTTAAATCTTAAAAACAAATTTTATTTATTATTTTTTATGTGTATGAGTGTACTGTCTGCATGTAGGTAGGTGCACCGTGTTGTGCAATGCTGCAGAGGTCAGAAGAGGGCATTGGATTCTCCTGGAACTGGGGTTATGGATGTTTGTTAGCTGCCATGTGAGTGCTGGGAATTGAACCCAGATCTTCTGCAAGAGCAGCCAGTGTTCTTAACCACTGAGCAATCTCTCTACCCTCCAAATTTTGATTTTATGTAACGCCTCTTGATTTTTAAATACTGAAAAACTCACTGTAAATATGTAAAAGACTGTCCTTGCAAGCAAAACACAATAAGTTTCATGTGGCCTGCAGCCTGTTATTTGTGCCTTTTGTTTTATTTTAATTTTAATTTTTAAAATTGATTGTGCATGAGTGTTTTGCCTGCATGTATATAAGTGCACCGATGTTGTACAGTGCCCATGGAGGCCTAAAGAGGGTGTTGGATCTCCTGGAACTGGAGTTAAAGATAGTTGTTAGCTGCCCTGTGGGTGCTGGAGACCAAACAGGTCCTCTTCAAGAGCAGCCTGTACTCTAAACACTGAGCTATCAGTGTAGTCCTGGTGCGTTTAATTTCAGACCGTAGCTTCTAATGAAAGTGCCCTCTACAAGCCTGAACCAAGCAACATTGATTGTAAAAGTCATCACCTGTTTGTGAGGAAACATGACCTCTTGGTGATAGGTTGGATATCCTCTAGTCCATCTCTTTCTTTCACTCACTATCCCTTCCTTCCTTCCTTCCTTCCTTCCTTCCTTCCTTCCTTCCTTCCTTCCTTCCCTCCTTCCCTCCTTCCCTCCTTCCCTCCTTCCTTCCCTCCCTCCCTCCCTCTCTCCCTCTCTCCCTTACTTCCTTTCATCTTTGAGACAAGGTCTCACTCTTCTCCCAGGCTGTCCTGGAACTTACTATTTGGCCCATATTGCCCTTGAACTATCAGCAATCTTCCTACATCATCTTCCTAAGTGCTGGGAATGAGCCTAGACACATGTTACACATGACAGGCTATATAAGTTAGACAAGGTAACAGAGCCAGTAATGGAGTTGGGATTCAAGTAATATGCAGTTTTACCTACATGGTAATTTTATTTCACATGTACCCAGGCTTAGATAAGGTCCTGGATCAGAAGAAATACTGTGAAGCCCTCAGTTACAGCGAATATTTCCAATGTTTTCATTCCCTCAGTATGCTCTCCAGAGTGATGAAATTGATTCTGAGAGTGTCCTTGAACGTCTCCTTACGCAACATTGTGAGTCTGACAACATGGCCCTGGTAGACCCTCGAATGAGGTGGGGAGGAGGCTTTGCCACTGGCAGTGCAGGGGGACTAGTTCACGTGGGCTGAGGAAGCCAAGGGGGGACGAGGGGCAGCCATGTACCAGGTGGGTTGGGGCACTGTAAGAGGAAGACTTGTGTTTACAATAGACTTTCTCAGTCTTATATCAGAAATTTACCCTGCAGAGTTGTAACTTACCAAAAGGATTCAGCAAGTAAATCCTGGTCAGATATCCACAAGCACCTTCTTACTGGGCCTCCACTCTTCTCTATTGCAGTTGTGTCCCGTGGTCCGATTCTGGTTCTACATCATCAACCAACAGTTGGCTCTTCTGAGAAGTAAGTAGGGCTGTTGCCTTCACACTGCTTTCTTGCTTGGACTACGGCGGTAGCCATATTGTCTACTCCAGTTGCCCCGTACACAGCTCCCAGAGAGACTTTTCTGAGGCACGTCGCAGCTCAAAATTTCTGGAGCTGCCCATTTCTGGAGGATTGAGTGGAAACCTCAGGGCGTGTGATGAAGGAAGGCCCTTCCCACAGCTGCTCCGGCCACCTCCCACACTGTCTTTCTATGCCCCCAACATCCCTACACTCCTCCAAGGTGTAACTGCCATGTTTGGTTCTTCTCAAAACTTTGGGAGCCCCTTCCCAGTACGGCCCCCTCCTCCAGGACTTCCACGAGCCTGGGTGCACCAGTTCGCCATTCGCAGTGCTGTGTGGAAATGTCCACTTCTTGACTGTCTCTTTTAGTAGGCTAGAGCTCCTTGATGGTAGGGACTCAATTGTATTCTCTTGCATTTACCTCCCGGTCCTGATGGGCGTGGGAAAGGAGAGGTCCCTATTGTGGAGAGGTCGATGGTCGTCATCAGGCTGAGAGAGGGCTACGGGTGTGCTGTGTGCTCCCCACAGTAGTTGGGGAGTCATCTCTCTTCTGATTACCCTGTGTGTGATGGGAACAAACGAGTGGGTTTTAGGAGCCGCTGTTTCAATCACTTTAACGTCTCCCTCTCTCCGTCAGCTATCGGCTCACTTGGGGCACTGCAGAATGCCAGCCTGCCCGGCTCACAAGGGCCCGTGCTGTATGAGTACACGTACAGACTGGACTTTAAGGTACAAGTATCTGGTTCCTTTTGAGAAATCAGAAAAAGCGGGTCTGTCCATCTGAGGTCTCCTCTGCTGGGGATGTGCCCAAACTGTCCCATTAAAAGAGGCAACCTGAGCTTTGATCTCGGATGACTGTGCGGCCTCCAGCACTGCCCTTTACCTCTGAACCCCAGTTCCCATGTCTGTGAGCTGAGAGTCACTTTCACAAGCATCACAGTCCATCTCCTCCAAGGTATTTATTTCCTTATGTTGTGGCTTTCCTGGAACTAGAATTCTAGTCAGTGATTTGTCATAGTCAAATCAGCAATTAAAAAAATGTCTTATGGGGCTATTAAGTACTGTGTACATTAATCAATGGTGACCAAATGGGAAGATGTCTGGTGTTCATCAAGCACAGAGTAGGGACTCAAACCTAGTGCCTTCTTCTGCTCTGCTCTTGGTTAAAATTTAAAAAATTAACAATTAAAACAGTCAAATCAAGTTTAACACTTGGCACGTCTGTGCACAGGGCTCTCAGGATGTTGGGGCAGTTGTCCTGTGGGCCTCAGCTGCACCCTCCTCACTCCAGCTAGGACATGGTCCTGTCAAGAACTCTGGGCAGTTCCTGGGTTCTTCCACAAGGTGGGATCTTGGAGCCAACTGCCTGTCGAGTCTTAGCAACCCAGGGGCAGAACCCCAAGTCCAGCTTTTAGTTACAATGTTGCCACAGTTCAGTGCTGGTCTAGGCAAACCTATTCCTATCTCCTGAATCTCTTTTCCTTGTCTGTGATCCTTATGTTGAAGAGTTGTGTCAGGCCTAAATGAGAGACACAGAGTCTGGCCTATAGTAAGCACACACACTTAATGTGGGCTTTCTGTTTGTTTATTTGTTTGTTTTCCAGAACAAAACCTTTCCGGCCTCGTTCATCAACTGGCTGATTAAAAGTAAGTTTCTCATATCACCTCCGTGCTCCTGAATCCCTCCTCCTTCTTCAGTGTTGGACATCCACTGGGAAGGGCCCTGAAAGCAGGTGCAAGATCTTGGAGCTACAGAACCCACCCCTGGATCAATCTTACTGAAGCTAGGCTCCTGTAAAGTCAACTCCACAGTATTACTGTGGGGTTCCTGAGATAGCCCACTCCAGAGGGGCTATGTATCACTAGGTCTTTGGATCTATGTTAAAGACAAATTCTTGGAGTAGCCCAGTCCTAGGTGCCATATAGGGATTCCTGTGTTATCTTACACCCATGTTATTTACGTTTCTGTGGCTGTGGAATAGCCTCTTCAGTGACCAGGGTCACAGTGTCATTGCTGAGATAGACCATTCCATAATATTACTATTATAATGAAGCTCTAAGGCTCTCCTGTTGCACAGTGGTTCTTGATACAGAAGGGTTACTAAAGAAGTTAGTTCTGTAAATTGAGTAAACATTGAAGTACTTAATTCTATAAATTCAGTTAAGTACTACAGATTAGTGTTAGGCTGGAGTTCTGGGGCTAGCCCAGTCCATAGTTAATAGTAGGTGTGGTTCCTAAACAAAGTTACTGTATTAGTTATTTTTCTTGTTGCTGTGACAAAATACCAGAAGAAAAAGCAGCCTAAGGTAGGCAGGATTATTCTGGATCACAGTTCGAGGGTACAGTCCATCAGGACAGGAGGGCATGGGTGTGGAGTCATATTGTCTTCCGTCAGTCCTTTCTGGGGACACCCTCACAGACATGCTCAGAGATGCATCTCCTAGGTGATTCTAAAGCCAGTCAGGTTGACAAGATTAAGTATCACAATCCTTGGTGCAGAATTTTATCATAAACTTCTTAAGATCGCTCAGTCTTTGAGTGAAATTGTTGATCTTACACCCACAGTGATCAGTGTTGCGAGACTCCCATTCCATAGGAAAGACTACCATAGTGGATTTCCTAAAATGTCTCACTATTGTTGTCAGTTTTGGGATATCTCACTCCATAGTGATGGTATTAATATTAAGTTTTGGAGCTAGCCCATCCCCTGGGCATTGGATTGAAGCTACGGTCATTGTGGACTTGGCTATCCTGCTTTACATGAAGAGTATTGTGACCTCTCTCCTGTGAGGGGTTTTCCACTCCTCTCCTGTGAGGGCTTCAGATGGGCCAATTGACTTCTGAGTGGAGAGGAAGCTTTAGTCATTCTATTTCCCTGATTCTTTGCATTCACTATTGACCTGGGGCTGGATGGTAGGAGGAAGGCAAAGGAGGAAGGGTCCTCATTACACTTCTGGACTGGCATGTAGCACGCCTGGTGTCAGTCTGCCTCTCTGTTTCTCTATGAAGTTGGGCCCCAGGCAGGAGGCAGGGGTGAGATGGGATAACCTCCAGCAAGGAACCTTGTCCCTTGGGGGGAGGGGTTCGGAAAGGCCTGATAGATCTGTGGTCCCTCTTGCTGGGAGTGCTCCATGATTACAGTGAAAACCAGAAAATGAGACCAGAGAGCCTAGGCTGGGCCTTTGGAAGTGGACTCCATCCCATTCAGCCACGTTAGTTTTCTTACTGCTATGATGAAGCAATTTAAGGAAAGAAACGTATGTTTTGGTCCATTGTGGTGGAGAAGCTTCCCCTTTTATGCAGTCCAGGATGCAACCCAGCAGATGGTGCTGCCCCAATGGACAGGTCTTCCCACCTCAGTTAACCTGATCAAGACAATCCCCATACAAGCATGCCCAGGCATTCTAGATTGTGTCAGATTGACAGTTAACTCTTAACCATCTAAACGAGTTTAGAATTCCAGAAGGGGAGAGTCCAGGCTTCAGAGCCGAAGAGTCCACACTGTGGGAGTCCCCAGAACTTTCTTTACGTGGGAGTTTCATGATGCAGTTTTGTGTTCCTGGAAGGAGGTGACTCCTGCCACAGCTCCCGGGTATAGTAGTGAAAGAACAGACTTTAGAGTTTCAGGCAGACCTGAGTTCAAACCTCACCACTCTCTGAAAATTAGTTTCTTCTTCTTCTTCTTCTGTAAAACAAGGACAAGAACAGCATCTATTCGTAGGGTGACCATGAAAAAATGCAGGACAAATCTATGTTCAGAGCTCAGACAGTGGAGCAAACTGCCTCTGTGGTGGGCTTGTCTAACCCACCAGGAAAGGGAAGACCTGAAGCAGAGATAGGAAGGGGGAGTCTCGGGGCTGAGAGACCCGCCACTCCACTGCTGCCCTTCACAGACGAGCCCTCCATGAACCGAGACCGGAAACTGCGTGCGCACTTCTGCTGCTTTTAAGGGAAGAACAGGTGGCCGGGGCAGGTTACTGTGTGGATGGGGTTGGCCAGAGAGGGTGAAGTTCCCAGAATGACCACGAGGGGAGAAGCCGTGAGCCTGCTAACTGGTTTCTCACATATAACCAAGTGCTAGGCTCCAGTCAGAATTCCTTGTTTCCAATCCCAGCTTTTCAACAGTGTAGAATATTTAACCTCACTCTGCCTCAGTCTTCCCATGGAAAAATTGGACTAATAATATCAATAATTTATTTATTTTTTCCTCTGGACAAGTAGATGTGATTTTTAAAAATTTTTATTAGCATATATTGACTGTAGAAAGTGGTGAGTTTCAGAATAACGTTCCATTCACGTAGATCAGGTACTTCGATCATACCCCTCACCGCTCTTTCCTTCCCCTCCACTAGTAGCCTTTCTCTTCCCCAACTCTTCCCTGGTTACTTTTTAAAAAAAAATTAAAAAAAATTTATTTCTGTATGTGTATGAATGTACCGTCTGCATGTAGGTCTGTGCACCTGTGTCGTGCAATGCCGCGGAGGTCAGAAAAGGGAGTCGGATTCCCCTGGAACTGGAGTTCTCCTGGAATTGGAGTTTCGGACGGTTCTCAGCTGCCATGTGGGTGCTGGGGATCGAACCCGGGTCCTCTGCAAGAGCAGTTGGTGTTCTTAACCGCTAGGCCATCTCTCCAGCCCCCCCCTCTGGTTACTTTTATATCATATGTATGTATGGATATAATTATAAAATCTCTGATATTATAATAATACAATTAAGAATAATAATATCCTGGAACTGTGTGAAATTAGAAAGTTTCTGTACAGTAGAGGACATAATCACTAGAGTGAGCAGACAGCTGACAGGATGGGAGGAAATCTTTCCTAGCTATATGTCCCATATATAGTACTACATAAAGTATTGTGCCCAATATTTAGACAGTGTAAAGAACTAAAAAAATTAGATCCTCCTCCTTGCTGGTTATCCTGGCACGCGCCTTTAATTCTAGCACTCGGGAGGCAGAGGTAGGTGGATCTCTGTGAGTTCAAGGCCAGCCTGGTCTACATAGTGAGTTCCAGGCCAACTGAGGCTACAGGGAGACCCTGTCTCAAAAAGACCAAAAAAAAAAAAAAATTAGACCCTCCTCAAATATTTCAATCAGTAAATGGATAAAATAATTGAAGAGGAATTTTTTTTTTTTTGTCTTTTGGAGACAGGGTCTCCCTTTAGTCCTAGCTGGCCTGGAACTTGCTGTATAGACCGAGTGGCCTTGAACTTGCAGAGATCTGCCTGGCCCTGCCTCCTGAGTGGTGGGATTAAAAGCGTGTACCACCACCCCATGCTTAATTGGAGAACTTTGATGTGCTTTACTTATTATTTTAACACCAAGGGCAAGTTTATAACTTTTTGGACATAATTGTCACATGTAGGACAATCTATCTTTAAGCATGGGTAAATAACTTATAAAAATGAATCTTAGAGGGTTCTCCTCTGAAATCAACTATTTTGTTGTTTAAGTAAACTTTTTGTTCAAAATGAAAGAAAAAAGAAAAAATTCAGTGGTTAAAAAATATGAGGAAAAATATGGTCAGCGTTCTTAGCCATCAGAGAAATATGCAAATCAAAACTACTGTGAGGTCGCATCTCACCCCAGGCTCTGACCAAGAAAATGGAGAACAACAAATTGTGGAAAAGATGTGGGGAAAGACGAACTCTTTATATATAAACTGGGCAGTCATTGAAGAAATCAGTATGGAGGTTCCTCAAAAAAAAAATAAAACCAGAACTCCCATATGGCCCAGCTTTTCCACCCCCAGGTACAAACCTGAAGGACTCTAAGTCGGCACACAACAGAGATACTAGCACATTCATGTCTTACTGTTCATAGCCAGGATGTGGCGCCAGCCCAGGTGTCCATCATCAAATAAAGTCTCATTGTGTATATGTACTACCTTTTCTTTATTCGTTCATCCATATAACCCGAATATATCCCCCGGGGGTTATATGATAGTTCTATTTGTAGTTTCCTAAAGACCTATCACACAGATTTCCATAGTGGCTGCCCAAGTTTCCACTCCTGCGAGCAGTGAATAGCGTTCTTCTTTCCCCACACCCTGTCCAGTATTTGTTGTGTTTCTTTTCTTTCTTTTAAAATATTTATTAGTTTTATTTTACGTGTATGAGTGTATTGCCTACATGTAAGTAAGTGCACCCATGTCATGCAATGCCCACAGAGGTCAGATGAGGATCCCTGGAACTGAAGTTACAGACTATTGCTAGCTGCCATGTGGGTGCTGGGAATCAAACTTGTGTCCTCTGCAAGAGTAGATAGTGCTCTTAATCATTGAGCTATTTTTCTAGCCACCCCCCCCCACTTCTTTTCTTGATGACAGCCTTTCTGACTGGGGTAAGATGTGACTTCAGTGTAAGGACGTAGAACATTTGTTTTCACATCTTTTTTAGTCGTTTGCATTTCTCCTTTGGAGAACTGTCCATTTCACTTGCTCATGTGGTGACCGGATGATTTGTTTCTTCAATAATTGGTTTCTTTATATATTCTAGGTATTAATCCCTATTATGTGACATCATACATCCTGGCAAAGATCCTCTCTCATTCTGTGGGTTTCTCTGCACTCTGATGGTTGTTTCCTTTGCTGTGCAGAAACTTCTTAACTTCACGTATGCCCACTTATCAGTTTTGCTATTACTTCCTGAGCTATTGGGTCTTTTTCAGAACGTCCTTGTCTGTGTCTATGTCTTGGGCTATTTCCTCTGTTTTCTTCAGGCAATTTCAGAGGTTCATTTCTTAAGTATAGACATTTGATCCATTTTGAAGAGACTTTTTTGAGCAGAGTATGAGATACAGATCTAGTTTTGTCTTTCTTTTTTTTTTTGGTCTTTTGGAGACAGGGTCTCCTTGTAGCCCCAGCTGTCCTGGAACTCACTCTGTAGACCAGGCTGGCCTTGAACTCACAAAGATCCACCTCCCTCTGCCTCCCGAGTGCTAGGATTAAAGGCGTGTGCCACCATGCCCAGCTCTAGTTTTGTCTTTCTACATATGGATAACCAGCTTACCCAGCATCATTTGTTGAAGAGGTGGTCTTTTTAAACAATGTGTGTTATTATCACCTCGTAAAAAAATTAGCTGACTCATAGCAGTATGGGTTTGTTTCTGGGTATTCTATTCTATTCTATTCTATTCTATTCTATTCTATTCTATTCTATTCTATTCTATTCTTTTCTATTTGTCTCTCTGTCTGGTTTCATGTCAGTGCCATGTTGGTTTTGTTACTATGGCTCTGTAGTATAGTTTGAGAGCAAGTATTGAGATTCTTCCAGCCTTGCTCTTTCTGTTTAGGATTGCATTGGCTGCAGCTCATTTCTTTCCATCCTCAGACCTGCTCCAGCGAGCAGCTGTTAGTTTACTTATTTTGCAGATTAAGAAACTCAATATCAGAAAGGTTAACTGCCTGACCCACTTTCAAACAGCTGGAAAGAGAAAGAACTGGAGCCCAAACCTAGGTCTTCTGCGGGAGCTGAACGAGGTGTGAGTGGTGACTAGGCCACTAGGAATGAGTGTTCTGCTGTGTGTTTGCAGAGTTCCCCATGCTGCTCTAATCTGTTTACCCCAGTGGTACCTCATGGGATCAGGGTGTACAAAGTGGGGATCCTTTACCACTCCCTGCCTCTGATTCTGCCCTGAAGAAGATGCATTGGAACAGACTAGAGACCATGTCCTGGAGGTCCCTGGGTTGTAACCTGCATGGAGAGGCCATCCCTAAGCCTCTGGAGTGGGGATATCAGGGCCGTGTCTGAGAGATAGACAATAACTTTTGTTTTCTCAACCTTCTTTTGTCAGGCCCATCTTTGTAAATGACCCAAGGGACCCAGCTGGTCTGGAGGAACCTCATGGAACCAGACAAATGTGCACAGAAGGAAGAGAAGAGGCAAGAGGAGTCAGCCTCGGTGGTCCTCAAAGTCTCCTAGGCCCAACCACAAAGGCTCAGATGGAGAGGCAGGCCTGCAGCACCTGGGGGGGGGTGGTCTGCCAGGGGAGGCTCCTGGGAACCCGTCCACCAGGAGGCACATTTTCCAGCTGGTCACACTTGACAGGACTCTGCTTATGTGGATCTGTCATGGTGTCTTACACAGCACTAACAGAGTGCCACACTGTAAACAGAAAGTTAAATAAAACAAGTCACCTCCCCTGTGTTGCCCTGGCTAAGAGTGCAGCAGAAACAGCTGAGTGCTCCCTTCTCAGGAACAGTAATGGTGACCCTGGATTTGTGCCCTCCAGCCCCCTCCTTCCCTCTGTCCCCAGCCTTGACCTTACACAGGAGTCACCGGGGCACTTGCTACAGGTTCAGGCCAAGTCTGAGCTTGGGAGAGCCTGGTGGTCCACTCCTCTACCTATGTGGGTGAGTCCACTGTCATCCCCACAGACCAGTCCTCAGTGGGTCCTCAGTGGTCAACACATAGAGGAAGGCAGTGGATGGGATCACACATACCCTTCCCTGGCTACTTCTCCCCTGGCCTTGCTCTCTGCTGTCCCCCAGGCCTCGGCCCTTCTGCCCCAGCTTCCTCTGTACGGATAACATCTTTCTGTTGATTTGAAACCACGACATCTCCAGTCCTGGCTGTGATGGAGCTGATGCAGAGAGTGGGAGGTCAAAGAGGAGTTTTGGGGAAGAGCCAGGATGTGATGGGGGTCTCGGAGCAGTGATTCCACAGTGTAAGTCCTGAGAGGTTCCCCTGGAAGAAGGGAATGAGCTGTGCCTTTCTCCCGGGGCCTTCTCCGTCTACCTGGGCAGTGCCATGTTGTGCTCCAGAGTAACTCACAGCACTCTTTACTGACGCATCCCCACCCCCTCCTGCCAGGATGAACACATGTTTAAAGAGAAAACATCACCTCGGGGAGCCGATGGATATTGCCTAAAATCCCACAGCTGTAGAACGGCAGAGCCCTGGTGGAGACTCTGCCTTGCTTCCACACCAGTCCTGCCTTGAGGCACTGTATTGTGGAAGTCTCTCCCCCTTCCCCCCTTCCTATCCTTCCCTCCCTCCCCTGCTACACCCTTCTTCTCTTTCTGATTCCCCCCATGGCTGTGTTTTTGAAACAGGGTCTTACTCTATAGCCCAGGCTGGCCTTAAACTTACTTTTCTTCTGCCTTGGCTCCTGAGTACTGGGATTCCAGGTATGCAACTGGCTCTCCGAGTGTTCTTTACTGAGTACTTACATGGCAGGCCCTGGGCTTCAGTCCTCAGGCGGCTTGAGCAGAGGTTATTATGACCAACATTATGCAAGTGAGAAAAATGAGGCTCAAAGAGGCAGCGTGACTTGCCCAACGTCAGGACATCTGGGATTCAGACCAAGGTCCGCCTGATGGCCGGAAGCCCAAGCAACACAAAAACACTTGGAGTTACCCCAAGACTTGACACTCCGCCAATGTCCATCTTCTTATTGTCCTCCTCCACCCACTCACCCCCTTTCCCTTTCTAGAACTAAAGTTCTCTATCCCAGCTCAAAGGGCCGGGCTCTGTGCCAGTCACAGGGGCTGAAGCAGCAAGGACACAACTGGCCATTTCCTGGAGGCTGTCAATGTAGATGTCAGCAAGAGTATTGCCTCCTCCATGCGAATGATTGCCAGCGTGTCCTGTGCCTCCACCCTCTGCCGATGTGGCCTGAGGATGGACAGGCATGCATGCTTTCTGCAGCCAGAACTGAAGCTCCATAGACAGGGGGTGGATGAATAAAGGGTCATAAGAGGGAAGATGGGAAACGAACTTTTTCTGCTGGTTCCGAGCCTCGCTCCTGGCTTGCATTCACCTTGTCAGCCTACCAGCCTGTTTTCCAGCTTGCTTGTCATTTTATTTTATTTTATTTTATTTTTTTGTCACAAAACCAATTATTTAATGAAGCTATAAAAAAGAGGCAGTATTAATTAATAATTAGGAAGAATATTTAGAGTATTTCAAAAGATTTAAAATAGGAGGACATTTTACAAAAAGCTGTGTCGGAAATGAAATTCCTAAATAATAAGTAGAAATGTAACATTACAGAATATCTTATAAAATACAAAGACAGAAATATAAAAAGACCGTGTATTCTAAATCCAAACACTTAATAACCAAATATTACAGTTCCTGGGTATGAAGACCATATTATACACATTTTTCAAAACATTAGGCAGCACTTTTCTTTTAGCCATGTGTAGTACCGTCTTCTACAAAATCTTTGGCCATCTCTGCTGTGATCACATCAATATGACTAACCTTATTTCTGAACTTTACATCATAGAATTTATCAGATGATTCAAGCAGTTCAGGCCTGAAAGTACAGCAAGTTCCATAATCGTATCTGACACAGCCTTTCTGTGCTGAGCATCCAAAGCTTGGTCAATCTCATCAAATAAGTAAAAAGGAGCTGGGTCACATTTCTGAATGGCAAAAATCAGAGCAAGGGCTACCAGAGACCTCTGTCCACCTGAGAGCGGCTGCATTTCTCTCATCTCCCCCTGCTTTCCTGTAAATGAGACCCGAATTCCAACTCCTGTGAACTGGTCAACTGATGGGACAGAGCTCTGTGACCCAGAACCCCTCTCGCTTTCACCACTTCCTTCTCCTTCATCTTGAGACTGACTGCCCTCTACATCTCCTTTCTTCATCACGAATGTCGCTTTGCCACCAGGTAATTCACTATAGTGGGACCTGCTAGAAGCCAGGGCCCCGGCTGGCTGCTGGGCCATCAGAGAGGGCAGAATCAGCCTGAAGGAGTCACAGGCTAGCAGAACAGAAAGGCCAGGAAGCACCACTTCAGCCACCTGTGTTTTCAAAAAGAAATACATTTTATGGTATATATTTAAGGCCATGTATTGATGATGAAAATATCACCAAATTGAGGCTAATTGGCACAGCATCCATCATCTCACGTAGGTGCGCATTTGTTTTGGGGGGGGCGAGAGCAGTGAAGACCTGCTCAGACCCCTACCTGCCATGCGACTCTGTGACCTCTCATTTCCCACAGTCCATTACATCTCTGGACCTGCTCATCCCATGGACCTTTGACTTGTCCTCTAACCTCCATCTCCTGTCCTGCCTGTACCCACCCCTCCCCTCCCCTGCTGAGTGCCATCTTGTTCTCTGTATATTTGAGGTTTGTTTTTTTTTTTCATTTTCAGATTTTATATATAAGCGAGTTCATGTAGCATTAGTCTTTCTGTCTGGCTGTTTTCCTACACAAAACAATACCCTCCTGTCACTCAACTTGCATGTACAGTTCTTCTTCCACATAGGCATGGGGCTGGGGAGGTTAGTGAGTTTCCCTTCAGTGGTGAGCCGACTGCCAGGGCCCATCAGTTGGTCTGGAGGGTATCCATCCCAAGGACAAAGACCCAAATCCTTTATCATTGACTCCCACAATGCTTCTTGTCAAATGACAGTTATCAAAGAGATCAGGGGTTCTGGTCCAAGACAATTTGGGCTGAATGGATGGAGGAAGGAACAGATGGATGGATAAGGGAAGATCTACTGCCCAAAAAGAACCTGGAAGGTGGCACGGGGGGTGGGGTGGGGGGGGTGGGGATGGATTAGAGGCCAAATCCTGGAGAGTCCTTTAAGCATAGGAAGGAACTTAGGGGGCTCGCCATGGCAGTTAGCCCAGCTCATCCTCTCCCACAGTCAGCCAGGCAGTCAACCAAGGTCACTGTACTGGCCCGACCCTGTTGGGGGTCATGGGAGCCCAGGGGTGGTGGGGTCCAGCCTTCAGAGGATGACCCCCCATTTTCTCTTGCTTCACCTCTCCTTCCTCCTTCTTCACTAACCCTCCTCCCTTCCCTCCCTCCATCTTTTTCTTCTTTCTTTCTCCTTTCCTCCCTCCCTTTCTCCCATTTTTCCTCCTCTTTCTCGTCTTCCCACCTTCTCTCCCTTTCTTCCTTTTCTCTTCCCTCCTCTTTTTCTTTTCTCTCTCTTCTCTCCTCTTTACAAACATCTGTTCCCCGCTGTAGCTCAGGTGCTGGCTGCTCTGTAGTGATTCGGGGTGAAAAAAGACAAAGAACCAGCTACCCAAGCCCATTGAGAACTCTTGCCTTGCAGGGGCACTTTAACTTTTCTTTGAAAGCATCACACAAAATGCTCAGGGAATATTCCATGCCACAGGAAGAAGAGCACCCCAGTCCAGGGTCGGGCAAGACCCTCTTCCAGGCACAAACTTAAGGAGGTCTGTGTAACCCAGCAGGTGACCTAGACATGAGAAGGAGACTTAGAACAATGTTTTAGAAATTTTAAAAAAGTGAAACATGTCACATAAAATGTTAAAATTACTGAAAGTGTGATTGAAGGTCTTCAGATGCCAAGGTTAAAATTTCACAAATTATTACTCTTAACTATGGTAAAAAAAATATCAGGGTGTTTGAAGTTATTTTGTTACTTTTGTCTTTCCTGCATGGGAAGATTTCCTAGCAGGTGGTTCAAGTGTGAGAAACTAGGGCAAAGCAGATGAATTCTTCATACCTGACTGATTTCGAAAGTAATGTGTTGACAAGTCTTTTTGCCCTTTTTCATCTCTTGTAATAGCAAAAGAATGGTATCACCACTATGGACACACCTCACCAGGAGAGAGTTCGCCTAGCAAATGCAAGGCCTTAGTTTCAATCCCCGGTACAAAACAACCAAATTAATAAGCAATACAGTGGATAGTAGGGTCCAGGTCTGTGTTCACCGTCCTGTGGGGAAGGTCTGGGGGCTTCTTCTGTCCTTAGGGGTAAGGGAAGCCTGGGGCAAAGAGCCCTCGAGCAGGAGTCAGAAGCCCTAACTCTCACTCATTCCAGCCCAGCCTGGTTTCTGCACTACCCAAGCTTCACTGCTTGGCCTTTCTTGTCTCGGTAGTCTTTTCCAAGCAGGAGCTGCGCAGTGTTTGGAAACAGGTACCACCAGCTTGCTGCTTAAGCGCTGGATGAGTGCGGCCAGGAAGCTGCCGTGGCTGAGGATTAGCAGTCTTGTTGGGCTAGGATGTCCTTGCCTGGGACAGCTAATCCTTAATGCCTCACTAGAGATTTTCAATGAGAAATTCATCCCGCGACCCTCCTGACCCAGCCTTTGTCTTTGACAGACAAATACTTTCCATGCGAGGAGACTTCCTGTACATAGACAGTGCTAGGGAGGGCAGGGGAGCTGCCCCACTTCCTCCTTCCGGGGTGACTCGAAGCAGCCAGCCCCGGCCTTGGATGGCCTCTGGTAACAGCAGCTTCAACCCTACAACAGCCCTTAACGTGTGTTACGGAATGTAATTGCACAGGTCCTTGCTGAGTTGCAGAGGGCATGAGGGGCCCAGCTCTATGCTGTTCCCCAACCCAAGGCCAAAGGGCTCCCACCTGTTTCTGTGCTGTTCCAGCTTGACATAGGCCCAGGGCTCCTGGCACTGGGACAACTCACACAACGGGATCTCAGAAAAACAAGAAGTACCACTGTAGGATGGTCTTGCCCTGCCAGCTGGCCTCAACCTGCTGTGGGGAAGCCCTTGGGTGACCTTGACAATCACTACCCTTTCAAAACCTCAGTTGCTTTGTTTTGTTTTGTTTTTTCCAACTGGAAAATGAGGTTCTCAAACCTATCTTTTGAGGACCAACAAGGGAAAGTATATTGATTTTTATTTTATTTATTATTTTTATTTTATATCCATGCATATATTGTCTGGATGTCTGCATGTCTATCAGTGCACCCGTGTCAAGGGCCCTGTAGAGGTCAGAGGAGGCCATTGGATCCCCTGAAACTGGAGTTACAGATGGTTGGCAGCCACCATGTGGGTCCTAGGAATTGAACCCAAGTCTTCTGTAAGAACACTTTGTACTCAACGGCTGAGCCATCTCTCCAGCTACCCCGAACCCTCTCTGCCCCAAGTATATCTAAAGCACCAAACTAGGCAAGGCACATGTCTGCACCTGCCCTGGCGGTGGAAGAGTGCTTCTCACTGCTGCCCCCAAGTGTATGGATGCTAGAACAGCCACTCCCACATTGAGGCACACACCCTGGGTTCGAATCCTGACTCAGCCATTTTCTGTCTGAACTTTTCTGTGAGGTGGCTGGGAGATGAACCCAGGTGAAGCAGGAAAGCCGATGGTAAGAAATAAAGGACAGCGGTCATGGTCAACTGTGTGCAGGCCATCCCGTGGAGGACTGTACACACAGATCGTAGGAGTTAGAGGTAGAACTGGAGCTCTGCAGGTGGGCGTGGAGTGAGTGTACAGAACTTGACGTGGAGTCACCTGTGAGTTATCTACTTCAGTTATTTCTGTCCTGGCACCTCAGGCAGGCAGGACCCAGCTCCAGTCAGGGCCCATAATCCTAATGACCTAATTTAGGCGCAATATCTGTACCTTATTTTATTTATTTTTAACTTTTATTGATATTTATTATTAATATGTGTGTGAGTACAGGTGTCATCGCGAGCCTGTGAAAGTCAGACGTGAAGGTCAGAAGACAATTTTTAGGAGTCAGTTCTCTTGTTCCACCTTTTTTTTTTTTAACTTTTAAAATTTATTTTCGTATGTGTATGAATGTACTGTCTGCATGCAGGTTTGTGCACCTGTGTCGTGCAATGCCGCGGAGGTCAGAAGAGGGTGTCGGATTCCCCTGGAACTGGAGTTAAAGACGGTTTTCAGCCATCATGTGGGTGCTGGGAATCGAACCTGGGTCCTCTTCAAGAGCAGTTGGCGCTCTTAACCGCTAGGCCATCTCTCTAGCCCTCTCCTCCCATCTTTATGTGAGTTCTGGAGGATTGAATTCAGGTCACCAAGTTTGTACGTCAAGTGCCTTTACCCAGCAGGCCATCTTGCTGGCCAAGCATCTGTATTTTAAACTAGCTTCCTAGATGATTCTGTTTAATTCTTTTTCTTTTCTTCAAAAAAGAAAAAGGTTATTGCTCAGAGGAGAAAATGCCAGCAAAACTAAAAATGAAAGGAGGAAAATAAGTGGGTTGAAGGCTGTTGTGCCACCTTGGGCAAGTGCTGGGGTCAGCAGGGAGGTTGAACAGAGACCCCCCCACTCTCCTGTCAGCCATTGTTTGCAGTGTGGCTGTGTGATCCATATGTTCCCAATGGGCAGGAGGCTGGTGGTGTACAGATGCACAGCCAGCAGGGCTGCGGAGTGGAGGGGAGGAGTCTGCTTCCCCTGGTGTAAGAGAAGAGACCGAAGGAGCCGGGGAGAACTCAGAGTTGAGCAAAAAGCTCCTACGAGTCCATCAGCTTCACGTATTGCTGAATAAGGGCTTCCAATGATGTGTAATTTTTCATTTTCTTAGTTTTGGCTTCATTCTCCAGTGGGCTTTTCCAGATAAATGTATCTGAAGACTTTATGGGTGAAAACAGACCCAGGTATTCCACGGAGTTCTATGTCCTATGTGGGCAGAAGGGTAGTTCATTCCCAGTGTCTAAGAGCTAACTCAATCCTGTCATATAAACTCACCTTGCAGGTGGGAAAGTTCATCTGTTTTCTTCATGGGAGCCAAAGTCTGTTCCTACATGCACACGTGGGTGAACATACATGTATACATATGTATAAACCAGGGACATATGTGTTTGTTCAAAACTTCTATACACTCAGGAGAAGGATCCAGATATCCATAGGAAGCAGGTATGGTTTCAGAAGGGTTAGCCCAGGGTAGGCCATACTTGGGCCCCTAATGCTTTAGAAGAAGGGGGCTCTCGTAGAGGCATGACAAAGGCCTGTCTGTACGAGCTCAAGCCAGTGGGCTGCAGAGGAGTGAGTGGCCCCCTAGGAAATAGCTTCTTTTTTTTAGTTTTTTTAAAATTTATTTCTGTATGTATATGAATGTACTGTCTGCATGCATGTCTGTGCACCCGTGTCGTGCAATGCCGCGGAGGTCAGAAGAGGGTGTCGGATTCCCCTGGAACTGGAGTTCTCCTGGAATTGGAGTTTCAGACGGTTCTCGGCTGCCACGTGGGTGCTGGGGATTGAACCCGGTCCTCTGTAAGAGCAGTCAGCGCTCTTAACCGCTAGGCCATCTCTCCAGCCCAGGAAATAGCTTCTTTGAAGGGAAATCTTTTGAGTTGCCTGTCATGATCCTCAGACTGCCTTTTGTCTGTGAGCCACCCCCAGGGACTAAGAGTTAGTGTCCCATCAGAACTCAGCTGTGTGGCAGTGCCAGGAGGAGAAGCTGGTTCTGCGCTGGGCAGGAGCAGTGCTGAGAGCCTCCATCAGGCCCTGTGTGTCATAGACGGCAGTGCTGAGGTCAAGGGAGAAGGAGTTAGAGAGGGGAAGAAGAGGAAAAGACAGGCAGCTTTGGGGAAAGTGAAAGAAAACATGAGAGGAATGATTATCAAAGGGAGTGTGACCCTATACAAAAATCAACTCCAAGTGGATCAAAGATCTCAATGTGATGCCTGAAACCCTGAAGGTGATAGAAGAAAAAGTTGGCAACAACCTACAAGACATAGGCATAGGAAAAGACTTTCTAAATCAGACAGCAACTGCACAGGAAGTAAGGTCAATAATCGACAAATGGGACCTCTGTACAGCAAAAGAAACAATCAAGGAGGTGTAAAGAAAACCCACAGAGTGGGAGGAAATCTTTACCAGTGATACATCTGACAGAGCATTGACATCAAGAATATATAAATTACTCAAAAAACTGTGGAGAGCAGGTGTGGCGAGGGTCCCAGGAAGATGTGGGGAGCGGGTGTGGTGACAGTCCTAAGAAGGCACCCGAGACTTTAGCAAAGTTTTATGACTAACACCTGAGTCTTATGATTAACACCTGATTCCCTCCTACCTCAAAGTAAAGCCACGCTCACCGTTTGAGCTGTGCAGGTGCACCCTGTATACAAGATCAGGCCAGATGATACCAATAGACTAAGGCCATGCAACCTGGGCTGGGAAGGTGGATAAATAGAGGGACTTTCTAGATAGAGGGACTTTCTGGTCTTGGGGAGAAGCTTGGAGAAGGAGAAAAGATGTGCCTGAATAAACCGTTCTGACAAGACCTGCCTGCCTGAATAAACCGCTTTGAGAAGAACGAGCGAGAGATGCTTTGTTGCTGCGGCTTCATACAAGTGTTTCCTACAAGTGTGCAAGTGTTTCCTACAAGTGTGTAAGTGTTTCATACAAAAAACAAAGAAGTAAGAAGATAAATGACCTACTCAAAAGATGGAGTAAAGAGCGGAACAGAGACTTCACCAGTTAGGAAGTAAAGATGGTTACGAAACATCTTAAAAAGTGTTCAAGATCATTAATAATTAAGGCAATGCAAATTAAAACCACTCTCAGATATCATCTCACTCCAATACAACTAACTAAGATCAAGAAAACAAAAGACAACAGATGTTGGAGAGGTTGTGGGGAAAGGGGAACACTCATCCACTGCTGGTGGGAATGTAAACTTGTACAACCACTATGGAAACCAGTGTGGAGAACTCTTAAAAGACTCAGAATGAGCCTACCACCTGACCCAGTCATACCACTCCTGGGTATATACCCCAAAGACTCATCCTACCGCAAAGATACATGCACATCCATATTTACTGCAGCTCTCTTCACAATAGTGAAGAGCTGGAACCAACCCAAATGCCCCTCAACAGACGAGTGGATTACAAAAATTTGGTACATCTACACAATGGAGTACTATTCAGTGGTAAAGAAGGACAGTATTATGAATTTTTCAGGTAAATGGATGGAGCTCAAAGCCATTATGCTGAGTGAAGTAACACGGTCCCAGAAAGACAAACAGAGAATGGTTTCCCTCATTTATGGATGCTAACACCATATTCCCCAGATGAAAGGCAAGCCGAATGACATTATTGTTATATCTCTGTTTATCTGAAGGCAACTATGTTGTTATAGTGTGAATCTCTCAACGGGCTCTAGAATCTACCCACCAATTATTCTCAGACTCTGTAATTACTGTATATGGGTGAAGAGTATGTATCTGTATTTTAGAGTAATATAAAATTGATGGAAGAAAATGTGAATTCCTAAGCATAAAAAAAAGACGGAAAGATGCAGGACAGTTATGGCAGAGTGCATGGTCTTGGGTGGGGTGGGGTGGGGTGGGGGGAAGGGAAAGGGGAATATGCCTGAACTGAATTGATGAAAGGATGTATGAAATATACAAAACGTCATAAAAAATGGAGCTAAAAAAAGAAAAATAGTAATAGAAGAGATGAAGTCGGGAAGGTGGGCATGGAGGCAGGAGAGGGGAAGTGAATATGATCAAAACACATTGTATGAAATCTCAAAAGAATCAATAAAAATATTTTTAAATTAAAAAAATGACTCCCAAATGTAGTTATGATTTCTATAAATTAATGTATGCTAAATTACCTTAACTATTTTTCTTGGATTAAATTCTTATCTAGGATGTTGGTTTATTCTATGTAAAATCAAAATCACTGTTATAAATTTGGAAAATGTAATATTTATTCAACTATATTTTAACTAATTTATACTAAATTTTTTGTAACAAAAATAATTTTCTGTAAAAAAAAAAAGGAAATAAATAGAGATGGATGAACCTTTACTGCAGGCAAAGGCTGGCCCCAGAGACACTGTGAGCACTATAGGGACAGGCCAGCTTGTCAAGACTGTCTAGGAGAGAGGGCCCTAGAGCATGGCGCCTGCCTTTTGCTCACAGAAACAGCCCCAAAGTCTGGACGTGGCCCAGTTTTGTAAGAATTTATGAAGGTGCTGGAGTTGGGGACAGTGGGCAAGTGTCAGCCCCACTGAGCATGCACTGAGGGCACAGAAAGGTGACAAAGAGCTGGAGACAGCTGTCTTGATAAGGTCCAGGCAGGAGGGACAGCCTCTGAAGACATGGATGGGGCTGTGAACAAGGAGCAGCATCTGCTGGGACAGGAAAAGGGCTCCGGGGCTTAGGGGTCGGATAAGGCAGGCCAGGAATCCAGAAAGGGAGTGGGCAGACGGCATGAGCCTCATAAACTGTGTCAAGCGCTTTGAGGTAGAGACCTGCAGGTAGAGAAGTGGGAGACATGTATAGACAGACTCAGGGTTGAGGAGGGTGGCACATCTCCCGGCCCTGGCCAAGCAGCCTTGGGCATGGCTTTGCTGTTGCTCTGGGCCTTGCTGTTGGCCATACCCGGGGCTGACCCCGAAGCCGATTTTTTTCACTTTCAAGAACTTTCTACCAACTAGGTGGGCCAAGCAGGATTGGGGTGTCTTGATTTTCCCATCACAGCACCCACGTACAGAGGCTGGCTCTATGCAGGAGAGCGGACAAGGGCTCTCAGACATAGGGAGGGGTCTACTTGACTTACTCAATGATCACAGGCCAACCCTCTTGAGTTTCCAGATGACTCCTGGGCTAGCCTGGGCACTCACCGGAACTCACCAGAACATTTCCCCCATTCATCCATCCTGGGTCTTCTCCCCAGCCCGCACTCAACTGCCTTCTTGGCAACCATGGATTCCACAAGACTGGGCCTTCTTCTTGGCAGAAGGTCCTCTGTATCCATCAACGCAACTCAACCATCACTGATGACCTTTGAGCTGGAAGTCTCTTGGCTCAGCCTAGGTTATTTTCTTTGGAGTCTTCTTGGAAAATCCTGGAACCAGGGCCTGCTTCTCATCCTGCCTCCCCCATATATAAGGGCCACTTCACCCACCGTGTTCCAGCAGAGTGTGCAGAGGAGCAAGGATTTCGCGTACATCCTCCTCCTAACCAGTGAGTGTTGGGTTTCCTCGAGTCATGCCCCTCATGGGGATCTACAGATGGCTCTGGGGGCAAGAGGCACATGGATGGCGGGCTGTTTGGATTAGCAAATTTCGATTATAACAAATTCAGAGACGTATGGGTGGTACTGTGGGACCAACCCAGGGTCAGAAGGAGAGAGTTTGTTGGTCTTTCTGACTTTATTCAACAATGACTTATTTTAGCAAATAAAAGACAAGCTTCTTACTGGGTGTCTAGGCTTTGCAGTAACAGAAGTCAGTCTGTTCCCTAAGGACTAGATTCCTTTAAGTTTGGTGCAGACAGGCAGTGGGGTGAGGATTCTCAGCCTGGATTCTGGGGAGGGGTCTGGAATCCCTGGACTCTGGGGAGGGACTTCAGGGAGAATATGACAATTCACTGGAGCCAGAGACTTGAGTTAGGTGGTAAAGCAAAGAGAAAAATATTTCAAGCGGAGAAGGCAGCATGCGTGAAGGACTGGTGTATAGAAGGGCTGGAGTCTGCGTGGCGTTCCCACCTCGGCTCCTCCACTCCTGGGTTGTGTGTCTCTGGGAAAATTTTCTAGCTTCCTGATCTTGGCTACTCATCTCTAAACCAAATCTACTTTATTTTCATTAGAATGTTAGGGTTTCATTTCTTTAGTTTTATTATTTTCTAAATTTGCCATATAAATTAATAGGTTCACTGTAATACAGTATTTTCATGCGTTCTTTTGTCTGTTTGTGTGTTTGTTTAAAATGGGATCTCACTTCTGTTTGGCCCAGCACTCACTATGTCGACTAGGCTGGCCTTGAACTCACAGAGAGGTCTACCTGCCTCTGCCTCCAAGTGCTGGGATTAAAGTCATGGGCCACCACATCTGGTTACCTACTCTGTTTGTTCTTATTTGTCCCTCTCTCCTCCTGTCCTTCCCTGTTCCCAGGCCCCTCTTCCTAGTCCTTTTCCTCTTCTCAATAGCATCTCCATTGCTTTCATGTTAGTGTATTGGATTACTTTCTTCCTCCCTTGTTTCCCTCTAGTTTCTTCCTCCCTTGTCTCCTTTCTAGTTTCACATATGACACACATAAGCAAATTTAATACAAATTCTTCCTCCCTTGTCTCCTTTCTAGTTTCACATATGACACACATATGCAAATTTAATACAAATTCCACACGAGCGTAAACATGGGTCTTTTGTCTTTCTAAGTCTGGCTTATTTTGCTTTACACAATGATTTCTAGATCCATCTATTTCCTGCAATGTCATAATTTCACTTTTCTCTATGGATGGATAAAATTGCATTGTGCATATGTATCACATTTTCCTTATCTTCTCTTGGTGGACACCTGGACTGATTCCATTTCTTAACTATTGTGAATAGAAGCACCACTCTCTTATAGGAAGGTTAAGTGTAAGAGTAACAGCAGCTGTTCACGGAAGGTTCTCCTTCTTGTTCTTCTATGATCATCCAGGTATCAGAACCAAAGATGTTCCAGCTTTGGAGCCTCGTTCTCTTGTGTGGCCTGATCACTGGGACTTCAGAATCACTTCTTGGGAGTGTTAAAAATCTCGTGGATTCGGTCACTTCAAAGATTGCCTCTGAAGGTGAGTCACTCAAAGTATTGATGAGCTGGCCCCAGGAGCTAACCTAAACACCACACCTGTGATAGCAGAGGGTGCCTCCGGCGGCAGTGCTGCCCTTTGTGGGTGGTTTGCTGAAAAAGGTCACTGATTCCATTCCTGGCTCATTCGCTTATCTTTTTAAAAATAAACAATGCGGGGGCTGGAGAGATGGCCTAGCGGTTAAGAGCGCCGACTGCTCTTGCAGAGGACCCGGGTTCGATCCCCAGCACCCACATGGCGGCTGAGAACCGTCTGAAACTCCAATTCCAGGAGAACTCCAGTTCCAGGGGAATCCGAGACCCTCTTCTGACCTCCACGGCATTGCACGACATGGGTGCACAGACTTGCTGCAGACAGTACATTCATACACACACAGAAATAAATAAAAAATAAAAAAATAAAAATAAAAATAAACAATGCTACAAGAAGCACCCTCTTACATATTATATCATAAGAATGCTTGTCTATGTATACGTAGGATAAATTCTTAAAAGTGAGATTTCTGGAGAGATGGCTTAGAGATTAAGAGCACTGACTGCTCTTGCAGAGGACCTGGGTTCAATTCCCAGCACCCACATGGCGGCTAAGAACCATCTTCAACTCTAGTTCTAGGGGAATCCGACACCCTCTTCTGACCTCCGCAGCATTGCACGACACAGGTGTACCAACCTACATGCAGACAGTACACTCATACACATAAAAATAAGTGAGATTTCACTGGGGATTGTGGTGCATACCTTTAATCCCAGCACTTGGGAGGCAGAGGCAGGCAGATCTCTGTGAGTTCAAGGCCAGCCTGGTCTCCATAGCGAGTTCTAGGCTACATAGAGACCTTGTCTCAAAAAGAAAAAAAATAGTGAGATTTCATCTCTAAATCAAATCTACTTTATTTTTATTAGACTGTTAGGGTTTCATTTAAAGTTGTGCTAGATGTTCACAAATCCCCTCTCTGCCCTCTTGGCATAGTCTGTGAGTGTTGCCTCCCCAAGTTCTCTTGCAAGCACCAGCCTGGACACACTTACTTCTTGTGCCAGGCTCACAGATGACAGATTGTAACTCATTTCACTTTGGATCTTGTTAATTGTAACAATCCTCTCATTGATCACACATTTGTTCTGCCATATATATATTATATATATATATATTATATTATATAAATATATATATATATCTTTGGAGACAGGGTCTCCCTGTAGCCCCAGCTGTCCTGGAACCCACTCTGTAGACCAGGCTGGCCTTGAGCTCACAAAGATCCACCTGCCTCTGCCTCCCAAGTGCTAGGATTAAAGGCGTGCACCACCACGCCCGGCTCATCTACATATTTTAACTAAAGTATTGCATCAAATTATGTTTAGCATATTCTTCTATTAGATTGTTTGACCTTCTCTTATTGACCCATGTTAACTCACTGAAAATGAAGAAAATCAGCCTCACATAGTTTAGATATCTATAAATCTGCCTACCTTGACCTCGATATTTAATTATATCTTTGTTTTATGATAAAAAGAACTCACCTAACTGACAAACATTTCTTATAGGAAGAGGTCATTTCTGAAAATGCTGTTTTTC
The DNA here is from genome assembly GCA_009823505.1 of Rhizomys pruinosus. Classification (NCBI taxonomy): domain Eukaryota; kingdom Metazoa; phylum Chordata; class Mammalia; order Rodentia; family Spalacidae; genus Rhizomys; species Rhizomys pruinosus. Next base: position 187,224 of record VZQC01004885.1, on the reverse strand, counting down.
AAATCTTGTCAGTGTTTAGGCAAGTTTCCCAAAATGAAGAAAGGAGTCGTCTCTCACATCAGAGCTGGGGCACACAGAGAAAAGTGCCAAGGTTGTGTTACCTATGGTCAGATGCAGCTAGGTATCCAGCATTAGTTCAATAGCTCTTCTCTGGACTGTTTATAACTAGGTAGATATTGTCTACAACAGAGCCAAGCATCAGAACCATGTTTATACCCCTTTTTGAAAGATTATTTATTTATTTATTTATTTATTTATTTATTTATGTGTGTGTGAGAGAAAGAGAGAGACATGCAGGTGCTCTCAGAGGCCAAAAGAGGGCACCAGCCAGTGCTCTTAATTGCTGAGCCATCTCTCCAGTCCCACATCTTTGTTTATACAGTTTTTGTTTTTCCCTGAATTAGTAGTTGCTTTGTTTCACATTTGGAACATTTTCTATACATATAGCCCTAATTTGCTTCCTGTACTCCATCTGATATATGCAACACCATTTATTCTACTTCATTCCTTGGTTGTTTCAGGGAGACCTCCCATTAAGATAACCTCTCCTCCTACTCCTTCATGAATTATTGTTCTTTGGGCCTGCTGCAAAACTAGCATTCTGGAACCCCTATTTGCCACCTTCATGGGTTGGAGCCATATTTTTTTTCCATGTGTTTTCTCTATTTTCCCCCTTGATTCTAGATTTTTCCATGTCTTAGTTTATTTTCTCATTTTGTTTGACCTAGTTCCTCAAACTCATGTTAATGTCTCATCTTGAGTATCTGACCCCCAAGCAGGTGTACACAACCAACCACCACCGGTTGCTTGGCTGATGGATCTGTTGCTTTGTTGATGGATGAGCAGTATATATTACTGTGGGGCAGCTCAGAAGGAGTGAGGGTGTCCCAGCTGTGTGACTAGACATATCTCCTAACCTCTATGAATCTTGGTTTCCTGATCTGTAAAATGAAGGTAATAGTAATATCTACCTCACTGACTTGTTATAGAGATCAAATGAAACATCGGCAACAAACCATCTTCTCTGAAAGCCAAAGGACAGGATCTGCTTAGTTGGTAGTACATGGCACTAAACACTGATTCTTTTTGACAGTTCTCCCGAAATTGGATGACGATTTGATTAAGAAAATTGAAGATAAAGTTCTGCAAACTGCAGACTCCCTTGGCATTGACATTTATAATAAAATCCAAGCACTTCAGAATGGTTTAAGGTACAATGATACTTCTCTGCTTGAAGGGAGGGAGGCCAGTTAATCAAAGACAGATGGATAAGCCTTGCTTCCCCCATGAAGCTGAGGGGGCTGAGTGAGCCCCACTGGAACTCAAATAAATCAGAGCCAGGACTATAGGTCCAGTATGGACACTTTACACATCTGGGTTCTCACATGCTGTAATTTCAGGGTCAAGGTGAATGTCCTGTTGGTCCTCATCTTTACCTGCATCTTGGTACCTAAAGCTTTTCTCAAAGAATAGTAGTTTTCTTCTCAAATACAGCTGGAGGTAAAGGTCCAAGTTCCTCTAAGGGACAGGAAACTGGAATCCATGCCCCCTAGCCTCAGTTAGTTTGTTGGTTCATGGAGTTTGGGAGTCAGATGGCTCTGGGCTGAAGTTCCAGCTCTGTACTTGTTATTTCCCTTGCTCAGTCTGCTATGCCCGAGAATGCAGGGACTCATATTTTTCAACAGCACATAGTGAAGATGAAGAGGCTGAGGTTGGAGAGGCCCAAGAGTTACCAGAAGGAATAACCAGGGGGCATTTTGGTTTTGAGGCAGTGTGAAAATCGATGACTTCAAGGTCGTGGACTTGAAAATAGATTCGATTCCTGGTGTTGAAGGTTCTGTTTTGAAGGTCCCACTGGATATAAATGTTGCTGTGAACTTGTGAGTATACATTACTTGGATTTGGGGGTGGAATGACACGTAGTCAGTCGGCCCTAAGCTGGGAATTAGGCACCTTCCCAGGTTGCTGTGTGGCCTCTGGCTTCGGTTTCCTAATCTGACCTTTCTAAGTCTCAAATACCAATCTTAAAAGTAGTCTAGTGAAAACTGGCCATTTTAAGCCTCTTTAAAAAATTCACTATTCAACATACTTTTGTGAATGTGATACGTGCGTGTGTATATGTTTCTGTGTTCAGGTGTATGAGTGTGTGTCTTTGGTGTGTGGTATTTAGGTCAGACGTTAACATTAGGTACCTTCCTCAATCACTCTCCACTTTCACTTTTGAGACAGGGTCTCTCACTGAACCTGGGGCTCACCAGTTCCACTAGACTGGGTGGTCAGCCCCCTCAGGTGCCTCCTACTTCCCCTGTGCTGGGATTACAGGCATACTCCACCATGCCTGGCTTTTTACATGGATGGTGGGGATCTGAACTCAGGCCTTCATGCCTGAACAGCAGGCACTTCAGTGATCTAACCATCTCCCAGTCTCTTATTGAACATACTTTTGAAATTCTAATGTTGTTATGAATGTAAAACTTGAAAAGATGATATACACATAATTTTTTGGCCAAATTTTCTTTCTTTTTTTTTTTCTTCAGAAAACCTGGTCAAATTTTCATCCAACATTATCTCTCAATAGTTTCTCTAAATAACAGTGACAATTACAGATAAGAGTAATAGTAACAATGTACATGATAGAACAAAAACCATATATTTTAAACGTTTTAATTTAAAGAAAGGGGGGGAATGACAGGTGAGAACATGTGTAAAAGAATTTCTTTTTTTCTGGTCCTTTTTTTTTTTTTTTGTATTTTTGAGACAGGGTCTCCCTTTTAGTCCCAGCTGGCCTGAAGCTTACTCTGTAGACCAGGCTGGCCTTGAACTCAACAAAGATCCACCTGCCTCTGCCTCCCGAGTGCTGGGATTAAAGGTGTGTGCCACCATACCTGCTGTGTAAAAGAATTTGTATAGACTGGGATGTAGTTCAGTGGTAGAGTATCTGTCCTACATGGTTCTACTGGAGTAGTACTGGAGGAAAATGATTTTCTGTAAGTTCAGTGCATTAATAGAGCTGTGGCTGGGAGATCTTGGGGTAGTTACTTAATCTCTCTGTGTTCGGGTTCCTCATTTAGAAAAGGGTGTGATCTTCCCTATGGCACTGTTGTAATGATTAGATAGATTAAGTCAGGTAAAATACTTTAAATGTCTACAGGTAATTTGTGTTACAAAATGTTAACAATTGTTTTCATTATTGGTGGAATGCGGAATAAAAATACCACATTCACTAAACCTGAGTGGGCCAGAGAAGCAGCCCCAATACAAACAGGTAAACCTCGCAGAGAATATGTACCACATGGACATTATTACCGGGACAAGGTTGATATTACCCATAGACACCCTGTATTGTGTCCACACAGGTAGATGAACCGGGGCAATGTGCAATGCCTTCTAGACCTGTGTCCATTAACTTTTGTTTCCTGCAGGCCTCTTATTGGCCAAACGGCCGATGTGGCTGCTTCCTTGGATCTCTTACTTGGACTCACTGCTAAAACCAATTCCGAGACTGGCCTCCCTGCCTTTTCTGTGGGAAGTTGCTCTATTGATAACAACCTATCAATTTCTTTGCTCAAAGGGTAAGATCCATCCATTCCAGGAGAGTGGAGTTCTCAGGTAGGGGGTGGGAGTTAGTCCCCTAATTTAAACCCTATTCCTATACCTGGGAAGTAGCATGGTAGAATTTGGAATCAGTCTAGTGTCAAGTATTAGCTTGGTCAGTAGCTTATAACTCTATAACCAACATAATCATTTGAGGCCTCAGTTTTCACATCTGTAATTGAAGACATCAACCATCCCTACTCATAGGCTCATAGATGAAGATATGAGAAAATACAGATGTTTAGCAGAGGGCTTGGAACATGCTAAGTGCTCAGGAACCATAATATCCAGGCTGACTCTCTCCTGACATGTATGTGCATGGATGTGGGGGACCAAAGGCAACCACAGGCATCATTCCTCCAGCACCATCCACTGCCTTGTTTTTTTGAGACAGGGTCTCTCATTGGCTTGGAGTTCAGCAAGGAGGCTAAGCTGGCTGGCCAGCTGGTCCTAGGTATCGACCCGACTCTGCCTCCCCAGAAATTACAAACACATGTGGGTCTTTTTTTTTTTTTTTTTCCATGGATAATGGCGATTGAACTCAGGTCCCCATTCTTACAAGGTAAACATTTTTATGGACTGAGCTGTCTCCCTAGCCCCTATTGCCCATTCTTTTAGCCAAAAATGCACTGAGCATGTGCTATGTGCCAGGAAGCCACCGTTCTAAGCTTTGGGGAATTATTTGGTGGAGACAGACAGGGTCCCTGTTCCCCTGGAACTTATCCTCAGGCTAAGGCAGGCAGAAGAGCATTCAGTCAGTCCATCAATGAATTCAAGGCAAGTGAGGAGTCCTCCACAGACCATTGTATTTAGCAAGGGCATAAAGAGCACAAAAATCCCTTCAGTGGGTTCTCATGGTGGGCTGCTCAGGAGGTGGCAGTTGTGTGAGAGCTGAATGGGAGGAGACTGCCTTGGTGAGACTTATTCAGGCTGTTTTTGCTTAGCTCACTGTCCCAAGGCTCAGCCCAATGCTCTGTAGATAGGGACCGAGTGAATGATGCAATCTCAGGGCTGTGATACGCACCACACCGCTGCTCAGACAGGAGATTTTAATTGGTGTTCTATCTGGATATGGCTACTGGGCACCAGCCTGGAACGAGAGCACAGAGCACAGTGCAGAGTAAGGGGCTCGCCTGACTCTAAGCAGACTCTCTTGGCCATGCTGAACACTTGACCAAGATTTCTAAGTCCATTGTCTTTTCCAGAAAAATTCCACTGGTCAACAGCGCTGTGGACAAAGTGGCCGACTCTGTGAAGACCACAGTGAACTACTTGGTGGATCGGCATGTAAGTGCCCCCCTCCTTGGTGCTGAGCCAGTCCTGGTGGGGCAGGAGAGGTCTTTATAGGAGTGCCTGTGTTCCTGGACACTTTCCCATCTGAGGTGCAGATCTTTTTTTGTGGGGGAGATCTTCTGGCAGCTCAGTAGCTCAGCTGGAGAGGGGGGCAGGGTCAAGGGCCTGGCATGGGCTGAAATGCCCAAAATCCACACTTGAGCCATGCACCACATCCATGCACTACCTATACCTTTTTAAGCTAATGTTAGCTTGTAGCCAACAACATTTTTATCTAAAGGTTTAAGGACCTACTGAATGAGAATGTGCAGGGAATTGGACTCACCTCAAAGCATAAGTACACTGCAGGACCATGAAACCCTTTAAAGTTTTGTGGTTTAAAAGTTCAAGGTTTCTAAGAATCTGGGATATTACTAGTCTAGGTGTTAGATTCTCCAGATTCTGAATCTCTGGTGTTCTAAGGCTGTAGGATCCTTTTTTTTAAATTTTATTTATTTCTGTATGTGTATGAATGTACTGTCTGCATGCAGGTTTGTGCACCTGTGTCATGCAATGCTGTGGAGGTCAGAAGAGGGTGTCAGATTCCCCTGGAACTGGAGTTCTCCTGGAACTGGAGTTTCAGACGGTTCTCGGCCACCATGTGGGTGCTGGGATCGAACCCGGGTCCTCTGTAAGAGCGGTCAGCACTCCTAACCACTAGGCCATCTCTCCAGCCCCAGCTGTAGGATTCTTACAGCCTGGGGAATTTCCTATTTGGTGCTGCTCCGATCACAGAGTCCCAGAATTCTAAGATTAAAAGTTCTCAGATCCTGGACATGAGCTGTGATGTGGGTGGTAGGTGGACAGCAAAGAATCACCTCCTCCCCCTCCTCTTCCTCCTCCTCATCCACCAATTCCCATCCTCTTCTCTCATTCTCAGCTATGCCCAGTGGTCTCCCTACTCCTCAACAATCTGCCTGAAAATATTTCTGAGTCCCTCCTCTGTAAGTAACAGCCTGGGAAAGGGAATACATTCCATGGGCCAAGACTACAGCTGTGCACCTGCCCTAGGCAGGGACCCTGTATCCTGACCAAGCTGGGGCTGCAGCTTCTCTTCCTGCCAAGCTATATGGGGACTCTGGGCTGAGACATGACAGGGTTGTTGGGGCAACAGAGATGGATGAGGCAACGACTGTACCAGCCAGAGATGGTTGTTCTAGTCACATTGCCACCAGTCCTTACCCTTTGGATAGTCACTCTGTGTCTTGCATGCTCTACCTTATTGGATCCTTACAAGGGCCTAGGAACTGGGTACTGCCGTCACCCACTTTACAGGTGAATGATGGCAGGGGTGACAGGCTTGAGGTCCCACGGCTGTCAGACTAACCCACTGGGAGGGTGGTAACTAGTGGAGTTACCGATTGTAAATAGTAGACTGAGGCTACTTTTGATTTGGTTCCCTCAGCTAAAATCCAGCTCGGAAACTCTTCACCAATCTCCGCTTGAAAGACTGGAAAGAAGAGTGCCATGCCGCCCCCTGCTGGTGAGAGTCAACTCTGTGCCAAGATTAGAGTGGGCTTTGCTTCTGTCAGGAAGAGAAAATGAACCCAATTTTAGTCATAGACTGAGCCCTTACCCGGCTCCTGGCCGATTTTGATTCTGAGTACACCCTGAACTCTGAGATCATAAACTCAGACTAAGCCTGGATCTTAGTTGTTGAATGAGTTTCAAGTATTAACTGTGCTCAGACTTACCCATGATCCTGACCTTGTGCTGCACCCTGACCCTGGTCTCCTTTCCCATCTGCCATTGCTCTGGAGGATAGGATGGGGAGTTGGGGCCAGGTGCCAGAGCCAGGCCCCCTCCTCTCCCACGGCCTTAGCCAGGCAAGTCCCCCTCCTCTCCACAGCCTTAGCCAGGCAAGGCCCCCTCCTCTCCACGGCCTTAGCCAGGCAAGGCCCCCTCCTCTCCACCGCCTTGGCCAGGCAAGGCCCTGTGGAAATGAGCAGAGACAAAGAGGGTCGGGCCGCTGTGATTCCATCACCGTCCAGTGAAGGCAGCTCCCCCTACTTCTGTGTCTACTAACGTTCCGATGCACTATGATCTCATTCCAGGTTGACGTCTAGTAGCTTCATCTTGTTCCCTGTGCATCTCCCTCTGGGAAGTGGTGCTAGCACATGCAAGGTGTGCCTGAGCCCGGCCAGAGGGACCCTCCCAGACTCTTCTCTCCTCCAAATGAAACAATGGTCTCTACACTATTATCACCCCTAAGCAATAAAATCCCAACTGCACCCTTGTGTGTGGCTCGCCTGTCCTTCCATTGGGAGTAGTTGGTGGAGGGATGGGGCAGAGACACAGCTTAGATCTGGAAGGGACACCAGGACATATCCAGCACCAGAGCCTTCACACGAGGTCACTGAAGCATAGAGAGAGCAAGGAACTGGTCACACAGCCACTGGATGGAGTGGCAGAACCTGAACAAGTTATCCACACGTGCACGTACGTGTACTGAGCACCTGCTGTGTGCCAGGCAGGCAGTGGAACTACAGGTTACATTGAGAGACAACTTTGCCCAGAATTCTCCCATGCCTTCTCAGTGCCCGAGGACTTGTGGAGGGTTAGCAACACTGGTCCGACAGGACTCACGAGTACAGGACACACAGACTCAAGGGGCCATGGCCTGTCCTTCCCCAGAGGCCAGCTGAACTGCATCCTGCAAGCAATGAGGATGGGCTCAGGCTCAGTCCCTGAACATCACCTGCCAAGCTGCAGGAGGCTTAGCCTCCCTGGGGAGGTCGGGGACCCAGAGGACCTCCATCTGTGCCTTGGAGACCAGCTCTTCCTTCCCGATTCCACCACTGTCAGGGAGAGTGTCTCAGCGCCACTCACGGGGGTCTTCCCCAAGCTTCATCGTGTCCCAACACCAAGAGAAGGAAACAAGCTCATAGGGGCAAAGTGACTCATCCAGGTCACCTAATGAGCGAGTAACAGAGTCAGGATTTGAACCCACACACTATCCTGGTTCAGGCCAGGTGACCTCACAGCTTGCAGTGGCCTCCTCTCCCACCGGCTCCCAGGAGGCCCCACTTTCCTGTCTCTGTTGTCCTCAAGAGAGACAAGGGCCTGCTGATACTGTTCTCCCTCTCCCCACGCTGGCCTTCAGTTTCAACTTCTGGTCTCTCTCTCTCTCTCTCTCTCTCTCTCTCTCTCTCTCTCTCTCTCTCTCTCTCTCTCTCTGCAGAAGCATTCTCCTGGGGGCAGAGGAGGATGTAAAGCAGAGGAGGATGTAAAGCAGACCTCAGGATAAAATAGCAGCTGTACCCTTAGTCCCTGCAGCCTCCCAGGAACCTTGAATACTTTCCCAGCAGCCATCTCTTTGCTCTGCACAGCTCCAGGAAGGGGGCTCTGCTCCCCCACAACTGCATGACAGAGGCTCCAGCCAGCTGTCACTTCACCCCGGGGCTTCGTTTCTTGTGGGGTATAATCAGTTCAGAGAATCCTGGAGCTTGTGGTCAGTACCCAGTGACTAGAGACCCATAGTCCACCCTCTCCTGACCTTGCTGAGGTCCAAAGGGTTTTTCACTGTGGGTGTCCTGCACAAGATGAGGATGTCATTAGACATGTCCGAGCAGGGAGTCAGTCCCATATTAAATCTTTATACGCAGGATATGCTGAATTCTTATGGTTAAACGCAGGATTCTGTGGTGGGTTCTTAGAGAAGCTGGGAGCACAGCTGAGCTCAGAGATCGGAAATGACTTGCCAGAGGCCACGTGGCAGGTGAGAGGCCAAGCTGGATTGTAGGAAGTCAGCCTCTTGCACAGAGCTGGTTCTTTCCTTATAGGCTTTGAGAGGCATTAGAAATTTCTTTCTGGCAGAATTTTGGGACATTCCACCTCTCCCAGGAAATCTCTGTCTGGAAAAGTTCACAGCTCAAGGGACACTCAATAGCAGTCTAATCCTTGTTGTTTGACACAGAGGGAGCACTATGAGGTGGTTACAATTTGAATCTACAATGCCCCCTGCCACCCTCACCCACAGGTTTATATGTTTGAACAGTTGGTATTCCCCGGGTTGCAGCCATGTTGGGAACACTTTGGAGACTGCGGCCTACTTAACAGAACAGGTTTGCTGGGGGCCAGCCTTGAAGATGATATCAACTTCCTGTCCCACATTTTGCTTCCTGATCTGCCAAGATGTGACCAAGCCATGCCACGTGGCTGCCACCATGGTCTAGGCTCCTCCAGCCACCATGTCTTCCTCACCACAGTGGACTTATATTTTCTAAAACTGGGAGCCGAACTAAATCCTTCCTGCTTAATTTGTTTCTGTTAAGTTGTTGTAGCAAGCTGTTTCGTGAAGAGTTAATATAGCCTGCAACTTGGCAGCATGTGGCATACTTCCAGAGTTATGGTTTGGTTCAATGAAAGGACAAAAAAACTATGTGATCACTGTAAGCAGTGTACCCAGAAGGCAAACCTCTGGGTAAAACATGTGTTCTTTTTTTTTTTTTTTTTGGTCTTTTCGATACAGGGTCTCCCTGTAGCCCCAGCTGTCCCAGAACTCACTCTATAAACCAGGCTGGCCTTGAACTCACAAAGATCCACCTCCTGAGTGCTAGGATTAAAGGTGTGTGCCACCATGCCTGGTGAAACATGTGTTCTTAAGTTCCTAAAAACACTCTGGTTGGAGTGAAGCTATTCCAAGACACAGAGGTTTCTAACAACACACAAGTTATTTTAGAGGTCCCTTTGCCTGATAACATTTATATTCCTTAACTTGTTAGTATATGTCTTATATGTTCTTGGCATAGTATTTCCTGTAAACTCAACTCATCCATTATTTTAGTACTGAATAAACTTAGGACTGAGAAGAATCTGTATCTGTGGACCATGAGTCTCAGATCCTCTGTTTAAAGCTTCCTCTGTGTCTCCTGTCCTTTTGAGTCTCTGTCCACTCAACTACTACATCTGGTGCCTGACATGGGCCTTGAAGGGTACTGCATGTAGCAGGAACACAGACTGAAAGGGTAAGTAAATACACTCCGAGTACTTTTGGGATTGCCAGTCAAGGGAAATTCCACCTCACTTGGGGCAGAGTACATGGATATTTTGCAACTTTTAGAAATCTTGCTATATGGTTGGAACTAGAAGATATGCTAAGTGAAATAACAGTCCCAGAAAAACAGACTAAGAATGGTATTTGTAGATGCTAACACCAAGTAACTAGTTGTAAGGCAAACTGAACAACATTAATGTTAATGTTATATTTCTCTTTATCTGAAAGCAACTATGCTCTTATAATGCGAATCCATTTATGGGCTCTAGAATTAATCAATCACTTATTTTCAGACATTGTAATTTTGGTCTATGGGCGGAGGGTATGCATGCATATTTTACAGTAATATAAAATTAAAAGGGGAAATGTGAATCCCAAAATATGATTTGGAAATAACATAGTTTATTTTCAAATGTATGCATATGTTGAAGCATACAAATTGGAGGGAACAAACAACAACAAAAGAACTGAGACAAGGAACTGACTGAAACAGTAAAGTCCCCCCCAAACAATAATCCTCTACTTTAAAAAACTTTAAAAAGACTCAGGAAAAGATACAAGACATGTACGGCAGAATTCATGAACTTGGGTGAAATGATGTATGAAATGCACGAAACTTCAATAAAATATAAACAATAAAAATAAAAATCTTGGTATATGGGTTGAAGGTATGTGTGCATATTTTAGAGTAATATAAAATTGAAAGGGAAAATGTGAATCCTGAAATATGATTTGGAAATAACACAGTTTATTTTCAGATGATACTATTATAGTATAGGTGTGGCATATATATGCATATGTTGAAGCAATACAAATTGGAGGAAATAACAACAACATAAGAACTGGGACAAAGAACTGACTGAAACAGTAAATCGCTGGCCCCCCCCCCCGCAAACAATAATCCCCTGCTTTAAAAAACTTCAAAAAGACTCAGAAAAAGATACAAGACATGTGTGCCAGAATGCATGAACTCAGGTGGGGTAGGGGGCATGGAAAGGGAAATGAGTCTAAATTGGACACACAAATGTATGAAATGCACAAAACTTCAGAGCTCATGCATTCTGCCAAACATGCTTTTCATCTCTTTCTCAGTCTTTCTAGATATTCTCCATGTGGAAGTTGACTGTTTTGAGCAGAAGTTCACTGTTTCAGTCAGTTCTTAATTTTTTTTTATTAATTTTACTTCTTTCTGTATGTGTATGAATGTACTATCTGCATGCAAGTCTGCGCACCAGTGTTGTGCAATGCCGCGGAGGTCAGAAGAGGGTGTCGGATTCCCCTGGAACTGGAGTTCTCCTGGAATTGGAGTTTCAGATGGTTCTCGGCCGCTATGTGGGTGCTGGGGATCGAACCCGGGTCCTCTGCAAGAGCGGTCGGCGCTCTTAACCGCTAGGCCATCTCTCCAGTCCCTCAGTCAGTTCTTTGATGCAGCCCTTTCTGTTGTTGTTGTTGTTGTTGTTGTTGTTGTTTCCAATATGCATCACTCCCAACTGCTTGGACAAAAGCTCAAGGGGCCCTGCACAAGAGATACTTACAACTAGGTAATTGGCACTAGCATCCACAGATGAGGGAAACCACTCGTCGTTTGTTTTTCTGGGACTGTGTTACTTCACTCAGCATGATGTCTTCTAGCTCCAGCCATTTTCCTGCAAAGCTCATGATGTCGTCTTTCTTTACTGCTGCATAGAACTCCATTGTGTAGATGTACCACATTTTCTCTATCCACTCATCAGTTGAGGGGCATTTGGGTTGGTTCCAGTTCCTTGCTATTGTGATGAGAGCTGAAATAAACATGGCTGTGCATGTATCTCTGCGGTGGGATGAGTCTTGTGGGTACATGCCCAGAGTGGTATGGCTGGCAAGTTCATTCCAAGTCTTCCAAGGGTTCTCCACACTGCTTTCCACAGTGGCTAGACGAGTTTACATTTCCACCAGCACCACCTCTCCAGCACTTGGTATCATTTGTTTTCTTGGTCCTAGCCAGTCTTATTGGAGTAAGATGATATCTTAAAGTGGTTTTGATTTGCATTTCCTTAATGATTAGTGATGTTGAACACTTCTTAAGGTGTTTCTCAGCCATCTCTAATTCCTCACTTGCGAAGTCTCTGTTCAGCTCTTTGCTCCATCTATTGAGTGGGTCATTTGTTTTCTTTCTTCTTTGTTTTTTGAGTCGTTTATATATTCTGGAAATCAATGGCTTGTCAGATGTTTCGGTGGTGAAGTTTCCTCCACTTGTGGGATTTCTTTTCCACTTCCTTGGATGTTTCTTTTGATGTACAGAAGCTTTTGAGTTTAATGAGGTCCCATTTGTCAATGTTGACCTTAATTCTTGCCCAACTCCTGTCTGATTTAGGAGGTCTTTTCCTACATCTATGTCTTGTTAGTCTGCTGCCCCCTTTTTCTTCTATCACCTTCAGAGTTTGGGGGTTTTCCCATGTTGAGGTTCTTTGATCCATCTGGAGTTACTTTTGTATCGGGTGAGAGTGTGGTAGGGGGAGAGGGGTTAATGTCATTCTTTCTACAAATGGTGATCCAGTTTGCCAACACCACTTGGCTGAAGATGCTGTTTTTTCCTCTATTGTTGGGTCTTCTTGGCACCTTGTCAAATCTGCGCTGGGCTGACCTCAGCCCCGTTCACCAAACAAACGAAGAAAAGAGAAGACGAAAAGACCGGCCACCCACTCAAAATCAATTACATTCCCGTGATGCCACAGGGGAAATATCCCACACCGATACAAGGACACAGCTCCCGAAAATCATCCCGGCATACTTCAAAAACCTTCCTCTACCACACTTTGACACGCCTCGAAGCAATGGCTATGAGTATGGAATATCTGCCAGTCTTGGGACTCACCAAAGCTGAACCAAGAAGAGAGCGACCGCGGAAAACCAGACACAGAAGACAGGAAAGAAAGGGGAGAGTGGAGAAGAAACCGCCCAACGAAACATAGAGGCCAGGCCCAAGAGGGTGGCAGGGGCAGAAGCTAAAGAACACAGGGCACAAAAAGACCCGACAACCATGAGTCCTGAACCTCGGGGAGAAGGATTACAGAGGGAGGCGCCCAAATGTCAGTCATGAAGAATGCCAGCAGCAGCTTTATTACCAGGCAAAGATACACTTAAAAAGGAGAATTATAGAATTATAGACCCATCTCCTTATGAACAGAGATGCCAAAATTCTAAAAGATACTGGCAAAATCACATATCCAGGCCCCACATCAAGCGACGATCAAGTCCATGAGGACCCAAGTGGGATTCGCATACCAGCAGTATTTGCAGGGGATGGTTTCCCCCTTTATGAAATTCCTCAATCAACATCATCAAAAAACATATAATTGGAATGAAAGACAAAAAACCACACCATCATATCTCCATTGATGCTGAAAAGCCTTGACAAAATCCAACATCCCTTCTTGTTTAAAATCCTAGAGGGAAACTGGGATTGGAGGGGTCATTCTTCAATGTACTCAAAACCATATACAGGAAAACCACACAGCAATATCATTTCCTAAATGGGGAGGAAAGACAGCAATAATTTCTCTTTTTAAAGGTAGGAACTCGACAAGGTGGCCCTGTACACCGACATCATCTTCCATATAGTGCTGAACACCTTGCTAGGAGGAAAAGGACAAGAAAAAGGAATTAAAGGAGTAAATTGGAAAAGGGAAGTCAAGCTATCCTATTGTCTGATGATACTGATGTATTTATTAGGATGCTGAAAAACTCCACCAGGAAAACTCAGAAACTGATTAACAGCTTCCAAAGTGGTTCCACGGGATACAAAATTAACCTAAAAAAATCAATGCCCTTTCTTTAACACCACAAGCAACTAGGGAAAGAATCAAGAGACCTTCCACTCACAATAGCCATCAAAAACCTTAAAAATCCTAGGAACTAAAACTAACCAAAGACACCAAAGCACTCTTGCAACACAAATTAAAACCCTGTTAACAAAGATTGAGAATGAAAGAAACATCAGAAGTGGACAAACCTCCCATGCTCATGGATTGGGAAAATTAAATTGTAAAAAATGTCCATCTATCAAAAGCTATTTGTAAGATTTAATGCATCCATTCAAAATCCCCAAGGATTCTTCAGGCTTGGAAAATAAAGTCCTTAAATCTCATTTGAAAAAAACAAGACCCCGAATAGCCCCAAAACATGAGCAAAAAGAGCTACACAGCAGGGGGATTCAACCAGACTCTCAAACTATACTACAGGGTATAGTATAAAACAGCTGTACTGGCACAAAAACAGACTCGTTGACAATGGAACAAAACCGAAGACCCAAACCTGAGGGCACATACAATTAGCCGATCTTCATAATCAACAATACTTTTTAAAAAGAAATGAAGTTATAAAGTTAAATGAGGACATTTCACTTAAAAAAAGCTCAGGAGTGAAAGTGGGACACGGTCAAGTTTTTTGCAGAATTTATTCAACTCCAGACGATTAAAGCATCAGTGTGAAACCCGGAAACTCTGAAGCGATATGAAGAAGAAGTTGGGAGCAGACTACAACACATAGCGTAGGAAAGACTTCTAACATCAGACAGCAGCTGTGCATAGAATTATTAAGGATCGACAACTTGATAATGGACCTCATTAAATCAAAGTTTCTGTAACACTAAAGAAGTCAATCGGGAAGTTAGAGAAAATCCACGAGTGGGAGGAAACTTCTTATTGCCAGATACATCTGACACAGATTGACTTCCAGAAATATATAAACACTCAAAAAACAAAGAAAAAGAAGAAAACTAATGATATCACTACATAGATGGAAAAGCTGAAAGAGACTCACAAGTGACGGAATAGAGATGGCGAGAAACATCTTTAAGAAGTTCAACGTCACTATAATTGGGGAAATGCAAATAACACACTTAAGAATCATCTTACTCACAATAAGATGCCTAGGATCATGCAAACACAAACTGAATACCAAATGCTCGGAGAGGTTGTGGAAAGGGAGCAACTCTCACTGCTGGGGAATTGTAAATTTGTACAGCCACCTATGGGGAAAGCAGTGTGGAGAACACTTGGAAGGACTTGAAATGAACTTGCCACCCACCCAGCCATACCATCCTGGCATGTACCTCAAGACTCCCCCACTGCTAAGATACAATGCACTGCATGTTTATTAGTTCTCTTCACATAGCAATGGAGCTGGAACCCAACCCAACTCGCCCCACACACCTCAACGATGAGTGGATAGAGAAAAAAATTGGTCATTCACAATGGAGGTTCTATGCAGCAGTATTAAGAAGAGACATCATGAGCTTTGCGGAAAATGGCTGAGCTAGGGACATCATGTCTACGTGTGGAAGTAACACAGCGCAGAAAAACAAATGACGAATGTATACTATCTGTCGATCAGTTGCCAATTCACCTTAGTGTATTCTCTTGTGCCACAGGCCCCTGGTGAGCTTTTGTCCCAGATTGGGAGTGAGCATATGATGGAAACAACAACACAACAACAACAACAACGAAAGGCCTTGCATCAAAGAACTGACTGAAACAGTGACTTCGTGACTCAAAAGTCATTCCTCATCGGAGAACTATTGAGGAAAGCGTGAGAAGGAGATGAAATTATGAGTTCTGGCAAGAATCATGCAGAGCTCTGGTGGGGTGGGGAAGGGGGGGGGGGACATGGGTCTAGATTGATAAAAAGTAACTTAAAAATAAAATAATAAAAATAAAAAAAATCGAGAACGGATGTATGAAATGCACAAAGCTTCATAAAATTTAAAGAAGAAAAAAATAAGAAATGTGGTACACTCACACAATGGGAATTACTATGCAGTGTCGTGAGTAAAAAGATGATTCATGAACTTTGACAGGTAATGGATGGACTAAAAGAATCTAGCACGTGAGAGTAAAACAGTCCTAGAAAACAAAGGGAATGGTTCCCATTTTGTTGATGCTAACACGAATATCATTATTGAAAGCCAAACCCAGAAGGGAAGCAGAAACTTTTGTATAATTCTTCTTTTTTTTTTTTTTCTTTTTTTTTTTTTGTATTTTTGAGACAGGGTCTCCCTTTAGTCCCAGCTGGCCTGGAGCTCACTCTGTAGACTGGGCTGGCCTTGAACTCACAGAGATCCACCTGCCTTTGCCTCCCAAGTGTTAGGATTAACAGTGTGTGCCACCACGCCTGGCCCTTATATTTCTTTTTATCTGAAGACAACTATGCTGTTATAATGTGAATTCCTTAATGGGCTCTAGAATTAACTGACCACTTAATTTCAGACTTTATAATTCTGGTATATGTATGGAGGGTATGTGTGCTGGATAGCTTTAGTGTCAACTTGATACACCTGGGTTGAGGGAGCCTCAATTGGGGAATTGGCTCCATTGGATTGGCCTGTGGCCACATCTGTGGAGTATTGTCTTGATTGTTGAGCAGTGACAGTATAAGAAGGCAGGCTGGGCATGAGCCAAGGAGCAAGCCAGTGAACAGCATTCCTCCATGGCCTGTGCTTCAGCTCCTGCCTCCAGGTTCCTGCCCTGAGTTACTGCCTTGGGCTCCCTAAGTGATGAACTGTGACCCAGGAGATGTAAGCTTAGAATAAACCTTTTTCTCCCCAAGTTGGTGTTGGTCAGAGTGTTTTGTCACAGCAATGGAAGACAAACTAGGACAGTATGTATTCATATATCAGAGTAATATAAAATTAAAGGGAAAAAATGTGAACTCCTAAACATATTTTGGAATCAGCAGTTTATTTTCAAAGGTCATAATTTTGGTATATATGTGATGTATATGTAGGCATACTTTGAAGCAATACAATGGGAGGGAACAACAACGACAAAAAGACTGGACCAAAGAACTGACTGAAACAGTTAACCTCTGCCCAAACAATAAACCTCTGCAGAGAAAAACTTTAAAAAGACTGAGAAAAAGATACAAGACATGTATGGCAGAATGCATGAAGGGTGGTATGGGGGGCAAGGAAAAGGGAGTGTGTTTAAATTGGACTGAGAAATGATGTATGAAACACACAAAACACCAATAAAAATATTTTATTTAAAAAATTATGAGAGTATTAACTTAAACAAAATGCAAGAAAAGTTAGAAACAGATTCTCACTCCCCTGGGGAAGATGTGATTATTGTTTCTAAAGGCAGATGGCTCCCTGATTGGCCTCTTCAGAGGCTCTCAGCAACATTGACTGGGTAGGAACTTTGTGAGACATTTATCAAAGTATATATGAAATGGAATGTAAGGGCCCTGAATGGGAAGAATGGAGTATAGAAAACCTTTTGTTGCTGATATTGCTATTAATTATCGGGAAGTGATCCTTTATCTCAATGGGGATTGTCTCTTAATATTGAACACAATCCAAATTTATCTTGAAGGCCACTGTTTCACATTATGCCTCTAAAATGGATGACTAAGACTCTCATTTGGATGGAACAGGGGCCTCTAACTAAAGAAAACTTACAAGCTTTAAAAGAATTAGTGGGTGAGCAGCTGCAAGCAGGGCGCGTAGAAGAATCCACTAGTCCATGGAACTTTCCAATATTTGTAATTAAGAAAAAAATCAGGAAAATAGAGAATGTTGACAGTTTTAAGAACAGCTAATGAAGTTACCCTACCTATGGGGGCACTCCAAGTAGGCTTGCCCCAGTCTAGTGTGATTCCTTTAAATTGGCATATAAAATTACTGATTTAAAGGATTTTTCTTTTTTAAATTTATTTATTATTTTTTATGTGTATGAGTGTACTGTCTGCATGTAGGTCAGTGAACCTACATGCAGTGTCGCGCAATGCCACAGAGGTCAGAAGAAGGCTTCAGATTCACCTGGAACTGGAGTTAAAGATGGTTCTTAGCCACCATGTGGGTGCTGGGAATCAAACCTGGGTCCCTCTGCAAGAGCAGTCGGTGCTCTTAACCACTGAGCCATGTCTCCAGCCCCATTTTCTCTCTTTTTTATTTTATTTTTTTATTATTATTATTTTTTACTTTTTGTCTTTTTACTAAGATCTCAAGTTTTATACTTGAAGTACAATTTCTCAGGACTTACTATTTATTTCTGTCTGATTATATTTTCCTTTTGGATGTTTAAGGCCACAGAGTTAACCCAGATTAACCAAGGTTTTTGTTTTCTCAAGGTCAGTGGAGGATCTGGTCCTCAATGGTCACTCAGGGTTTTTTGGGGGAAGGGAAGGGGGGAAGGAGACCCTGACCCCTTTTGGCTTTTCAATCATCATTTCCATCCACTTGAGGACAAAGTCAGGTCTTGCTAGACCAGGCTTCCCTTTTTTTTATTAATTAATTTTTTAATTGATGCTTTGTGTATTTCATACATCATTTTCCAATTCAGTTCAGGCGTATATCCCCTTCCCTTCCCCCACCCCACCCCTACCCATCCCAGATCATGCATTCTGCCGTAACTTTTCTGCATCTTTCTGGTTTTTTTGTTTGTTTTAATTTTTTTTTAACAATAAGTGATAGTTTGTGAGTACAAGCATCCTTCATGTTAAAACTAATTTGCGCAGCAGTTGTGCCCAAACCACACAGCTCCATGGGTCCACCATCCAGCAGGGGGGGCTTGTATGTTCATCAAGTTGATCAAATGGTGCCAGTCTATATTGTTGTAGTTTTCACCATTCACCCCAATCGCAGCCCTTACTTCTACCACCCCTTCTTTCCGCAGATTGTTCCCTAGGCTTAGAAAAGGGACACAGGTGGATGAGATGCAAAACAGTTACTTTCTCTGGAGCTGTTGTCTTGGTCTCTAGCAATTCTGGCTGTTTTCTTCATGGGCTGCCAGCTTGTCCAGGCATAACTTTCAATCCTACTAGAAAGCACATGAATTAGATATATAAGGTATTTAAACAGGTAATATATAGCCTTTGGTCCTACCAGTGAAGCATCCCAATTGGATATATAGGTATTTAACATTACTAATTTTATGGTAGGTTACTTTGGTTATAGACACAGATGTTTGGATGGTATGTTAATCCATGTATTACATTTTCTTCTGTTAGTATGACAGGTCGTCGTGTGGTTTATAACATCTCCTAACCATTAGAGGATTAGGCTTGTGGCATCAGCCATGGGTTATTCCTCCACGGAGAGAGCCAATGCCAATATGATTTGGGATATACAGACATATGGCTGCCACTGCTGCACAGTATTTCCAGGCAGATGAGGTGTAGCTGGTGCTGACGGAGGGGTCTTGCTTGACTCAAGGAGACCATATTGCTTTATGGTTGTGGCCTTTGGTAACACTCTCTGGCATTTCAGAGACCACCCGTATGCTTGCAAGTGCGGTCTCCATACATCTTTCCCATGTTTATATCAGGTCTTCAACGCAGGGCCTTATTGCCTCTCTTCCTGCAGATATCCCCGTTTGGAGGCAAGGAGCCTTTACCTTTTGTGGGGGCTTGGATCCCCTGGCAACATCTCCTTGGTAGAATAATCCATTGTTGATGTCAGAGCCTGTATTAATATATTTTGTTAAGTGCATAATAGCTTAAGGAGACTTTTATTATTTGGTTCTGAAAAGCGAATAATCCTTTTCACAGTTCTATGTCCATTAGTCAATTAAAGAAGGCCTTTTTACCGATTTTACAAAGAGAATACCTGTGTAAGAGTTGGCTCCGATCTACAGCTGGAGAATGACCTCATCATCATCATATTTCTCCTTATTCTATGGGGGGGGAGTTAAGAAAGTCTCTTGTATTAAAACCTTTGCAGCACCTAGAAGATAAGTTTCGTTAGGATTCATTAAAAATCGTTGTTACAAGTAGGATCCAGGGAGGGGCCTGATGTCTGCAGCAATCTGAGGCATTTCTTCCCTTCAATGCCCAGAGGAGTCAATCCTTCTGCTGGCACTTTCTGGTACATCTTACTCACTGCAAAGCCGCATTTTCTTTCTCAGCCATAAAATTGGTGATACTCTGGCCTGTTGGAACATACAAATCCTTTCCCATAGTTAGTTTTAAGATTTGGATTGCAAGGTTTTTTGACAAAAAGTTTTCGTATCTATCTATATCCCCCTTTTTTAATTTTAAAAAGTGAAGAGAAAACCCACAGAGTGGGAGGAAACCTTCACCGCAGATACATTGGAACAAAGCATTGATTTCTAGAGTATATAAACTACTCAAAAAACAAAGAAATAAAACAAATGAATCACTCAAAAGATGGAGCAAAGAGCTGAACAAAGTCTTCACAAGTGAGGAATTAGAGATGGCTGAGAAACATCTTAAAAAGTGTTTAACGTCACTAATAATTAAGGAAATGCAAATTAAAACCACTTTAAGACATCATCTCACTCCAATAAGACTGGCTAGGATCAAGAAAACAAATGATACCTTGTGTTGGAGAGATTGTAGGGAAAGGGGAACACTCATCCACTGCTGATGGGAATGTAAACTCATACATAGTGGCTACTATGGACAGCAGTGTGGAGAACCCTTGGATGACTCAAAATGAGCTTGCCACCCGACCCAGTCATACCACTCCTGGGTATGTACCCACAACACTCATCTTACTGCAGAGATACATGCACAGCCATGTTTATTGCAGCTCTCTTCACAATAGCGAAGAGCTAGAGCCAACCCAAGTGCCCCTCAACTGACAAGTGGATAGAGAAAATGTGGTACATCTACACAATGGAGTTCTAAGCAGTGGTAAAGAAAGATGACATCGTGAACTTTGCATGTAAATGGACGGAGCTAGAAGATATCATGCTAAGTGAAGTAACATAGTCCCAGAAAAACAAACGATGAATGGTATCCCTTATCTGTGGATGCTAGTACCAATTACCTAACTGTATGGCAAACTGAGCAACATCAATGTGATCTGAAAACAACTGGCTCTTATAGTATAGAATCCCTTAAAAAAATAAAAAAAAATAGCACAGTTGTTTTTAGATCACAAGGAATGTAACATTAACTTTGCTTAGTTTGCCTTACAACTAGGTAATTGGTGTTAGCATCCACAGATGAGGGATACCATTCATCATATGTTTTTCTGGGGCTATGTTACTTCACCTAAAATGATATCTTCTAGTTCCATCCATTTACCTGCAAAGTTCATGATGTCATCTTTCTTTACTGCTGCATAGAACTCCATTAACTCCATTGTGCAGATATGAAAGGATTTTTTAAACAATTCCTCTTCAACTACAAGATTGTGAAAAACTTACATTTATTATTCCCACAATTGACAACCAACTATCTACTATGTGAAAAATTTATTATTTATTATTCCCACAATCAACAACCGACAATCTACTAAAAGATATCAATGGAGGGTTGGAGAGATGGCCTAGCGGTTAAGAGTGCTGACTGCTCTTGCAGAGGACCCGGGTTTGATCCCCAGCACCCACATGGTGGCTGAGAACCATCTGTAACTCCAATTCCAGAAGGACTCCGGTTCCAGGGGAATCCAACACCCTCTTCTGACCTCTGTGGAATTGCATGACATGGGTGCACAAACCTACATGCAGATAGTACATTAATCCACAAAAATAAATAAATAAAATAATAAAAAAGATTTATATAAAAAAGATATCAATGGAAAGTTCTTCTTCAAAGTATGTTAAATAGCCATACATTATGACAATATTATGATCAGATTAGACAATTATATCCTAATAGCATAATCATTCATTATATGAATGCTATTTGCTCACTGTATTAGTCAGTTTTCTGTTGCTGTGATAAAACACCAGACCAAGGAACTTATAAAAGGAAGAGTTTATTTGAGCTTACGATTGACAGTTCCAGGGAATTAGTCCATTGTGGCGGAAGGCGTGGTGGCTGGATCCAGAGCAGCAAACAGAGGGTCACATATCGCAAAGAGCACAGGAAGCAGAGAGGAGCAACTGTAGAGCACGAGGCTTGTTAAGCTCACTAAGCCCGCCCCCAGTGACACACTTCCCCCAGCATGGCCACACCTTCTAAGACCTCCAGAAACAGCACCACCAACTGGAGACAAATGTCTGAATACCTAGAGCCTATGGGGGACACTCATTCAAACCACCACATTCCACTCCCTGGCCCCCATAGGCTCCTGACCATATAAAATGCAAAACGCATTTAGTCCAACCTTAAAAGTCCCCATAGTCTTTACCAGTTTCAATGTCATTCAAAAGTCCACAGTCCAAAGTCTCTTCTGAGACTCAGGCCAATCTCTTAACTGTAAGCTCCTGTAAAATCAAAAGGCAAATTACATACTCCCAATGTACAGTGGAACCGAATACACATTCCCATTCCAAAAGGGAGGAATAGAGGCATAGTGAGGAAATACTGGACCAAAACAAGACCGAAAACCAGCAGGGCAAACGCCAAGTCCTGTAGCTCCACATGCGACTTCTGGGACTTGACTTCCAAAGGGCTTACACGGCTCAGCTCTTCCAGCTTTGCTTGCAACATACATCTCTTTCTTAGGCTGGTACCACTCCCCGTATGCAGCTCTCCTTGGCAAATATCTCACAGGTCTGGCATCTCGAAAGTCTTCTTGGGGTCTCCGCTGCCAACCAGGCTTCATACTCACAGCTTCACGCAGTGGCCTATCACGGCCTTCTTTATTCAGGGACACCCCTGCTGTACTCTTCCTGGCCTCTTTGGCTCTCTGAAACCGTGGAGGAAGAGCTGATGACCCCTTCACTCTTGCAAACTTCATGTCTCTAAAGCCAGCACCACGTGAATGAAATTGCCGAATCTGGCTGCAAGTTCGGGCCAGACCCTGGCCCATTTCAACCACATTTGCTACTTTTCTCTGCCCTGGACTTGCTGGAGGATTAGCTGGGTGTGGTCTTGCCCTGAAGGTACTGATTCTTTTGTTTACTTGTAAATCTCGAAGCCCTTCCTTAATCACTTTAAACTCCTTATCAAAAGGAAACTCTCCTTCACAAGCCTTGGCCCCACCTTTAATCTTCCTAGTGCAGTTTTCAGATCCAACCTCTCCTTCACATGCCTTGGCCCCACCTTTAATCTTCCTAGTGCAGTTATCAGATCCAAACTGTACATTTTGCATTTCTTTCTGCTCCATCTGCTCTTTTTCACTGTAGATCTGTATAATATTCACCATTAAAAGCCACGCCACCATTTCTACATTAGGCTGTCTTGAAATATCCTCCGCCAAAGACATCAGTCCACTGCTTTTCAACTTAGCATCAGGCAAGCATCTGGGCTGTGGGCAAACTGCTGCCAGACTCTTTATCAAAATATCCTGGTTGCTGCCTAAGTCTTTATTTTCCCCTGGGACCACATCTTTTGCAGCCATGCTTTCTTCCAGGCCTCCACTAGAATGGCCCTTTAAGCTCTGCTTATAATAGTCAACAGCCTTTCCAGCCCAAAGTTCCAAAGTCTTCCACACTTCTCCAAACATACACATGGTCAGGTTCTTCACAGCCAACAGCCCACTCTCTGGTACCAATAACTGTATTAGTCAGTTTTCTGTTGCTGTGATAAAACACCAGACCAAGGAACTTATAAAAGGAAGAGTTTATTTGAGCTTACAATTGGCGGTTCCAGGGAATTAGTCCATTGTGGCGGGAGGCGTGGTGGCCGGATCCAGAGCAGCAAACAGAGGGTCACATATCGCAAAGAGCACAGGAAGCAGAGAGGAGCAACTGTAGAGCACGAGGCTTGTTAAGCTCACTAAGCCCGCCCCCAGTGACACACTTCCCCCAGCATGGCCACACCTTCTAAGACCTCCAGAAACAGCACCACCAACTGGAGACAAATGTCTGAATACCTAGAGCCTATGGGGGACACTCATTCAAACCACAACACTCACCCAGATGAAAATTTTTTATCACAATTGTATTTATAAGCTGACTGTATTCCAAAAGATTATAGATTAGTAAGTGCTATTGAAAAATTCAAAACAGTACTCTTTATAAATATTTAGGTAGCATAATTGAAAGAACTAAAATTATACCTGGAAAGATAAATTAGGAAAGATTCTCTAAAGTGCTAAATGATTTCCAAAACATTTTAGGAGATATAAATTGGTTAAGATACCCATTTATCCATTAAAATTTTTTAACATCTTAACAGGAGACTCTTGACTTAAATAACCATACAACACTAACATATGAAGTAGCTAAGAAAATTGAATGGCTAGACTAACATATGCTCTCTGCCTATCTTGATACATAGGATCCTCCCATAGGCATTACTCTGTAGTAATCATTCCCTCTCAATACTCTCCTACAGAGATTTCATATCAATCCCCACCAAATCTTTGAGTGGATTTTTCTGCTTCATAAAATGACCAAAAGAATGATTGTATATTTTGAAAAAAATCACACATGTGCTTTAACTGAATGTGATACTGAGGAGATTGTAGTACTTTTAATGTTACTCAAATTAGTAATACTTGGCATTTTAATGAATACTGGCAAGGAAATTTAGCATGTTACTAAATAGAGGATAGGGGAAAATATATAATCCCTATCCTAAAGATAAAAGAATTCAGCATGAGCTCTGGAGGGGTGGGGGGAAGGGGGGACAAGGGTCTAGATTTGATAAAAAATATATGTATAAATAAAAAAGAATTCAATTCATAAAATGAAAAGAATGGTTCTTTCCTAAAAGAATTGAAACTGCTCCTTTTAAAAATGCTGATACTGGGCTGGAGAGATGGCCTAGCGGTTAAGAGCACCAACTGCTCTTACAGAGGACCAAGATTTGATCCCCAGTACCCACATGGCAGCTGAGAACCATCTTTAAGTCCAGTTCCAGGGGAATCTGACACCCTCTTCTGACCTCTGTGGCATTGCACAACACGGGTGCACAAACCTACATGTAAACAGTATATTCATACACATAAAAATAAAGAAATAAAAAATGCTGATACTAAAAATTGGCTTTGTAAAAAAAATAAGAAATTCTCTAAAGAAAAATGCTGATACTAATTACACTGATGCAAATAAAGATGGTAAAGCTGGGTACTTAGGAAAAGCTCAAAAGCTAATTAAAACTAAATTTCTGTTCAAAAAACTGAGAGTTTTGCTGTAATAATACTTTAAAAGATGTAAAAGATCCTCTAACTATTGTTATTAATTCCTAGTATACTGAGCTTACAGTTAAATACATCGGAACTGTACACATTCCTCAAGATCAAACAGAAATTAGTAAAGTTACTTATAGAATTACAAAAATTGATACAATATAGACATCTGTGGGAAAAAGTTAAGATGGGTAGCATTCTAAGCCAATAGTACTTCCTTGGCCACACCCATGCGGTGGAGTGTAGTGATGAAAAGATTTAGGATTTGGCCCTGAGAATTGAGTAATGATGGATATTTAAGCAGACATGTTGGAATAAAATCTCTCTCTGCATTTGAACCTCAACCTGCGTACATGTGTTGTGCTTTCCTGTGAGTATTTTCCACATGGGTCATCCCAGGATTAAGTGGGCCCCGCCACAAATCTTGGCGGGGTCCTCGAAAATGGTGACCCCAACGTGGGGCATGAAGACCAGTTTGGTAAGCTAGAATCCTTGCAAGATGGGAAATAACACCTTCAAGAAAGCTATGTTCCAGGAGGAATTGTTTTGTGAATTATGGCATGTATTTGTTGACTGTGTGCTGTGGTTTGCTGTGGCTGTTGTGTTTCAAGTTATGGCATGGAGAAAGTTTAGCATCTCCAAATCAGTGAAGGCATGGTCTAAGGATGGACACAGAGAGAATTCTCCTATTGATGCTGCTGGTGAGCCTGTGGATGGCACTGATGGAGATTTGGCCTGTGTGCCGGAGACCCTTGCTCTGATAGGCTTTGGGAACCTTGCATTCTCTTGTGGGTTTTCACCCATTTGGCGGGACATGATTATGCAGCTGGTGGGTGTTGTTTTGGCTTCCCTGGATTGGGGGCATCTGTTGCTTCCCCAGCCTTCCCAAGTGGCTGGTATTCAGAGAAATTGTGAGAGGAGCCCTTCTTCTCCCGTCCATTTGCCCTCTAGAGGTTTTGAAATGTGCTTGGAACCTGTCCCGCAGCCTGGTGTCCTGGTTTCTGCCTTCTGGCCACAGTTCAGGTGGCAAAGGTCACAGAGGCTGGAAAGACAGGTGTGCCCGCAGAGCAAGCAAGCTTTTTGCAGCAAGCATTACATAGAGATGTTCATTGGCACCTTTGCACAGGCAGGCTTAGGTTGTAGAGGCAACTACCCAGGAATTAATCTACCAACATTGGCTTGCATGGAAGCTTGTGAAAAGCCAGCCACAGTCTAAATGTGTTTTTTAAAAAAGTGTCCTCCTTAAAAATTTTTCTGTAGATAGTGTAAAATAGTGCTTAATTCTGCTGAAGTTTCCTTTTGTCTGCTAAACTTCCCCCAAGATCTCGTCTAGAGGCCAGTCTTCTATGATGCAAATTGAGCTTGTAAATTCCAGGCTTGGTGGTTGCCCACACCTTTAATCCAAATGGATGTCTGTGAGTTCAGGGCGGGACTTGTCTACAGAGTGACCTCCCAGCCGGCTCTGACTATAAGAAAGCCCTGCCTTGAAAAGACCAAAGGCAAAATATGAAGCTGTTACATTTTTCAGTTTGTAGCTGTTTGTAGATACTCTGGTTAATCTAGTCCAATGTTTGTTCTGTGCCCCTCTTCTGCTCTGGAAACAGCGGATGGCTGGTGGAGGAAGGGCTGGCTTTACAGTTTTGTGTTTCACTGGAAAGCATAAAGTCTTAGGCAAGATCCTGGGTCAGTATTTCCTCTTTCATTGTGTTTTAAAGGTGCAGCTTTGATTCCGTGGTCCTCCACCTACCAAGTTGTATCACTTAAGTAATTCAAATCCATTTCAGCATGCTTAACTTAAAGTATAATATTTTTACTTAACCCCCGGGGTACCCTAGATATGGTTGACTTAATTTTATCTTGCTCCTTTTAAATGTGTTTCATCTCAAAGATTTTTTTCTCACAGAATTCTTGATCACACGTGGTTTGAGCTCTGGCACCATTAGTCTCCCTGCTGTGCATGCATACCAGTTGTCACACTGAGCATGATATCTAAATCATGCCCTTTAAATTTTGATTTTAGGTAACATTCTTTTGATTTCAGCATTTTGGAAACAAGATAGATGGATTTCTAGCAGAATTTACAGGCCTTGAAGTTTTAACAAAACAAACTTGCTCCAATAAATTGTCTTTTTTAAGGAACATTGGTAAAAGTCTCTTTAACAATGTAAATTGATATTTTGGTTCAATTTAAATGAGAAATTTTTGAATAAAACTGTTTTATGGTTCTTTAAGCCCATCTTCAAGCTGTGTGTATGTGTGAATGAATGCGAGTTCCCGCTTTTAATTCATTATAATCCTACAGGTTTAAATCTATTTAGTTGACTATAAACAAAAAGAGATTCAATTCATAGAAAATGTTTGTTTTATACCCCTTAGTGTTAACAATTTTTAATTGGTTTTATAGTATGCATATTATTCAGTTTAATGATAGATTGTTGTTAATTATTATTAGTAATTGTTATTAATATTTATAGTTATTGTTATTAGATGTAATTATTAATAACAATTGATAGAAATTCAGTCTAGTGATAAATTGTTCATTGTTATTGGCTATTGTTATTGACAATTATTATTCATAATAATTATTAATTATTTTTGTGACTAATAATGGTTAATAATTATAAACAATTAATAGTAATTAATAATTGTTGTGATTATGGACAATTACTATTATTCCAAAGTCCTTGATAATAAGACAAGATGGATCAGTCCAAGACTACAAACAACTTTGGCCTTTTTACTTTTGGGAATCCTCAATCTTTAGATTTGTAAATAGCATAGGGACAGTTAGGTTTAGCAGAAGGGACAGGATAGGGAAAGAATAGTAAATTTTAGGTATAGTTCATTGAAGGCAAGTGGTTGCAAATGGGCCTAAGAGGTGGCATGTGGATCTCAGCTGTTTCATGCATTACTAGGATATTTATTCTAATTATGTAAAAATAACCCTATAACAAATTATAAAAATTTCATGTTTCTCATTGAACATCAAACAATAATGTGGCTTTCTTCTCTTACAGGTCAACCTAACAAAACTTTCTTTATTATGTATGTGTGTATGTATGTGCACGCACATGTGTGTATGGATGTGTGTACTTGTATTCTAAGTATATTTTATTTTATTTTATTTTATTTTTTTAAATTAATTTTTATTGATGCTTTGTGCATTTCATACATTTTTTCCAATTCAGTTCAGGCTTATTTCCCTTTCCCTCCCCCCCCACCCCATCCCAGATCATGCATTCCGCCTTAACTGTCCTGCATCTTTCTCTCAGTTTTTTTTTTCATTTTTAGCTATAAGTGATAATCCATGAGTACAAGCATCCTTCATGCAAAACCTATCTGCAGGCTGTTGTGCCCAAACACCTACAGCCCCACCATCCAGTGGGGGGTGACAGGTTGTTTGTTCAATCAAGTTGATCAAATGAGTGTCCAGACTACATTGCTGTAGTTTCACCATTCACCCCAATCGCAGCCCTTACATTCTACCACGCCCCCTCTTCCGCAGGTTGTTCCCTAGGCTTAGAAAAGGGGCACAGGTGGATGAGAGGTAAAACAGTCCACTCTCTCTGGAGCTGTTGACTTGGACTCTGGTCAATTCTGGCTGTTTCCTTTCATGGGCTGACAGTCTGTCCAGGAATAACCTTTTGATCCTACTGGGCTGGCGCGTTATGGCGTCTCCCCTGCGACCCCGGTTCCCGCCCACCTCTAAGTATATTTTAATGTTAACAGCCATGATACCAGTAAAAACATTGCCTCTGAGTTGGAATGTGGCTCTTCCTTCTCAAGACACAAATTTATATTAAACAGCCAAAACATAATTCAATTTCAACAAAGATTATGGGTTATCTATTAAAAGTTTTTAAATAATGGATCTACACTGCTACCTACTGGTTACACCCTTTCAAGATCTAAAACAAAGATACAACCAGGTTTTCATTGTATTAAAGTGTTAATAAGTTTCTGGGTATTTGGGAATAAAAAATAAAAGGTAAAAAATTTAAAATTTTAAAAAATAAAAAAAATAAAAAAATTGAATTCCGATTAACATCATTGAGGAATTTGCGGCCACCATTTTTACATTTTTTGTGTGCATACAGGCTAAGCCTGCATTTTGTTCAGATGACCAGTGGATAGCTGGTGTTGAGGCCTGCATTTCATTTGGGTGACCAGTTGGTCACCAACCTGGGAAGCTGGTGTGAAATTCCTGTCCTGGACTTGGGCAGGTGGAAAGTTACAGCCAAGAGTGGGAAACATGTCTCATTGTCCCAGACTAAGGACCCAAGTAAGAAGTTATCCTTCAGGTCAGGTCACAGGAGTGACCAACTGACCTGTATGCAATGAGGACAGTTCCCCACACTGTCCACAAATTGGGCACTGTGCATCCCTTTCCCCTTAGCAGGACTGCTCTGCACCTGTTTGTGACAAAGGAAGCTTCCTAGAAGCTCCCACAAAAACAAAAACAAAAAACTCAAAATGGTAATGATGGTAACAATATCTCATGGGCATATCTAGCCAGTCTTTAATTAACTGATGGGCATAAGAACTGTAAAAGAAAATTGTATTAAGAGCTAGATATAGATATTGAAAAATCTTTAAAGCAGGTTTTCATGCCAGGCCTGAAGAAGGCCAAGAGCTTGGAGGAAGATAGTTATTAAAATCCACTTTGTAAGGTTTGTAGTTTAAAATGGTAATACATTTGAACTAATTGGGAATATAAAATGTTAATTGTTTTATTTGTAATTTGTATTGAATTTCCAACAATAACTTTGGGGTTAAGGTACAGAAATGGTCTCTATATTTTTCTGTGTTATACAGTATCACCTTGTAGGTGATTTTTCCTTTTTCCTTTACTTGTAGGATAATTTAAAGAAATTAAATTTAAGTTCACTTCCCAAATAAGTAACATACAATGAAAAACAATTTGGGTGAATTTAATGAAAACTTACGCCTTGGCTCCTGTTTATGGGTATGTGTAATACAACTTAGGCATCTATAGGTCAAAACATAAAAATTTAAAAAACAAAAAGTGGGAGGTGGTATAATATTCCTTCTGTATTCCAAACCTTTTGATAAATTTTCAATTTTGAGGTCTTGAAACTAACAATGGGAGGAGATTTGTATGTTCCCACAGGTAAAAACACCAATCTAGCCAGGTGTGGTGGCGCACACCTTTAATCCTAGCACTTGGGAGGCAGAGGCAGGCAGATCTTTGTGAGTTCAAGGCCAGCCTGGCCTACAGAGTGAGTTCCAGACAACTATGGCTATAGGGAAACCTGTCTTGAAAAGACAAAAAACAAAAAACAAAACACCCAGAACAAAGCACCAATCTAAATGCCTGAAAACATACAACTTTTGGCTGTGCAGGATGGACTGGGAAATTCCAGCAGAGAGGCTAACCCATCTGAACAATAAAGAAAAAGGAACCTCAGATTGCCTGAGTCACAGACACTGAGCATCTCTCTGAATTCTATTTGGGATAACTGTTTATAATGGGCCCTAATGAAGTTTACCTTCTAGATGCTGAGAAACCTTCCTACCTCTTCCCTTTTATAGGGAAAAGAAAAACCTGATGGTACTGAAGTCATTCCCTAACTGTAAATTAGAGCCAACTGTTATATTGGTAATTTCTTATAAAACAGGTATAACTATCTTCTTTAATTGACTAATAGACATAGGAACTGTAAAAGGATAATTCTCTATTTAGAGCCAAATATAATAGTAAAGTCTTTATAAGCTGTGTAATTAAGTAAAATATTATTAATATAGGAGAGCTCTGATATCAGCAATGGATTATTCTGCCTAGAAGATGTTGGCTAGGGGATCCAAGACCCCAAAATTATAAAGGCCTTTAGCCTATAAGTGGGATATCTGCAAGGAGAAAGGCAGTAAGTCCCTATTGTTGAAGACCTGGTGTAAGCATGAAAAAATGTTTTGAGACATCACTTGCTAATGTACAATTGGCCTCTGAAATGCCAGAGAGCATTACCAAAGGCCACTAAAGCAATACAGCAAACTATTGGTCTCCTTGAGCCAAGTAAGACTCCTCTGTCAGTATCAGCTACACCTCAACTGCCTGGAGAGACTGTGCAACAGTGGCAGCCATGTGTCTATATATATCCCAAATCTAATTGGCTATTAGCTCTCTCCTTGGAGGAATAACTCACAGCGGATGCCACAAGCTTATGTCCTCTAGTGGTTAGGAGATGACATAAGCCACAATAAGAACTTGTCACCCTTTATAGAGAAACCACAGTTTGTGGATTAGCATACCATCCAAACATCTGTGTCTATGTTCACAGCTTAGCTTGCCATAATAGTACTGTTTAAAAGCCTGTACATCTAATTGCTTGTGCTTTGTTAGTAGGATTAAAAAGGTACCCCTGGATAAGCTATCAACCCATGAAGGGAAACAACCTGAACAGACTAGAGTCCAAAATGACATCTCCAGAGAAAGTAGACTGTTTTGCTTCTCACCCACTTGTGCCCCTTTCCCAAAGCCTAGGGAACAAATTGCAGAAGAGGAGGCATGGTAGAATGTAAGGGCTGTGGAGAGATTGGGGTGAATCATGAGACTACAGCAATATAGACTGGACTCTTATTTGATCAACATGCTTATGCATACAAGCTTCTCCAATTGGTCTATGGGAACCTTGGGTTGTTCAAAATTTGGACATAGATACTTGCAAATTGGTTTTACATGAATGTTACTTATATTCATTGCTTATGCTTGGCAATCAGCTTACTTCATGGTTGGGATTTTTGGATATTAATTGGCCTTAGGGTGAAAATAAAGTTTCAGGTCTGACCTGCCCCCCACTGCCTAGCACTCAAAACAGGCTTGAGCAGCTGGCTATTTGAAACTCAGGTTCCTTTGGGTTGTTAGCCTCACCCATGGGCTCCCCTGACTCTCAGAAAAATTAAAAAATAAAATTAAAAGGGTGAGATGTGGGAAAACTTAGTTAAGATGGGTAGCATTCTAAGCCAATGGTACCTCCTTGGCCACACCCATGGGGTGGAGTGTAGTGACAAAAAGATTTAGGATTTGGCCCTGAGAATTGAGTCATGATGGATGTTTAAGCAGACATGTTGGAATAAAATCTCTCTCTGCATTTGAACCTCAACCTGCATACATGTGGTGTGCTTTCCTGTGTGTATTTTCCACATGGGTCATCCCAGGATTAAGTGGGCCCTGCCACAAATCTCAGCGGGGTCCTCACAGACATCATCCTATTTATGTTACTCACATTAGAGCTCACACTCAGTTAACTGATCCCATGGTTAAAAATAATGACTCCATAGATCGATTACTTATAGAAAACATAATTGAAGTACAAAAATATCATTTTTGAACTCATATTAATTGTAAAGGTTTGCAGGAACATTTCTCTCTTACTAAACAACAAGCTACTGAGCACAGAGTGGGAGCAGAATATAAAACCTCAAGGTTTACCCCCGGAGTCCACTTCCTCCAGCAAGGCTCACTTCTTAAAGGTTCCACAGCCATCCCAACACAACCACCAGCTGGGGACTGAGTGTTCAAACACATCAGTCCATAGGGGACATTGCAAATTCAAACCACAGAAGGATCTAAATGGAGTCCATGTGTGCTGTCAGCATGGGGCCATTGGGGCAGGGATCCCCAGGTTAACAAGAGTTCCTTTGTCCACAGGATTTTATGAGGATTCAAAAATGGTCTGCCAATACTATCTACTATTGTTGCAGATGGAGAAACTGAGGCAACGAAAAGGCATGGTTGCTGACTGGAGTCTGACAGTAAGGAATGAGGTAGAACTGAAGTCTCCAGGGTCATAGGCCAGGGGCCTGAGGCTAGGAGCCCCTCTTCCTCCACAGCAGAAGGATCAGTGTCGTCGTCCCGTCCCCCCCCCCGCCACAGGGTCTGAGTCCCTGTGTCCAGGTCACCTCTGTATCCAGGAGGAAGCTGGCTCAGGGTAAGTTCCTAAGACTCAGCCCTTCTACAAGCTCTCTTTACCTTGATTTTTAGAGTTTCGCTGGTTGGTTCCTTCTTGCCCTTCCCTCTGATGCCCTAAGGTTCTGGTTTTGAACTTCATGGTAACAAAATAACTGCTGAGAATCAGCTGTCATGTCTTCTATCTAATTATGAGAAAGCAGGAGAGGAACACAGAAAAAAAAACCCAACAAAATTCCCCAAGTAGGGCAGCTCCTTTAATGCTCTCTAAGACTTTCCAACTTATGAGGTAGGAAGCTTAATGTGGACGGATTTCCGTAAATCACCTGAGGTTCCCAGGCTACCTGAGATGGAGTGTGAGCGGGAAAGCCTAGCCAGCAACCTCATTCTTCCACTTGAACCACCATTTTGGAGCGATGACCAGGCAAATGGGGGTAGGTTGCTACGAGGCTGATCGTCCCCCTGGGTTACTCAAATAGATCAGCTGCTAAGTAACTGGCTCCTACTTGGTTAACTTGGGAGGAATTCATTGTTTGTATTCTGTGGCTAAGGACACCAAGCCCAGTAGTATAAGCAAGCATGTCAAGATCCCTCCATAGAAAACACTAACAGTCAGGAGTCAGGGTGTCCAAAGGCCGAGGACTCGGTGAGATTTATCTGTAAGGGTCCTCACAGGATTACCTTCCAGCTGTGTGACAGATTTTTCCCGGGGGGACATAATACATACACATCTACTTACCCCAGAAAGGGAACCCATGACAAACCAAAGTAAAGATTACACCAAAAGCTGAAACCTTGGAGCTTGCTACACAGTTTTCAGGCAGCTGGACAGTCAGAAACATGTCTTCTTCTCTCTGAAGCTCAGCTGGTCAGTCTCCTCCCCACCAGCATTTATTTCCTCCCTCTATAAACTGGGGAGGGGCCTTCAAGAATATTCTAAGAGCCCATTTTCCTAGACATGTGATTTTCTTTTGTTTACCTCCCAAGTCTTATGAGTGTTCTCCTCTCTGGGGAAGGACTATTTCAGTTAGGTAGAAACTGCTAAAACAAGTCATACAGGACAGTGTTTTCCCAGGGTTAGAGCCCCAGTCTGTCAGAGGCTGTTGTAGCTGTGGTAAGAGCGGACTTGGCTACATCTTGAACTGGCAGCCAGACCCTGATGCCATCCACATTGTGCTGGTTTTGCAGAATGGAAGCATTGTAGAGACATAGAGGTCAGATTCCCTTCAGTGTGAGGATGAAGGCTAAATGGCAATGGAGCCCCGGATGGTGGAAGTGCCAGGAATGTGAAGACTGAGGAAAGCTGGAGGCATTGCATGAAACTGGGTCAAGAGAGGCCATGTGTGCTATGGCATTAGGGCCACAGGGGCTGGGCAAGGCCTTTGCAGCCCAGATGATGCCACCATGTGCCCCAAATGCTGGACATGGAGCTTTGGGGCTTAGTGTTTACCTACTAGTTTTCATTCTTAATTGGAGCAGTCTTTCTTCGCTACCCTCCCAGTCTTCCCTTTAGGAATGGAATGTTTACTTTGTGCCATTGCATATTGGAAGCATATAACTTGCTTTTCATTTTAAAATTTGGTAGTAATTCATAACTAAGAGTTTGCCCAAGATGCTTTAGACTTTTAAGGGTGTTTGGGACTAGTAAGATATGGGGACTCTTGAAGTTGGACATAATTCATCTTTATGAGATGGTCATGAGCCTGTAGGGGCCAGGGGCAGAGTGTTAGGTTTCGAATTCAAAATGCCCTCACTCCATGCTCATGTGTTTGAACACTTGATCCCCAGCTGGCAGTGCCGCTTTGCTTTGAGGATTTAAAAGGTGAGATTTGACTGGTGGAAACAGGGCACTAGGGGTGGGCCCTTCACAGTAGAGCCCAACCCTGGTTCTGGTTCACCTTCTGCTTCCTGTTCTGCCAAGATATGAACATCATGCTGCAAGCTCCTACTGCTGAGGACTGAGCTGCTCCACACGAATGCACCCACACCTGTGTGCCTGGGCACAGAGGAGCACATGCGGGAGCACGCACACACATGTGTACATGCATACACATTATCCAGCGTCTTCTCTGCTTTATTTTTCTTTATAACACCTATTCTTCTGTGACTTCCTGCTGTCCTACTTGGATATTTTCTGTCTCCTCATTAGAATGTAGGTATATTGAGACAGGAACTATATGCCATTCACTGTTGTATCTAAAGTGCTAGGATGGCAAGGATGAATCCGCTTGGGATCTGAGCTCTAAGCCTCCAGCTTAGGGAGGGAGAAAACCATTGGTAGGAAATTCAGTGAATAGTAAGGTGCTCTGCTCTATGGTCTATGAAAGCAGATGGGACCCAGCAGCCAAGGCAGAGCCTTTAGTCACTTTTCCAGAGGGGGCAGGTCTGATAGGTTATAGAAGGATGATCAAGAGGGTGTTTTTTGGGGGGGTGGTGGTGGCATCATCAGTAGAGGACACAACATGTGCAGGTCCGCAGGAGGAGAAAAGGGTCTTGTTTGGATGAGAGAGAGAAGCTCTGGGTGCTGATCACAGCCATAGCACTGGGGGAGAGCCCCCGTGGGGAGTGGGCTTGCATTGGGCTGTGCACATGCTTTGTGATGACAAGGGCGCATGTCACAGACACACTGAGTCACTAAGAAGAAAATATAGACTGTAACAGGAAACAAGAAACCAGTCAGCACTGCGACCGAATCCCTTCATTGGTTTGCACAGCTCAACAATGTAATTTTCCAAATCACTATTGCCCAGTTGAAGTATAACACAGAATATGAAGACGATTTTGAACATTCTAGTAATTTTTAAAAGGAAAAATAGTGCTGGGAATGTAGCTCACTGGTAGATTACTTACTGTACGTGTTCGAGGCCCAGAACTCAACTCATACTCACCAACAACCAAAAATAGAAAGAAAAACCTGAAATGATATGTTTTAGAAATATATTTTACTTTCCTAACATTGCAAAGCATGCTCAATTCAACATGCTGTCAGAATGATTTTTATTTATTTACTTATTTTTATTTTATGTATATTAGTGTTTTGTCTGCATGTATGTAAGTACATAACCATGCTGTACAATACCCACGGAGGTTAGAGTATGGTATCAGATCTTCTGCGAGTGTTGGGAACTGAAGCCTGGCTCTCTACAACAGCAGCAAGTGCTCTCAGCTGCTGAAACAGCCAGCCTGCCTCCACCTCCTGAATACTGGGATTGAAAAGTGTGCACTATCACACCTGGCTCCAAAATACAATTTTTAACCAACATTGTACCTTCTAGTTTTCTGCTAAGTCTTAGATCTGGTGTGAGTTTTACACTCCAAGCATATTTCTGTTTGTCCATTTGAGAAGCTGACACTTGTAGTTTATACCAACCATATTGGATTGTGAGACTCTGTGCTGGATAGCTTTAATGTCAACTTGACACTGGGTTGAGGGAGCCTCAGTTGGGGAATTGGCTCCATTGGGCTGGCCTGTGGCCACATCTGTGGAGTATTGTCTTGATTGACAAGCAATGTGGGAGGGCCCAGCCCACTATGTGTGGTGCCACCCCTGGCAGGTTGTTATGTACTGAATAAGAAAGCAGCCTGGGCATGGGCCGGGGAGCAAGCCAGTAAGCAGCATTCCTCCATGGCCTGTGCCTCAGCTCCTGCCTCCAGGTTCTTGCCCTGAGTTCCTGCCTTGGGTTCCCTGAGTGATGAACTGTGACCTAGGAGATGTGAGCTGAATAAACCCTTTCCTCCCCAAGTTGGTGTCGGTCAGAGTGTTTTGTCACAGCAATGGAATAGCAAACTGGAACAGACTCAACTAATTTGCTGCCAGTGGAAAAACTTGGAAAGCCTGAGAACCAACACACACAGATTGGCACTTTTCACAGACTTCCCCATCAGGAGACTCCATATGGTAGTCATACTTGGTTTAGCCTAGCAAGAGTTTTATTGATTCGGATGAGTTACCAATGTTAAAAGGAATAAATACCTCATAGTCAGTAGATTATTTGGTGATAATTTGCATCTTTGTGTCATGAAGTGGGTCAAGGTGAAGAGGGTCACATCTTAGTGAGTACAGACAGTAGGAAAGAGCATCACTCAGGACTGAGTAGCAGTGGACAGTGGTAACATGGACACTGGGAGCAGGCAAGAGGGGACACGCCTGTGGCTTCCAGCTGTCCCAGAAAGAGTGTCAGGCTGCCTGCTGCCTGGGCCACTTCCCACAGCATCAGATCCTGTTTGCTGGTCTCCTTGGTGTGATGCTACTTGCCAGAACAAATAAGAGGTTGGTGAGATGGTTCAGCAGGGAAAAGCACTTACAGAGCAAGCCTGATGACCTGAGTTCCATCCCCGGACCCCACAAAAAGCCAGATGTGGTGGCATACAACTGTAACACCAGAACTTCTATAATGAGATGAGGGGGTTTGGAAGAAACAGGAGACTTTCCTCAAAGTTCATGGGCTATAGTTCTCCACTCATATACCTTTGCCCCTCCCCCTACACAGCTTAGGTTGACCCGCTGATTAGGAGGGGTAGCTGACTCTTCTGGGTGCTCCTTTTCCCTTGGAAGGCCAATAGTCAAGCTTATAATCCTGGGCACCTGCCCCTAAGTGTGGGAAGGTGTTTAATGTCCAAGGTCGGTTTTTTCAGAGGACCATCCATGCTACACATGACATTGCATGCACAGACACTCAGACACTTTACACATACATATACATATACATATACATACATACATACATACATACATACACAAGACAAATAAAAGAAAAATTTTAAAAGAACAGACATATACAAAAATTCAATAAAAATGTACAAAAATAAATTTAAAAAAGAACAAATAATAATTCAGTCAACCAGAGAAATAATCAAAATAATCAGAATTAGGTATCATCTATCCATAATAATTGTGGTGGTTTGAATGAATAATGTCCTCCATAGGCACATGTATTTTAAGACTTGATCCCCAGTTGGTGGCACTCTTTGGGATGATTGTGGAAACTTTGGAGGTGGAGCCTTGCTGAAGGAAATATACCATGGGTCAGCCTTTGAGAGTTTATGGCCATGCCCCAATTACAGTTCACTCTCTGCTTCCTTCTCCAACTGTCAGCTGCCATGCCTGCCCCACCATTATGGAGTCTCCCTCTAGAACTATAGGTCAAAATAGCCCCTTTCTTCTGTTAAGTCCCTTTATAGAAGTTGGTGCAGGAGTGAGATTGTTACCGTGAAGAAATGGACACAAGGCATGTGGAAGACTCTAGAACTTTGGACTAAAATAGCAGTTGAATGCTGTGAGCAGAGCTTAATGGGACATTCTAGTAAGAACCTGGAAGATATTAGTGCTAAAAGTAAAACAGATATGGGGACCTGGCTTGATAGATTTCCTAGGAGAACAAGTCTTTATTAACAACTGGACTGTGGCATCACTACACCATTATAATTACCTGAACAAAAAGCCTAAGACTTAAATTTAGTTTTTAAGGATGAGCTTGGTTTTTTTTTTGGGGGGGGTAGAAAACTGTAATTTATTATAATTTATATAAAACATATAACATGCTGTATGTACAATATATTACACAAGGCACCCTCAGGTGCACATTCAAGTCAAGTAAGAACTTTGTATCCCTTTCCCTAGACCCCCCCACCCTGGGACCTTAATATTTGTTCCATATACAGCCACGCGCACTTAATTTGAAAAAGGAAGCATTTTGATGTATTAATTAGCACCAAACAAGACTACAGTTCCATTTGTTAAATAAACAAATGAACAATAACAACAACAACAACAACAACAACAAAACCCAATCAATAAACCAACTGGAGAGCTATAACTCAGCCAATACTGCTGACATGGATATTATACATTCATGTATATACATGGCCTATTCTACCTTAACCATCAGTGTGGCTGCTTCTCAGCCTTTGTTCGTATTGGCGATCATCCCCACACTGCAGTGCTTGTGTTTAGGAACTCGCTACACAAAGCTCATCTGTCTTTTTAGTTGGAAAGAAGTCCAAAATTTGTGTGGAAAACTTAGACCTTTCAAAGGCAACCACCGGCCAAAGATAATGAAGCTGTTTTAAGGTGAGCTCTCCACAGTCTGTTAGTGCTTTGTCCAACACAATCCTCGGGTTGTCCAAGGAAGGAACTGTTGTTGTTTCCGATACTACCAAGGTTGGGACTGCAGCCAGGAACTGGAGAGGCACTGGAAGAGTGACAGATGTCAACTTCAAGGTCATGGCCAGTCACCAGAGTACTTGCCGCAACATTCCCTGTTACATCATCACCAGGCTGTGAGGAATTACTTAATGTTAAGTGCTCTGAAGTCTCCCAATTATCAAAATCATCTTCCTTCTCTTCATTCTCCGGAATAATCTTCAGGAATGAAGATTCAAACCCCATAGGTTTGCAAGTCTTCAGATCAAATGACCTGGACTGTGAGCGCTTCCTAGTATTCTCTTTTGGGACATGGGTTGAATTGTTAACAGTGTTTTCTTGCCCTGAACTTCGCTGCCCAGGTTCCTCTTTGATCCTTGGTAAAGGCAGCTGGAAGTTTGATAAGTGCCACTTTCAGTCCCACTGGGATTGGGTATGGAATTTTCTATTTTACAGGGAGGAGATTGAATTATATTACACTGTTCAGAGAAGTGGTTTCTGAAGTATGGTTACAATGCAAAGTTCCCCTGTAGAAAAGGAGGAATCACTGTTTTGGAAGGGTGCACCACTGTCCCCTGGGAAATGGCTGTGATTTGTGTGCGTCACTACACCAACACAACTAGCATTTTCTTCTTTCTTTATACAGAGCTCTACTTCTGAAGGGGGTTCTTCTTTGATTTTTTATATTACATTTTCTTCTTTATTTTTTCTCATATTTTAACAATATGTAATAATTTATGACTACAAACATCCTTCATGTAAAACCAATTTGCAAGCAGTTGTGCCCAAACCCACACAGCCCAAGGGTCTCACTATCCAGCTGGGGGGGGGGCTTGTATGTTCAATCAAGTTGATCAAATAAGTGTCCAGTCTATATTGCTGTAGTTTCACCATTCACCCCAATCACAGCCCTTACATTCTACCACGCCCCCTCTTCCGTAGATTGTTCCCTAGGTTTAGAAAAGGGGCACAGGTGGATGAGAAGCAAAACAGTCTACTTTCTCTGGAGCTGTTGTTTTGGACTCTGGTCAATTCTAGCTGTTTCCTTTCATGGGCTGACAGTTTGTCCAGGAATAACCTTTCGATCCTACTAATGAAGCCACAAGCAATTAGATATATAGGTATTTAAGCAGTACTAATTGCTATGGTAGGTTACTTTGGTATAGACACAGATGTTTGGATGGTATGTTAATCCATGAATTACGTTTTTTTCTGTAAAATATGACAGGGTAACTGCAGGAAATGATTTGTATGTTCCCACAGGTCAAAATGTCATCAACTTAACAGCTGAGAAAGAAAAGATACAGCTTTGCATTGTGTAGGATGTACCGGGAAGTGCCAGCAGAAAGGTTGGCCTGTCTGAACATTGAAAGGAAGAAAAGCCTCAGCCTGCTACAGACATCAAACCCCTCTGTGGATCCTATTTGTAACAACTATTTATAATGAGTCCTAATGAAACTCACCTTTTAGGTGCCACAAAGTTTTAATACGAGAGACTTTCTTACTTCCCCTCCATAGAACAAGGAGAAATATGATGATGATGAGGTCATTCTCTAACTGTAAATTGGAACCAACTGTTATACAGGTAATCTCTTATAAAACCAGTAAAACCTGCCTTCTTTAATTGAGTAATAGACATAGGAACTGTGAAAAGGATTATTCCCTATTCAGAACCAAATATAATACTAAAGTCTCCTTAAGCTATGCACTTAAGCAAAATATATTAATACAGGAGCTCTGACATCAACAATGGATTATTCTACCAAGGAGATGTTGGCCAGGGGATCCAAGCCCCCACAAAAGGTAAAGGCTCCTTGCCTCCAAACTGGGATATCTGCAGGAAGAGAGGCGATAAGGCCCTGCTGTTGAAGACCTGATATAAACATGGGAAAGATGTATTGAGACTGCACTTGCAATTGTACAGTTGGTCTCTGGATACCAGAGAGTGTTACCAAAGGCCACTAAACCATAAAGCAAATATAGGTCCCCTTGAGTCAAGCAAGACTCCTCTGTCAGCACCAGCTATACCTCACCTGCCTGGAAATACTGTGCAGCAGTGGCAGCCATATGCCTGTATATCTCAAATCTAATTGGCTATTAGCTCTATCCTTGGAGGAATAATTCATGGCTGATGCCACAAGCTTACCTCCTGTAGTGGTTAGGAGATGTTATAAGCCAGAGTAAGATCTTCTTTGATTTTAGTACCATATTTAACACAAATTATGAGGTTTTCCATTTGTTGCTCTAAATAGTCACTGTTAATTTGATGGGAGCACTTGTAATACCTCACTATACTGCTCTCCAGCTTCACCATGGATAAGCCTCCTTGAACCGTGCAGGAGTACTGTGTGTGCTCAGAATGCTCAACATACATATGGATGGCTTCAGCTTTTCTTTTAAAACTGATTGGAGCTTTCTTGTCTTTGATTAAGCCACATGTAGTTTACCATAATATTGAAGGGATGAGCTCGGCTTTTAAGGGTGGGCTTGTTAGTGTCGGGATTTGGTGTTTGCCCTGCTGGGTTGGGGTCTTGCTTCGGTCCAGTGTTTCCTCACTGTGTCCGCATTCCTTCTTTTTTTTAATGCTCATTTTTTTATTGATGCTTTGTGTATTTCATACGCCATTTTCCAATTCAGTAGAGGCATATTTCCCTTTCCTTCCCCCCCCCACCCCACCCCACCCTCCCCAGACATGCATTCTGCCATAACTGTCCTGCATCTTTCTCTCAGTTTTTTCATTTTTTAACAATAAGTGATAATTTATGAGTACAAGCACCTTCATGTAAAACCAATTTGCAGGCAGTTGTGCCAAACCCACACAGCCCATGGGTCGCCACCATCCAGCAGGGGGGCTTGTAGTTAAATCAAATTGATCAAATGAGTGTCCAGACTATATTGCTGTAGTTTCACCATTTCACCCCAATCGCAGGCCCTTACATTTACCACGCCCCTCTTCCGCGGATCGTTCCCTAGGCTTAGAAAGGGGCACAGGTGGATGAGAAGCAAAACAGTCGACTTTCTCTGGAGCTTGTCTTGGTCTCTGGTAAATTCTGGCTGTTTCTTTCATGGGCTGACAGTTTGTCCAGGAATAACCTTTCAGCCTACTATTGAAGACAAGCAATTAGATATATAGGTATTTAACAGTACAATTGGTTATGGTAGGTTACTTTGGTATAGGCACAGATGTTTGGATGGTATGTTAATCCATGAAGTACATTTTTTTCTGTTAAATATGACAGGGTCTTACTGTGGCTTATAACATCTCCTAACCATTAGAGGATGTAAGCTTGTGGCATCAGCCATGAATTATTCCTCCAAGGAGAGAGCTAATAGCCAATTAGATTTGGGATATACAGGCATATGGCTGCCACTGCTGCACAGTATTTCCAGGCAGGTGAGGTGTAGCTGGTGCTGACAGAGGAATCTTGCTTGACTCAAAGAGACCCGTATCTGCTTTATTGTTTTAGTGGCCTTTGGTAACACTCTCTGGTATTCTAGAGACCATCTGTACAGTTGCAAGTGAGGTCTCAATACATCTTTCCCATGTTTACATCAGGTCTTTGACAGCAGGGCCTTATCACCTCTCTTCTTGCAGGTATCCCAGTTAGAGGCAAGGAGCCTTTACCTTTTGTGGGGGCTTGGATTCCCTGGCCAACATCTCCTTGGTAGAATAATCCATTGCTGATGTCAGAGCTCCTGTGCCACTGTTGTTGGATGTATGTAATTGATTTTCTTCTTATTTTACAGGGGGTCTCAGTTAAGAAATTGCTTTGTTTTGAACTTTGGACTTTTGAACAGTGTTGACTATCAACAAAAGACTATGTAAGTTCCAGGGAGTGGAGTGTGGTGGGTTGAATGAGACGGTTCAACATGCATAATTCACGTGTTTCAACACTTGGTCCCCAGTTGGTGGCACTTTTGGGGAAGGCGATGGACCCTTTGGGAAATGTAGCCTTGCTGGAGGAAGTATGTCACTGGAGGTGGGATTTGAGAGTTTGTAGCCTCAACCCAATTCTAGTTCACTCTGTCTACTTCCTATTCTAGCTACCTGCTGCCGTACCTTCCCCTGCCATTATGAATTCTCTCTCTGGAACCATGTTGTGAGCATTGGACTTAAGTCCAAAGGAGTCCAGGACTCAAGTGTTATGATGCAATCTAATTTATCCTTTCCCACACAGGTCAATCAACACACGTATCAATCTGCCATCTCCCTAGCCTAAACTCCCCAGCTGCTCACTTAGTGACATTTTCTTAGTCCCCCCAAAGCCTTGGATTACATTCAAGCTAAGGAGTTCTGGAGGGACCCTAGCTTGAGCTGGTCTCCAACCAGACAATTCCGGTAGCCGCAGGCTTGCAAGCAGTGACTGTGGCTCACGCCTCACATAGCTAGAGTCCCCCAGAAGAAAGTGTGAGTGGCATCTCACACACAGGTCCCCCAAGGGGGAGTGAAAGCAAGGTGTTGGGGCATCTCCCACAGGCAGGGATCCCCCAGAGGACAGTGAGAGAGCAAAGTCTTTTTACACTCCTCAGCTTAAGTACTCTGTCCCCGGGTGGGGGGTGGGGACTGACGAACTTGGT
Organism: Rhizomys pruinosus; assembly: GCA_009823505.1. Taxonomy (NCBI): domain Eukaryota; kingdom Metazoa; phylum Chordata; class Mammalia; order Rodentia; family Spalacidae; genus Rhizomys; species Rhizomys pruinosus. Next base: position 143,684 of record VZQC01004885.1, on the reverse strand, counting down.
CCCAGTAATCTGGGGCTCATGCCTGGGTTCCAGTCCCTGGAAAGGTGTTTATCTGTCTACCCGAGGTTCATGCCCAGGTCCCTGTCCCTGGGCAAGGGGGAGCCCAGTCTGGTTATCAAGTTCAGCTTCTGGCACCCAGACCCCTTCTGACTGGATTCTGGGCCCCTGCTGGTCCTTAGGGCTCCTGCTAGAACTTTCTGCTGACATCTGATTATCTTGGGCAGCCTTGGGTGAAGTGCAGCCTCTGACTAAGCTAAATTCACACATGTCCTCTAGAGCTAATATCACTTCGAATCCACACATCTTTCTCTTGCTACTTAATGCTAAATTACCTCAAATTCACACATCTTAATCATGCTCCTAACAAACCATAATCCAAAAAAAATTTTTTTCCATAAGTCACTTTGGTCATAGTGTTTTGTCACAGCAACAGAAAAGTAACTAATGTAATAACCTCAAATGTAAGCAGCCTAAACTCTTCAATGATGAAATGTAGACTTGGGGCTGAAGAGATGGCTCAGTGACTAAGAGTGCTGGCTGCTCTTGCAGAGGACCCAGATTCAGTTCCCAGCACCCACATGGTGGCTAACAACCATTTATAACTCCAGTTCCAGGGGACCCAACACCCTCTTCTAACATCAGTAGATACTGCACAACACTGGTGCACCTACCAATATGTAGGCAATGCACTCATACACAGAAAAAAAAAAGAAAGTTAAAAATCAGAAATGTAGATTTATTGACTTTTAAAAAAAAATCCTGATTAAACTCTATATTTAAGAAACACATTTCACTAGTAAAGATACACATACTGAGAATCTCAGCTCACAACCACCTATGACTGCAGCTTCAGGGGATCTGATGCCCTCTTCCTACCTCTATGGTCACCTATACTTACACAGACACACAGACACACAGACACAATTAAAAATAAAATGAATCTCTAAAAGAAAGCCAGAGAGATCTTAAATAAATAACCCAATGATGCACCTTAATGTTTTAGGAAAACCATAATTAAACTCAAAGCAGCAAACAAAGATCAAGTAATAAATTAATGAAATGGAGTTGAAAAGAATAATTTTTAGAAACAGTCTTAACTGCTGAGCCGACTGCTCTTGTAGAGGACTCAGGTTCAATTCCCAGCACCCACGTGGTGTCTAAGAACCATCTTTAACTCCAGTTCCAGGGGAATCTGATGCCTTCTTCTGACCTCCGCGGCTTTGCACGACACAGGTGCACCAACCTACATGCAGACAGTACACTCATTTACATAAAAAAACTGTGACCATGAGAGATAGCTTGATATAAAAGCTAAGTAATGTTTACATGAGACAGGGAGAAGTCAGGCTTTCTCTGTGCTAAATGCACCTCCCTACTGGCTAATCCCAACCACAGCCCCACTGTGATCAGAGTAGCATTTACATCTTGGGGAAAGCTACACAAGATCAGAGAGACCAGGGCTTTGTTCATCTTTATCATGCTGAGAGAGCTATGGGTCTTTCCACAGTACAGGTCTCTGTTCCTTTGTTTTGAGCACATTGTGTTTATTCTCTGCCTCATGAGCCATCCCCCACATCCCACCACACCACACATGGTTCCTTACAAAAGTATGAAAATCAGAAAATAAATCCTGTGATAAGCAAGTGATTTGGGTATTTCCTTTTGTATTTACACATTATTCAACTATGTAAAGCATGCTTATATTTACCTTCTATCGGTTTTTCTTTAGATTGTTTTCCAAGTGTTCTATGAGAATGGATATGAAAATTGCAATCTTTTTTCTGTAAAAGAACCACTTGAGAAATCCAATAAGCTCATTACATTAAAAAAATAATAATAATAAATAAATAAATTTTAAAAAGAAACAGTCAAATAAAATTTGGTTCTGGGGCTGAAGAGATGGTTCAGTGGTTAAGAGCACTGACTGTTCTTGCAGAGGACCTGGGTTCAGTTCTCAGCACCCACATGGTGGCTAACAACCATCTGAAACTCCAGTTCCAGGGGATCTGACACCCTCTTCTGACCTCCATGGACATTGCACAACATGAATACACTTACCTACATGCAGACAATTCACTCATACACATAAAAAATAAAAATAATAAATAAAATACTTTTAAAAATTCGTTCTTTGAAAAAAATAAATTACCTGGGAACAAACCTAACCAAAGACACCAAAGATCTCTGCAATGAAAAATTTAAAACCCTGAAGAAGGAAGTTGAAGTTGACATCAAAAGATGGAAAGACCTCCCATGCTCATGGATTGAAAAAATTAATACAGTAGAAATGTCCATTCTATACAAATTAATATACAGATTCGATGCAATCCCAATCAAAATCCCCATGAGCTTCTTCATAGACATGGGAAAAAAATCCTTAAATTCATATGGAAAAGCAAAAGACCCCAAATAGCTAAAGCAACCCTGAGCAAAAAGGGAAATATGGGGGGGATTACTTTACCAGACTTCAAGGTATATTACAGGGCTATAGTCATAAAGACAGCCTGGTACTGGCACAAAAATAGACCCATTGACCAATGGAACAAAATTGAAGATCCAAACTTGAGCTCATAAAATTTCAGCCACCTCATATTTGACAAAGGAGCCAAAAGAGCTCAATGGAGGAAAGACAGCATCTTCAGCAAATGGTGTTGGCAAAACTGGATCACCATTTGTAGAAGAACAAAATTAAACCCCTACTTCTCACCCTGTACAAAAGTCAACTCCAAGTGGATCAAAGATCTCAATGTGAAACCTGAAACCCTGAAGGTGATAGAAGAAAAAGTTGGCAGTAACCTACAAGACATAGGTGTAAGAAAAGACTTTCTAAATCAAACAGCGGCCATGCAGGAAATAAGGTAAATAGTTGACAAATGGGATCTCATCAAACTCAAAAGCTTCTGTACATCAAAAGAAACAATCAAGGAAGTGAAGAGATAACCCATAGAGTGGGAGGAAACCTTCACCAGTGATACATCTGACAGAGCATTAAGACCCAGAAAATATAGACTACTCAAAAAACAAAGAAGAAAACAAATGACCTACTCAAAAGATGGAGTAAAGAGATGAACAGAGACTTCACCAGTGAGGAAGTAAAAATGGCTGAGAAACATCTTAAAAAGTGTTCAACATCGTTAATAATTAAGGAAATGCAAATTAAAACCACTCTCAAATATCATCTCACTCTGACAGGACTGAGATCAAGAAAACAAAAGACACCAAATGCTGGAGAGGTTGTAGGGAAAGGAGAGCACTCATCCACTGCTGGTGGGAATGTAAACTCCTACAATTACTATGGAAAGCAGCGTGGAGAATCTTTAAAAGACTCACAATGAAGCCGGGCATGGTGGTGCACACCTTTAATCCTAGCACTTGGGAAGCAGAGGCAGGTAGATCTTTGTGAGTTCAAGGCCAGCCTGGTCTACAGAGTAAGTTCCAGGACAGCTGGAGCTACAGGGAGACCCTGTCTCAAAAAGACAAAAAAAAAAAAAAAGACTCACAATGAGCCTACCACCTGACCCAGCCATAACCACTCGGTAGTAGTACCCACAAGACTGCATCCTCCACAAAGATACATGCACGCTAGTTGGTACTGCAGCTCTTTTACAATAGCGAAGAGCCAGAACCAATCCAAATGCCCCTACAACCGATGAGTAGAGAGAGAAAATGTGGTACATCTACACAATGGAGTTCTATGCAGTAAAGAAAGATGACATCATGAACTTTCCAGGTAAATGGATGGAACTTGAAGCCATTATTCTAAGTGAAGTAACACAGTCCCAGGAAAAAAAAGCTGGTTTCCCTCATTGCTAACTCCAAATCTCCAGTTGAAAGACAAGCTGAGCAACATTTTTGTTATATTTCTTTTTATTTGAAAGCAACTGTGCTGTTGTAATGTGAATCTCTTAAGGGGCTCTAGAATTTAACCTACCACTTATTTTCAGACATTGTAATTACTGATATGGGGTGAAGACTATGTATTTAATTTAGAGTAATATAAAATTAAAGGAAAATGTGAAACCAAAACAATTTTGGAATTAACAAACAGTTTTATTTCCAGAGGTCAAATTTTTGATACATATGTGTTGTTTATAGGCATAATTTGGAAATACAAAGGGGAGGAACACAAGAAACATAAGGCTGAGTCCGAAGAACGACTGAACACGTTACTTCTGCCCCAACAATAAGCCTCTGCAGAAAACATCCTTGGAAAGACTGAGAGAAAGATGCAAGACATGTATGGCAGAATGATGAACTGGGGTGGGGGGAGGGAGAGGGGAATGTATCCAAATTGGACTGAAAGATGATGTATGAAACAGACAAAACATCGATAAGAAAAAAAATTTGATTGAAAAAATAGGGGCTGGAGAGATGGCCTAGCGGTTAAGAGCGCCGACCGCCTTGCAGAGGACCCGGGTTTCGATCCCAGCACACACATGGCGGCCGAAAACCCGGAAACTCCAATCCAGGAGAACTCCATTTCCAGGGATCCAAGAACCCTCTTCTAACCCCGCGGCGTTGCACGACATGGTGGCACAGACCTGCATGCAGACAGTACTTTCATACACATACAGAAATAAATAATAATAAAAAAGGAGTAAGTTCCAAGAAAAAATAAAAAAGATTGACAAACTATTAGCTAAACTAAGCAAATAAAAGATCTAAATTAATAAAATTAGGGGTAAAATAGGGGCATTTTAACAGATTACAGTGAAACTCAGAAGGTCATGTTAGGCAGAGTTTGCTAGAGTACCAGAATGTTGTGTGTGTGTGTGTGCACGTGTGTACATACACCCATATAATAAAAGTAGATTTATTAGATTGGCTTTGTGATCAAGGTTGGGTAGTCTGAAAATGGCCATCTACATGCTATAGAAGCAGCAAAAAAAAAAAAAACCCAAACAAACAAACTAGGTGCTTCAGCCCTAGGCTGGTATGGAAGCCTAGAAAATTCCTGCAGAGTTCAGGTGTTCAAGAATTGAAGGCAGGCAAGTAGGCTGCACTTTTTTCTTCAGACTGCTTTATATCTGGAACATTCATTGGAAGGTCCCACCACTCTGAAGGAAATTATTTCCCTTCAATTAATCCTTCCTGGATATGTCCTCACAGGCCTGATAGAAATAGATAGGGTGTTTTTTTTTAAAGTTGATTCTGGATCCTATCAAATTGACATTCAAGACTAAACATGACAAATTATTAAGGAATATTTTGAAACTGATATTTAAAAAATGGAAAATTTAGGGGCTAGAGAGATGGCTTAGCAGTTAAGAGTACTAGCTGTTCTTACAGAAGACCCTGGTTTGAGTCCCAGCAGCCACATGGTAGCTAAAAACCATCCATACCTTAGGTTCCAGGGGATCTGATGCCCTCTTCTGCCCTCTGGAGGCACTGCTGGACATGGGTGCACATACACATATGCAGGCATAATATTCATACAAATAAAAATAATAAAAATTAAAAATTAATTAAAAATTAGAAGAAATGGATAAATTCTTAGACATATATGACTAACAAAACTGAATCAAAAGGAACACAGGCACCTGTAGAACAATAAAACTAGATCCCTGTGTCACACCTTGCAAAAAAGTCTATTCAAATGGATTATACGCTTTAATGTAAAGATTTGAAACTTAAAACGACTAAAGGAAGTTATAAACAAAACACTTCAAGCTATAAGCATAGGGCAAAACTTTCAGAAATTTCCACTTAGGACAACTTGCAGTTATTTCATTCGTTGTTTCTGATTACTCTGATAAACCCACGATCATTAAGGACTTGAAAACAGAGTGTCTCCCACCTTCCAGAGTCAGGCCTGATTCTGGCACATAGCTGGCTCAAAGAATAAGGTAAAGGGTTTGCTGCACAAACATGCGGACCCGAGTCCAGATCCCTAGCGCCCCCATAAAAACCAGGCATGGTGGCATTGCCTGTGAACCCAGCACTGGGGACGCAGACAAAAGGGTTTCCGGGGCCTGCCCACTAGTCAATATAGCAGAATCAGTGAGCTTTGTGTTCAATGAAGATCCTCTCCCCCTTCAAAGAAACCCCAAACTACCCTCACCACCACCACCACCAACGAGCAAGGTGGAGAAGAAATGAAGAAGACACCTAATATCAGTCTCCAGCCTTCACTTATACACAGGTGCATGTGCACTCCTAACACAAATTTGTACACACACACACACACACACACACACACACACACACACACAACTGAATGGATGAATCAGTTTTATCCAAGTCAAAGTGCTTGAAAGCCAGGAGGGGAAAGCCTAACAGCCTCGGGAAGTCCAGAGTAATCTAGGTACCAGGAGCCACGTTTTTAACCAGCACTTTAAAAGATAAACCAGAGTCTTTAACACATTTTCAAAGTGACCCCCCCTGCCAGGGTGCTAAGGAAAGTGACTTAGAATAAAAGAGATTGCCCACGTGAGGTCTGCTGTTCAGAGGTTCCAGATTCTGGAGAAGGTGGCATCTGTGCAGTTCTGAAGAAGGGAACCAGCGTGACCAGGGCCCGGCTGGGAGCTTAGGCAGCGCTGACTCCCCTTTGGTGCAGCATGAAATCCTGCACAGAGCAGGCTAGACACAAAGGAGCCTGGCCAGTAAACGGCAGCAGCGCCCTCTGGTGGCCACTTAGGAGGAAGGGCCCATCACCCAGAAGCATCCTCTGTCAGCTCACAGCATGGATGCTGCAGTGCTCAGCCAGCTCATGGTCCTCCTTTGGGCCAAACTCATACTTCCAGGGACATCTTTCCCTGACGTCTTTACTGGCTGGATCTCCCTCTCTGAACGCTCCCTCGCCATTCCTACCCATTTCCCCCGATGTCCAGGCCCACTCAGCTGCAGTGACGTTTGAAGACTGTCAGTCTGCACGTGAGCACGCAAGCACATAAGGTCTTTGTGTGCATGGATCCCGGCACCCAGAGTCCCGGAGCCTCAGCCTCATTAGCTCTCCCACCTCCACCCAAGCAGTTGCATCCTCATTGATAAGTGTCTTCTTCGCTGTGGCTCTTTTAGATGCTACATATTTGCCATGTCCCATGCACGTCTTGGGGCATTCATGCTTTTCATAATTTATTACACTGTTCTATGGTTTATAGATGATGAAGCTAAGGCTCAGAGAGACGCAGGGGAGGATTCAGGAGATGATGGTCTGTGAGCACACTCCGATTCATGCTCATCCACCTCTGGCTTCTCTACTGTGGTCTTCTGTCTCATCACCCTGGGCTCCAAGTCCAGCATCCGCACCCTAAGCTGGACCCTCTCATCCCTTCAATTATGATTTTTGCTAAACATCTGGAGTCTGTTGTCATGAGGGCTACAGCTATGAGGAAGTGGGACAGGCAGCATCCCACCCCCCAAGTAAAGACATCCAAGAGCCAAGGAGCCAAGCTTGCTCCTCAGTGGTGTCCGCCCTTCTCCAACTTTCTTGACAAACATAATGAATTCCAATGGTTACACAAGACCAGGAAGGGCAGAAAAGTACACTCGGAAGTAATCAATATTCTGCAAACATCCTCAAGGGGAGCATGAATTCTGAGAAAGGACCTCAAATGTTGCAATGCCAACACCCTAAACTAAGGATCTCACTATGATCTCTTATGAAATCAGAGGACACAGTCCCAGGATAGGTTATCACTGCTGTGAGATCAGTACTCTTTTTTCCTGAGTAGAGCCTGGTCTACCTGGCACAGTGTTGGGGTCTGGGAACACACAGCCACTGACAAGTCCTTTGAGGGGGCTGGGGAGATAGCTGGGTAAAGTGGCTACTGAACAAACACTAGGGCCTGAATTTGGATCCTCAGCATCCATTTAAAGCTGAGTGCTGTGATGGGGCAGTATGGGGAGTGGAGAAAAGTTCATTGAATTCCAGGGTCATTGAGAGACCCTGTCTCAGTAAATAAAGTGGATGGTGATTGAGGAAGACATACAAAGTCGACCTCTGGCTTCTACATCTACATACATACATGTTCACATGTACCCCCATGCACATACAAGCTTACACATACAAGTAAGTGTACACATCATGCACATACACACATGCACACTAGGCAGAAGGAACAAGATGGGGAGTCAGAGAGAGAGGACAAGGGCCCTGCTAGGCCTAGGGGCATGTGCAGAGTCTCTTGTGTTCAGTAGGAGAGCTTTGAGTAGAGGAGCACCAAGGTCTGAGCGGCATCTTCAGATGCTCGCTTGGCCGCTGTGCAGAAAAGCGATGGTAGGTGGTAGAGAAGAAACTAGGGGCCACTTAGAACCTCTTTTCTTTTCTTCTTTTTATTTTTTTGAGACAGGCTTTCCCTGTAAGCCTAGCTGGCCTGGAACTCTCTATGTAGACCACACTGGCCTTGAACTCACAGAGATCCACCTGCCTCTGCATCCCCAGTGCTAGGATTAAAGGCTTAGAATCACTTTTCAATGATTCAGGCCAAAGTGGCGGGTGGCCCGATGTAGTAAGACTTTGGAAATGTGGACAGGATCACTTGACGGATAGATGGAGGGAGAGGAAAGAAAAGCCAAAACAATTACAATGCTGGAACTGGGACTTCTGGTTGAGCTATGCTGCCATTTATGAGATGATGAGAAAATGAGGTGTGAACTGAATACTCTGCCACCCCCCCCCCACTAAGGCTCCAAAGAAAGCCTGGCGTTCTGACTTCAAGCCTCTCTACTTATCCTCTGAGTCTTATCCCCAAAGATGAAAGTCATCCAATCATCTATCCATCCTTGCGCCATCTGTCCACTGTTACTGTTTGATCTTCGGTATCTCCCCCCAGACTTAAATGTTGAAGGCTTGGTCCCTGATACCACAATACCAAGTTGCAAAATCTCTGAGGAGATGACTGAATCAAGAGGGTTTTCACCTTATTAATGGATGGATCTTTTCATGGATACACAGTTACTGAGCAGTGTGATCTGAATATGAAATATCTTCCCTAGGTGCATATATTTTGTATTAGTCACTTTTCTGTTGATAAAACACTGTGACCAAGGGAACTTACAAAAAGAAGAGTTTATTTGAATTTATGGTTCCAGGCAATTAGAATCTGTCATGGCAGGGAGGTGTGGTGGCAGGAGGTGACTAGAAGAGGAGCAGAAGCTAAGTGCTCAGATCTTTAAGCAGGCATAGGAAGCTGAGAGTAACCGGAGATCAACCAAGGTTTATGAATTCTCTAAACCTGCCCCCAATGATGTGTCTCCTCTGGCATGGCCACATATTCTAAGACCTCCATGATGGACCGCCTCCTGGTAGGCCCCAGAGCAACCAGGCCAGGCAACCAGGGACTGAAACCTCATAAACCACAAATGGAAATAAACCTTGCTCCTTTTGTTTACCACAGGTATTTTGTCACCATGACACAAAAGCAACAGAGACACCTTCAGCTAGTTTCTCAGAAACATTCACTAGTACTTAATTTCACCAGCATTTGATCTCTGGAAAGCATGCATGTTGGTAGGAACTAAAGTTTATCTTGCCTTTAAGAAAGTTCCAAACTAGATTTCCACACGTAAAAGAATGAAACTAGATCCCTACCTCTCACCCTGCCAAAATCAAGTGAAAATAGATCAAATACCTTAGTGCAAGGCTCAAAACTTTGAAACTGAGAGAGACAAACAAGGAAAACACTTTAAGGAGGCACAGGCAAGAACTTTGTGAAAAGGACTCTGCACAGGAAATAATATCAAGAATTCACATAAAATTTAAAAGCTTCCATACAGCAAAGGAAGCAGCCACCAGAGTAAAGAGATAGCTACCGAGTCAGAAAAACATCCTTGCCACCTACACACCGGGGATTAACATACAAATTAACATACACTACTATTATATAACATTATACAGAATATGTAAAGAAGAGAAAAAATTGAAACCCCTGAAGAAGGAGATTGAAGAAGACACCAGAAGATGGAAAGATCTCCCATGGATTGGGAAAATTAATATAGTAAAAATGTCCATTCTACCCAAATTAATATACAGATTCAATGCAACCCCAATAAAAACTCCCCAAGAGTTTCTTCACAGACTTAGAAAAAAAAGTCCTTAAATTCATATGGAAAAACAAAAGACCCTGGATAGCCAAAGCAACCCTGAGAAAGAAGAACAATACAGAGGGGATCACTATACCAGTCTTCAAACTATATTACAGGGCTCTAGTCATAGAAACAGCATGGTGCTAGCAAAAAAACAGGCAAGTGACTCATGGAACAAAATTGAAGATCCAAACTTAAGCACGTACAATTTCAGCCACCTCATATTTGACAAGGGAGCCAAGAACACACAATGGAGGAAAGACAGCATCTTCAGCAAATGGTGTTGGCAAAACTGGATCACCACTTGTGGAAGAATAAAATTAAACCCCTACCTCTCACCCTGTACAAAAATCAACTCCAAATGGATCGAAGACCTCAATGTGAAACCCAAAACTTTGACGGTAATAGAAGAAAAAGTTGGCAGCAACCTACAAGACATAGGTGTAAGAAAAGACTTTCTAAATCACTCAGCAGCTGCCCAGGAAATAAGGTGAACAATTGACAAGTGGGACTTTATTAAACCTAAAAGCTCCTATACAGCTAAAGAAACAATCAAAGAAGTAAAGAGAAAACCCACAGAGTGGGAGGAAACCATCTGACAGAACATTAACCACTCAAAAAACAAAGGAGCAAGAAAACAAATGACTCACTCAAAAGATGGAATAAAGAGCTGAACAGAGACTTCACAAGTGAAGAAGTAAAGATAGCTGAGAAACATCTTAAAAAGTGTTCAACATTACTAATAATTAAGGAAATGCAAATTAAAACCACTTTACAATTTCATTTTACACTGGTTAGACTGGCTAGGATCAAGAAAACAAAAGATACCAAATACTGGAGAGGTTATGAGGGAAGAAAAACATTCATCCACTGCTGGTGGGAATTCAAACTCATACAACCCCTATGGAAAGCACACCTGACCCAGTCATACCACTCCTGGGTATATACCCTCAAAACTCATCCTACAACAGAGATACATTTGCACCTATGTTTATTGCAGCTCTGTTCACAGTGGCGAAGAGCTGGAAGCAACCCAAATGTCTCTCAACTGATGAGTAGATAAAGAAAATGTAGTACATGTACAAAATGGAATTTTATGCAGTGGTAAAGAAAGAGGACATGATGAACTTTGCAGGTAAATGGATGGAACTAGAAGCCATTATGCTAAGTCCCAGAAAAACAAACAACATATGGTTTCCCTCATTTGTGGATCCTAGCACCAAATCTCTATTTGTAAGGCAAACTGAATAATTCTTTTTTTTTCTTTTCTTTCTTTTTTAGTAAATATAATACCTGATGTTACCCATCAACTTGCTATGTAATGTAAGAATGTAAAGTAATATTTTTTTCTTTACCTGCATACAACCCTACTGTCAAAATGTCAGTCCCCTAAACATGTTTTGGAATTATCCTATAGTTTATTTTCAGATGTCATAGTTTTCATATATGTGTGATGTGCATATATGCATGTTTTGAAGCAATACAAATTGGAAGGAACAACAACAACAACAAAAAAAGACTGGGTCAAAGGACAGACTGAAACAGTAAAATTCTGCCCAAAATAGTAAACTTTAAAAAAGACTGAGAAAAAGATGAAAGACATGTATGGCAGAATGCACGAGCTCTGGTGGGGTGGGGGGCGTGGAAGGGGGAATGGGTCTAAATTTGATTAAGAAATGTTGTATGAAAGAGCAAAAGTTCAATAAAAAAATAAGAAAAACATCCAGTCAATAAATGAACTAATTAACTGAACATAAGAAGAAATACAAAATCATGAAAGAAAAGCAAAAAAAAAAAAAAAAAAAAAAAAAAAAAACCCAACCAAAAACTGCTTTGCGATTCCATCCCACCGCAGAGAGGATGACTATCATAAAAAGGAACAAAAACAAGAACAAAATGACAACAATTATAGTGAGCACAAGAAGAGGAGAGTTCTACACCGCTGATGGAAATGTAAACGGTGCAGCCACCACGGAAATAAATACAAAGGATCCTCAAAAAATGTCAAAGCCTTCTATACGACACAGCGCTGTGGTTTGAATGAGAAATGTCCACCATCGGCCCATGTATATGAAAACTTGGCTCCCAGTTGGCACTGTTCAGGGGAAGTTATGGAGTCCTGAGGAGGCAGAGCCTTGCCTGAGAAATAAATGGGGCCAGTTGGGGGGCCCAAGAAAAGTACCCTGGCACACGCCCCCGCCGAGAAACTTTCCCACAATCAAAAAACCCTTTACGCATCTGTTAGGCAGGCTTTGAGGGTGGATAGCTTCCCTCACTTCCTGTTCTGTCTCTCTGCTTCCTGTGTATGAATGAAATGTGACCGGCCAGCTTCCTGCTCCTGCCATTGTGCTTTTCCTGTCTGTTGCCACTTGTCTAGCCAATAAACCCTTTTCTCCTCTAAGTTGTTTTGGTCATATGTTACTACAGAAAGAAAGTGACTAATACAGCTGTAGTCAACCTGGAACAGACTTGAATGAGTCAAGTCAATCAGTCACAGACATGACTGTACATCTGTTTATAGCTGCACTACTTATTTTTTTCAGCATTTTGTAGTATTTAAATTTTATTTTTTTAAAAGATGTGTAACTTAACATTCTTTATTTTTAGAATATGAATACATATCTTCCATCCATATATGATATTACAATGTGTGTAGTGGTGGGACAATTTAGAGCCCATTTAGAAATTCACATTGGAATAGCACAGTTGCTTGTCAGATACATTGAAATATAATAATAAATTGGCTCAGTTTTGCCTGCCAACTGGGGATTTGGTGTTAGCATTGCACAGATGAGGGAAAATATTCACCTTTTTTTTTTTCTGGGACTGTGTTGACTTCACTTAGCTCATGATCTTCAGTTCCATCCATTTACCGCAAGCTCATGATGTCATCTTTCTTTACTGCTGCATAGAATTCCATTGTGGTAGATGCACCACATTTTTGTTATCGCAGTCACCAGTTGAGGGGCTTTGAGTTGGTTCCATCTCTTGGTATTGTAAACAGAGCTGCATAAACAACTGTGCAGTATCTTTGTGGTAGGATGCATCTTTATGGGTATGCCAGGAGTGGTTTGGCTGGGTAAGGTGGCAGGCTCATTTGAGGTTTTAAGGGTTCTCCACACTGCTTCCACATGGTTGTACACAGATTACACTTCCCACCAGCATGATAGTGTTCCCTTTCCCTTACAACTCTCAGCATTTGGTGTCTTTTGTTTTCTTGATCTTGGTAGTCTTATTGGAGTGGATGATACCTTAGTGTGGTTGTTAATTTGCTTCCTTAATTGATTTAATGATTGATGAACACTTTTTTAGGTGTTTCTCAGCCATCTCTACTTCCTTACGGTGAATTTTTGTTCACTCTTTACTCCATCTTTTGAATTTGTTCTTACTTCTTGTTTTTTAAGTAGCTTATATATTCTGGATGTTAATGCTCTGTCGATCTATCAGTGGTTAAGGTTTCCTCCCACTCTGTGGGTTTTCTCTTCATTCCTTGATTGTTTCTTAGCTGTACAAAAGCTTTTGGTTTGATGAGGTCCCACTTATCAGCTGGTTTGTCCTTAATTCCTGTGCATGCTGTGTTTGATTAGAAAGTTCTTTTCCTACACCTATGTCTTGTAGTTTGCTGCCAACTTTTTCTATCACCTTCAGGTTTCAGGTTTCCATTTGGATCTTTGATTCTTCTTGGAGTTTATTTTTGTACAGAGTGAGAGGTAGGGGTTTAATTTTGTTCTTCTACAAATGGTGATCCAGTTTTTAGCCAACACCATTTGCTGAAGATGCTGTCTTTCCTCCATTGTGTCTCTTGGCTCCTTGTTATATGAGGTGGCTAAAATTGTATTGTGTTAAATTTGGATCTTCAATTTTTTTTCCATTGGTCAATGGTTCTGTTTTTTTTTTTTTTTTTTTTTTTTTGCCAGTACCAGGCTGTCTTTTTTTTTTAATTTTTTTATTATAATTTTATTTTATTTCTGTATGTGTATGAATGTACTGTCTGCATGGCAAGTTTGTGCACCCATGTCGTTGCAAACGCCGCGAGGTTCAGAAGAGGGTATCGGATTCCCCTGGAACTGGAGTTCTCCTGGAATTGGAGTTTCAGACGGTTCTTAGCCGCCATGTGGGTGCTGGGGATCGAACCCGGGTCCTCTGTAAGAGCGGTCGGCGCTCTTAACCGCTAGGCCATCTCTCCAGCCCCAAACTGTCTTTAAGACTATAGCCCTGTAATATAGCGTGAAGTCTGATAATGTAATTCCCCCAGTATTGTACTTTTCACTCAGGGTTGCTTTAGCTATTTGGGGTCTTTTGTTTTTCCATATGAACTTAAGGATTTTTTTCTAAGTCTGTGAAAAAGCTCATGGGGACTTTGATTGGGAGTGCATTGAATCTGTATATTAATTTGGGTAGAATGGACACTTTTACTATATTAATTTTTCCAATCCATGAGCATGGGAGGTCTTTCTATCCTTTGATGTCATTTTCAATCTCCTTCTTCAGGGTTTTAAAATTTTTGTTGTAGAGGTCTTTGGTGTCTTTGGTTAGGTTTATTCCTAGGTATTTTTTGAGGCTATTGTGATTGGAAAGGTCTCCTTATACTCCTTCTCCAGTTGCTTATTGTTGGTGTAAAGGAAGGATACTGATTTTTCTAGGTTTATTTTCTATCTCGCCACTTTACTGAAACTTTTACTCTTTTCTACGAGTTTTCTCGGGGAGTTTTAGCATCCCTTAGGTAAACTATCATATCATCTGCAAAAAGGTATAGTTTTACTTCCTCTTTTCCAATTAGTACTCCTTTAATTTTTGCTTTCTTGCCTTATTGCCCTAGCAAACGTTTCAAGCACTATATTGGAAAGGAGTGGCGATAGTGGACAGACTTGCTGTGTTCCTGCCTTTAAGGGGAATGCTTCCAACTTTTCTCCATTTAGGATGATGTTGCCTGTGGGTTTCTTGTATATGGCTTTGATTACATTGAAGAATGATCCCTCCAGTCCAATTCCTCTAAGACTGTAAACATGAAGGGATGCTGGATTTTGTTGAAAGCTTTTTCTGCATCAATTGAGACGATTGCGTGGTTTTTGTCTTTAAGTCCATTTATGTGTTTTATGATATTTATTGATTTACATATGTTGAACCATCCCTGCATCTCTAATATTAGTCCGACCTGGTCCTGATGGATGATCTTTTTGATGTGGGTCTGTATGAGATTTGCAAGTATTTTGTTGAGAATTTTTGCATCTATGTTCATTAATGATATAGGTCTATAGTTTTCTTTCTTGTGTCTTTGCCTGGTTTTGGTATTAGAGTGATGCTGGCTTCATAGAAGGAATTTGGGATATTTCCCTCTGTATCCTTCTGGAAAGTCTGAGTAGCAGTGGTTGTAGGACCTCTTTAAATGTTTCATAGAATTCTGCTGTGAAACCATCTGGGCCTGGGCTTTTTTTTTAGTTGGGAGGCTTTTTATTACATCTTCAATTTCCTCAAGTATTATAGATCTGTTTAAGCTGTCAGTCTCTTCTTGGTTAAGCTTTGGCGAATCCCAGGATTTCAGATATTCATCCATTTCTCTTAAGTTTTCAAATTTAGTAGAGTATAGGTTTTTGAAGTATTCTCATATGATTGTCTGGATCTTTTCTTTATCTATTGTGATGTTTCCCCTTTCATCACGAATGTTATTGATTTGGAGTTGCTCTTTCTTTCTTTTGGTTAACTGGGCTAGAGGTCTATCTATTTTGTTTATCTTTTCAAAGAACCAGCTTTTGGATTCATTGATGTTTTTGGTATTGTTTTCCTTGTTTCTATTTCATTGATTTCTGCTCTGATTTTTGTTATTTCTTCCTGTCTGTTGGGTTCAGGGTTCATTTGTTGTTGTCTCTCAAGTGTTCTTAGCTGTAGTGTGAGATCGTTTATTTGTTCTCTTTCTGTTTTTTTTTTTTAAATATAGGCACTTAGGGCTATAAATTTCCCTCTTAGGAGTGACTTTAATGTATCCCACAGGTTTTGTTGTGTTGTATTATCATTTTTCATTTAGTTCCAGGAATGCTTTTATTTCATTCTTTATTTCTTCTCTGACCCACTCATTGTTCAGAATTGTGTTGTTTAGTCTCCATGTGTTCTTATAGTTAGTAGGGCTAACCCTGGTGTTAATTTTGAGCTTTATTGCACTGTGGTCTTGATAGAATGCATGGAAAAATTTCAATCCTTTTGTATTTGTTGAGATTTCTTTTGTGTCCCAGTATGTGGTCAATTTTGGAGAATGTTCCATGGGGCGCTGAGTAGAAAGTATATTCTCTGGTGTTTGAGCGGAATATTCTGTAGATATCTGTGAAGTCCATTTGGCGTATTGTATTGTTCAGTTCTGATGTCTCTCTGCTTATTTTTTGTCCAGTTGACCTACCCAGGGGGCTCAGTGGGGTATTGAAGTCCCCCACTATTAGTGTGCTGAGATTAATCTGTGTCTTGAGGTCCTGAAGGATTGTGTTTATAAAGTTTGGTGCACCAGAGTTTGGTGTATAAACATTTAAGATTGTGAAATCTTCCTGGTTAATTGTTCCATTGATAAGGATATAATGGCCCTCTTTGTCTTTTCTGATTAATTTTACTAGAGGT
Source organism: Rhizomys pruinosus (assembly GCA_009823505.1). Lineage (NCBI taxonomy): Eukaryota > Metazoa > Chordata > Mammalia > Rodentia > Spalacidae > Rhizomys > Rhizomys pruinosus. The sequence continues at coordinate 127,058 of VZQC01004885.1, read as the reverse complement.
TTATTTTGTCTGATATTAGAATAGCCATCCCTGCTTGCTTTTTGGTACCATTTTCTTGGAATATTTTTTTTTCCATCCTTTCACTCTAAGGTGGTGTCTGTCCTTGAGGGTGAGATGGGTTTCTTGGAGGAAGCATATAGATGGATTCTGTTTCCTAATCCATTCTCCCAGTTTATGTCTTTTGATTGGGAAGTTTAGTCCATTAATATTTAAGGTTATTATTGAGAGATGCATGTTGTTTCCTTTCAACTTATTTTTCATTTGCATTTTTGGTCTAGGTATTTATTTAAAAATATGGAATGCTTCATGAATTTGCATGTCATCCTTGTGCAGGATTCATGCTAATCTTCTCTGTATCGTTCCAATTTTAGTATATGTGCTGCTGAGGCGAGCACAGCTGCACTACTTATAGTAGCCAGGAAATGGAGCCAGCTTAAAGGTTCATCAACAGATGAATGGAGAGGATAATGTAGAAATTTAAGCAGTCACAAAGAAAAATGAAGTCACAACATTCATATGAGAATGGATGGAACTGAAAATCATTATGTTAAGAAAACTAAGGCATACCAATAAAGACAAATACTGCCTGCAGCTAGATTTAAAACCATACATATGTGTGAATATGAATGTGGAGGACCCCAAACTAGAAAGAAGATCACAAGAAAGGAGAAAGAGATCTTAAGGGAGGTAAAAATGGAAAGACTAATGGGATGTATATGAAAAAAGCAGTTGAAGTGGGCCAGAAGCATGGGAGACAGCAGGTGGGAGATGAACAAGAACAAAGTATAATAATACACATGTATGTAGAAGCCATGATGAAACCCAAAGCTTTGCATGCTAACCTAAAAGAATGAAGACATTACATATTTTGGTTGCAGGACATTGAGCAATTAATGTGGAGCTGACAGAGAAACGTCTCCCCTCTTGGCTGGCTTTCACAGTGCTGGACGGTCCTATGCAGAGTGTAGTCAATGAAGGAGAAAAGACATCAACGTTCTCACCCAGTGCTAGACTCTAGGATGCTACAATACCAACCTGCCAGGCAAGACATGCACATACGTACAATAGCGACCTGACTGGCATTGGACTAATGAACTGCTTTTGGATTGGATTTTATGCCTGCTTTTTAGGGCGGAATTCATACCTGATACTATAAATCTGATAGAAACCCCTAGCTGGAGAGGTTATAGGCCCTAATAGAAAACCTACCATTGTTCTGCTAAATGGAGATAAAACTGTCTTCTAAATATTTATGTTTATATCCATAGATCAGTGCTGTTCTCAACGTTGGTCAGAGTAGCTCTTCTTGCAGTGGACAGTGATTAATGCAGAGACTCATAAGGAGACCAAGTGCTGAGAATCACCATGAGTGTTCATCCCTACTGGGGACTTCATATAAACCCTTCTTCTATCAAGGTTCATGGAACATTGCAGAAGAGGACAGGGAAAGAATGTAAGATCCAGAGGATGGGGGAGTGCTGTGAAATGCTGCCTCCTGGCCATGGTACGGCTGTGCACTAATGAACTCACAGTAGCTATAGTTACCTATAGAAGATCAAGAACTCACAGTAGCTATGGTTACCTGCATAAGATGAAGAACTCACACTAGCTATGGTTACCTGCATAAGATCAAGCCGGTCAAGATTCCAACAAGGCTGGGGAAGGGACTCACAAGCCCTCGACCCTTGCTGATGGCTACTGGGGGAAGGAGAGTCATTTTTCTTTCTTTTTTTTTATGGTCTTTTCGAGACAGGGTCTCCCTGTAGCCCCAGCTGCCATGGAACTTGCTCTGTAGACCAGGCTGGCCTTGAACTCACAAAGATCCACCTGCGTCTGCCTCCTGAGTGCTAGGATTAAAGGCACGCACCACCACACCTGGCTGGAGAGTCATTTTTCTTTAGGGATGTGGCCGCTGCTAGGTCATGCATGTTCCAGTGGAAAGGGTGTACACATCCATGTGTATATGGGTAGCAGTCACTGGACTAAATGGATTATAAAATTAAAAGGATGAAGGTGTGCAGAGAGGGCTGGGTGAAGTTGGAGGGGCAAATAAGAAGTGGATATGATCAAAATACATTTTTAAAATTATTTATTTATTTTTTTGTGTATGAATGTACTGTCTGCATGTAGGTTTGTGCACCCGTGTCGTGCAATGCCGCAGAGGTCAGAAGAGGGCATCTGATTCCCCTGGAACTGGAGTTAAAGACGGTTCTCAGCCACCATGTGGGTGCTGGGGATCAAACCCGGGTCCTCTGCAAGAGCAGTCGGTGCTCTTAACCGCTAGGCCATCTCTCCAGCCCCTCAAAAAAAAAATTTTTTTTTTCGGCCTTTTCAAGACAGGGTCTCCCTGGAGCCTCAGCTGGCCTGGAACTCACTCTGCAGACCAGGCTGGCCTTGAACTCACAAAGATCCACCTGCCTCTGCCTCCTCGGTGCTAGGATTAAAGGCGTGTGCCACCACACCCGGCAGCTCAAAATACATTTTATGTTTATATGAAATCTTTAAAAAATTCTCGGAGAATAAGTAAAACTACATTAAAAATCAAAGGTGAAGGATGTCAAGTGCTGTCGAGAACATTAAGATCCCTTTATTTCATTTTTTAAATTTCTGTATGTGTATGAATGTACTGTCTGCATGCAGGTTTGTGCACCCGTGTCGTGCAATGCCGTGGAGGTCAGAAGAGGGTGTTGGGTTCCCCTGGAACTGGAGTTCTCCTGGAATTGGAGTTTCAGATGGTTCTCAGCTGCCATGTGGATGCTGGGGATCGAACCCGGGTCCTCTGTAAGAGTGGTAGGCACTCTTAACCGCTAGGCCATCTCTCCAGCCCCAAGATCCCTTTTAAGATGTGGATGGAAATGTAAATTGGTTCAGCCATATGGAAAACAGGATAGACTCTCTTCAAAAAATTAAAAATAGAACCACCATAGACCACTGCTAGGTATATCTGGGAAAATAAAATTCTATATCAGAGAACACTATTTACAATAGCCAAACATATGAAAACAACCTAAGTGTCTATCAACAGATAGATGGAATATTATTAAGCCTTCACAAAGAAGAAAAGGCTGTCATTTCTGACAATGTGAACAAAATGGAAGGACGTTATCATCTATAAAACAAGTTAGACTCTGAAAGACAAATATTGCACAATTTCACTTATAAGTGGAATCTAAAACAGTAGCACTCACAGAAGCAGAGTATAACAGAGCGTGGGAGTTGGAGGCAGGTGAGAAAATGGGGGTCAAAGGGTATAATCTTGCAGTTAGGAGATGAATACATTCTGGAGACATAAGAAAGAAAAAAGAGTAAGAAAGCTCTATTCTGATGGAGAGTGATGGTTGGCCAACCTTACTCACACTGAAGTCACCAACACATAGCCTGTGCCAGGGTCAGGACAAGGACTCTTGCTGGATGACCCAACAGTGGATCTGGTGAGTGTCTCCAAGCAACCGGGCCACCTCCACAGCCCTGCCCTCCTGTGCCTGTTGTCCATGTGAGCTAGCTCTGGGAGCAGCTGGCAGAGCCGATTGCAACACCTCCCACAGCATTCTGGGGGCAGCTCTGGAGTCACCTGCCTGCAGAAAGCCATAAGCACATCCATCTGGGTGGCCAGCTGCCTGGGCCCTGTTGGGACCCTTACCAACACCTGCAGGCTCAGGTGCCATCATCTGAGATGCATCCACTCTGGAAACTCCTGGTCCTCCTCCTGGGATTGCTGGCCTTGCCCTTGGTCCTGCACAAGCAGCCTTGGTCTGGTTTGGCCAAGGCCCACAGGGACAGCAAGTCTACCCTGGCAAGAAGTGAGCTCAACCCTGGACTTGGCCTGCTGTCCATAAGGTGTGGGAGGGCACAGCCTGGACCACCGACTGCGAGGCCCTCAGTAACCTCTCACCTTTTGTTCTCTCTCTTCTTTCTTTCTTTCTTTCTTTCTTTCTTTCTTTCTTTCTTTCTTTCTTTCTTTCTTTCTTTCTTTCTTTCCTTCCTTCTTTCTTTCCTTCTGACTTATTTTCTTCTTATTTATTGATTTCTTGGTTTTTTTTTTTTTTGAGATGAGATATCCCTGTAGCCCCAACTGACCTGGAACTCTATGTAGACCAGGTTGGCCTCAGTCTCACAGAGATCCACCTGTCTCTGACTCCCAAGTGCTGGGATTAAACACATGTACCACCGCACCTGGATTTCTTTCTTTTTGCCCTTGAATTTCAAGAGCAAAAAACTGAAACCGAGTTAAACATGTGCCAGTTGACAGCACATTGTCTCTTCGTGAATCATGCAAGGTCCCTGCTTTGTTTTATGTCATGTTCTCTTTCTCCCTAATCCTCATTCCCATTCCTCTACAGCCCTGACAGGCACTGCCTTGCATTTCATGTCTATTTCCCTTACAGGAGGTTTTGATTTGCATATGTGATGCTGACAGGTTGCACACTCTGGTCTTCTCTTTTCCCTTTATACTGCTAACATCTCGAATTGCTTCAGCTGGTGCAAAGAAATTCTTAAGGCTCGTTACCTCTATTTGATTGGCTGTTTCCTAGGTTGTCTCCATCCTCCCACGACTGTAAACAGCACTGAGATGAGCATCTCCCTGTTAGAATGCCCAGGAGAATTCCTCTGGGATGTGCCCAGAGCAGATGTCAGCCCAATTTAATGAAAACTGCTGGGATCCTCTCACAATGTCTGTATTGAAGTACACTCCCTCACGTTATAAAGTGAGAATGGCCGCCTCCCATGTTGTCCGCTGGAGGGGATCCATCTGTGTCAGTCAATGCTGCCAAAGCAAGATGCCATAGACACGGTGTGGCTGGGCTGGAGGCAGTGGAGCCTAAAGAACAACAAATACTTCCTCACATTCTGGAAGCTGTCAGTTCAGGTTCAATGAGCTGGCAGGTGTCCGTTTGCAGCGGCCTCTCCTGCCAGCTCTCAGATGACCACATTTCCCATGTGTCCCCTCATGGACTTCAGGAGGACATTTCTGCTGTCTCTTCCTTTTCCTATTAGGACAATGGTCCTGTCAGGTTAAGGCTTACCCTGTGACCTCTTTAACCTCAGTTACTTGCTTGAGGGCACTACCTCAAATACAGAACCATTAATGGGAGAGAGGGAGACAATCCCACACTTCAATGTATAGCACCATCTTTCTAATACTCTGCTGATTGGTGATATCTGATGTTTCAGTTTCTCTTTATCTGTTGAGTAGAAAGTCCGGTAGCTGTTTTGTCTTCTTTGAATTCTTTATTTCTTTTTTTATTTTTTAAATACTTTTATTGATGATTTGTGTATTTCATACATTATCTTTCAGGCCAATTTAGACACATCCCCCTCTCCCTGCCCCCACCCCACCCCTGTTCATGCCTTCTGCCATACATCTTAGCCAGTCTTATCGGAGTGAGATGATATGTGAGAGTGGTTTTAGTTTGCATTTCCTTAATTATTAACAGTGTTGAACACTTTTTAAGATGTTTCTCAGCCATTTTTACTTCCTCACTGGTGAAGTCTCTGTTCAGCTCCTTACTCCATCTTTTGAGTAGGTCCTTTTTTTTTTTT
>VZQC01004885.1:13332-118357 GCA_009823505.1 Rhizomys pruinosus | reverse complement strand
ACTTCTTTGTTTTTTGAGTTAAATCTATATCTATGGACTGGGATTTAATGCCTCTGTCAGATGTATCACTGGTGGTCTTGCAGAGGACCCGGGTTCGATCCCCAGCACCCACATGGCGGCCGAAAACCGTCTGAAACTCCAATTCCAGGAGAACTCCAGTTCCAGGGGAATCGAGACCCTCTTCTGACCTCCGCGGCATTGCACCACACGGGTGCACAGACCTGCATGCAGACAGTACATTCATACACATACAGAAATAAATAAAATTAAAAAAAATTTTTTTAATTAATATTTTTTCCTAACCTATTAAATGATACATTGTATGAATAGACTTTTTGCTGTTTAACCATATGAGTATTTCTGGAATGAATTACAATATGCTGTTGGATTTTGTTAACGAATAAATTATTTAGGATCTTAGCAAAATTTTCTTCTTTAGAATAGAAATCCATTACTAAAATATTTAATTTCACTAGTTCTAGCTAGGATATAATAATTGTAGGATGGTGTTTGATAATTTCATGTGATCATAGCAGAAGTACATCTGTCTTCTCACCCATTAATGGTTTCTATATGTTGAGAACATTTATACCTTCCTGGTTATTAACCAGGATATCTATATTATCTATCTGTCTGTCTATCTATCTATCTATCTATCTATCTATCTATCTATCTATCTATCCATCCATCTATCTATCTTCCATCTATCATCTATCATCTGTCTGTCTGTCCATCTGTCTATCTATCATCTATCATCTGTCTGTCTATGCATCCATTTGTCTATCTATCTATCTATCTATCTATCTATCAATCATCTATCTATTTATCTATCCCTGTCACTGTTGTAAGCAAGAGTTACCCTACACCTCTACAGAAAGCCAGATGTAATTCTTCCATATGAGCCTCCTTGTGCCTCATCTGTCTCCCTTCCACACCCACGACCCCCATCCTCCCTGGCCTTGCCAGTCTGTAGCTAGGATTTTAGCACATTTTTCATATATAAAGCTAACTTGGAACGTCCTCTCCTTTTATTGTCCTCTAGGCTAGGCAGGTTATATTCACTCTGATGAACGAATTTGGTTTCTCTCTCTCTCTCTCTCTCTCTCTCTCTCTCTCTCTCTCTCTATATATATATATATATATATCTATATATATATATATATATATTCTTTGCAAAAGTTTGGAAACACTATTTCCATACAGTTGTCTACAACAATCTAGGCAAGAAACCTCTGTGGAACAAGATATTCAATCATATTTTCTACTTCTTAAAACCCATCTTAGAATTTATCAGTTTCTTCATTTAGGAATGCTTTCCATGTTTCCTCATCGAAACTTGGCATTTTATGATTTGCCTAAGTGAATCTATTTCATTTAAGTCATCAGATATATTGGCGAGTAACTGTGGCCTTGGACACCCTCATCTGTATGATGGTGAAGTTAGAACACTGCTTCATAATGCTGCTTCTAAGGCTTAAATGAAGGACAGTATGTGAACATGCCATGTCAACTGTGGGTGTGCTCACCGCTATAGCTGCTTCCCAAGCATCCATTAGGATACTCGGATTCAGAATAGCCGCTCTCTTCTGCATTTGGCTTCCTCAGTCTTGCCAAGCCCACTTTCACAGATGAAAGGTGTGGATCTCCTCAGGAGACACAGGGACAGGGACATGATTAAGTGCTCAGCAGAACGAGGGTGCACCGGGCTCATCAGCAGCTCCTACCGCCACACCCCCTAGCTTTTCACAGCAAAGTGCAATCCCTTGTCCATCTCCAGTTATTGCACAGGGCCTCCTGAAGCACAATGCTGAGGGCCGAATCCAGAGCATGCGTCTCCTGGAACACCTGAATGTCTCTGGGCAGGCAGCCCCGGGGATGGTGGGCTGGCTGATTGGTGGCATGACCGTCCAGCAGCAGCAAGAGATCAGGTGAGACCCTGAACCCCATTCCTGACGCTGGGGAATTCTAGGGAGTTGTGGATCTGAGGGCAGAGCTGGGAGGATGGGGTGCAAGGCTCACAAAGGGGGAAGGAATGCAGACTGAAGGTAGACAAAGGACAGGGCAGGAGTGAGACCAAACCTCAGCCAATGTCAGGGGCTGTTTGGGGAGGTGGCAGAGTAGGGCAGTTAGCAGTAACTGCTCAGGAACGAAGATGTCTGCATTTGAATCCTGCCTTTGCCACCAACTTCGGAGAAATTTCTTGGCCATTTGAAACTCATCTATAAAACAGGCACCGTGCTCACTTAGGCAGCACATACACTAAAACTGGAATGATACAGAGATGATTAGCCCAGCCCCTGCACAAGGATGACAGGAAAATTCATGAAGTATTCCGTATTTAAATAAGTCAGGTACTCAGAGCGCAGCCTGGGTAAACATCTGGCATGTCAGACGAGACCAGGGCTGTGACAGACCCTCGAATCCCCACTCGAGGGGCACCGAGATGGTAACTCTCAGTTCTGGAGCTCTGTGTAATGCGTTGGAGTGCATTGGCGCCAAACTTGAGTGCTCACCCAGGAGAAAGGCATAACGGTCCTGTCGCCAGAGATGCCAGGAATGCGGAGAGCCCTCACGTAATTTCTCTGTGCACACGGGGGATACAGAAGCCTTAGTAGCTGGGGTTCATGTGGCAGAATGGCCCCATCTTGCCCACATCCAGTGCTGCTCTGCTCCCGTGGATGAAAGCAGTGCTCTTCTACTTTCAAAGTCTCCATTCTGGCCCTGACACTACTGTTCTAGCTGCTCTGTCCCCAGCTCCTTCCTTTGACTTGAAACCTTCATTCTCTCCATCTGAATAAGCAAAGAAAATCCACCAGCAGGGTTCTACTGAGATATGTGCCGCCCAAATCAGTTTTTCATTCATCCCTTTAACAAATGTTCCAATTACTCACCAAACACCTACCATGTACTTGGGCCAAATTATACAACAGAATTACAGAACAGTGCTGTGAACGGGACCTGTGGCTGTTACCTTCTGCCCATTACCCAGTAAGTGGTAGGACCACAGAGAATAAGAACTGGTTTCAAGTGGAGGGACATGCTAGGAAGACAAATTTAGCAAGGTGATGTGTGAGAGAGCAAGAGGGCTAATCAAGACTTCTAGAAGGATCACTCTGAATAAAGAGAAGAGAGCAAATAATATGGAAGATAGGGGCGAGCAGGCCGAGAAGAAGGGGTTGTAAACCCCCGAGGTAGGAGAGAGATTAAGCAAGTGTTTGAAGAGCGAATTACCCTGGTGATTGGCTGAGCAGAGGGCAGGTGGTAGGTGGGGTTACTAAGGCAAGTGGGGACAGACCCTGCAAGTCTTAGTGTCCACGGCATAGAGTTTGGATCTTACTCCTATGGAAGGGAGGAGCTAGGGGAGAAGGGAGAAGGCTGCACCACGGAAAATAGTGTGTAGACGCCACGATGTCAGCAGGGAGCCCAGGAAGGAACTGAAGCTTCTTCATGAAGCAGCGATGTGACCAAGCATGAACGGCAGAGGTGGTCAAGTTCTGACAGACTCTGCAAGCAGACCAACATGATTTGTGGGTAAAATGTGGGGTGTGGGTGGGGAGAAGTCAACGAGCTCCTCACAGACAGATGATCTGAGAAGACGGCCAGGACCTGGGACTGCTGCCGGTCAGCAGCCGGCTCTGGGCTGCACAAGTCCCATTAGTGGGGAATACTTTGAGACAGCTGGCAGCCCAGCTCCCTTGCCTGCACCAACCACCAGAGCATCCACATCGCGCTGGTCCCAGCTGCCGCTGCTGGGCTCCTTCTTTGCAGGCAGGCTGGCCTAACTTTTCAAACGTGGGGCCTCGTCTGGTCACCTTCCTCAGCATTCTGGGGCCTCTGTTCTTTCCACATGTAGCATCAACGTCACCAATGTGCAGCTGGACTGTAATGGGATCCAGATGGCTTACCCTAAGGAGTGGTTCTCAGCAAACATCACACTTGAATTTGACATTGAATTCAGAATGTGAGTCTTGCCTAATGAAGCCTCACCTTGAGGTGCCATTCCTCCTTCCTGGGGACTTGGGAGCTGGGAGTGAGACGGGGGTGGCAGACTAGGAAATCTAGATCTTTCTGACCCAAATCTGAATTCAAATCCTGGCTCATACACTCACTCACCTGGGCACGTTGCTTCTGTCTGAGTCTTTGGCTGGGGCAGAGATGACACTCATTAGTGGAGGGCATCATTTGCTCAACCTGGAGTCCAGCGGTTGGGCCCCATAAAGAAAGGAGGAGGGCCACTCTGACACCCCTCCCCCAACGTTCTTTCCTCCAACCCAAACGTCTTTCAGTATCTACTGTCCCCGGGAGGGAGGCAGGATTCATGGCTACATAGGGGGGAAAAAATCTTAAAATAGAAATGAGATCTCAACTCTCGAATTTCCAAAGGCTGCTAAACTGATCTCATTAGGCAATTTTCAAAAGTTGCTTTGTGGCTTGGGGACATGCAGCTCAGTGGCAGAGCCCAGACTTAGCAGAAACTGTGAGTTCCAGTCTTAGCACAAAAAAAAAAACAACTGGTGGAAATCTATTTTTTCCTTAATCATCAACTTAGGGCCTAGCTGGACCTGGGCTGTTGAAAGACGGTAGGAGATGCCGACTGCGTCACTCTTCCTGATGGCTAACCCACCTCCCTCCACTCAGTCCTTTCCCTTTTGCTTTCTCCTCCTGTACTGCAGACCCTTCAGTACAAACATCATCAAGATGCATGCACGCATGAGCCTTGCCGCAGAGTCCTGGCTGGAGAAAGATGAGTTTGGTCGGAGGGAGCTGGCGATGGGGATGTGCCGCATGGACCCTGGCAGTGAGGCAGAGTCCATGTCTAATGAGTAAGGCCCCTCATCCTCCCAGTGGCTGTGCCTGATGGGCAGCTGGGGCCTCACACCTCGCATGTCCTCACAATGAGTCTAAAGCAAATTTCATCCCTCTACCAGGACATGGGTCCTCCTGTGTCCCCAAGGATTCAGGGCCATGCCACTGTTAGAAGCTAGGGCCTTCCTTCCCATGTCTAATGCAGAGGTCCAGTCCTGCCTCCAGGTTCCTGCTCCAAAGCCCTTGAGGCAAAGAAGGAAGTTGATGATGCTACTCAGTCCCTTCTGTCCTCTTCCACCCGGGTTCTACAGCCCTTCATCCTCCAACAGCCAAGCATCCTCACACCACTGTGCCGGTGTGGCGATCCTTCTGCTAAAGTGCATCCTTGCATTAGAGAGCTAAGCAGCTCATGAAGATACTCCTTGATGTACTCCCTAAGAATCTCCTAGGTGCCAGGCACCATGCTTAGTGCTAAGGATGCCAGAATGAGCAAGACAGGAGGAGAGCTTCAGGAAGCTCAGAGGCCCATCTGGCTGACTGTCACCCTCAAAGGATCATGAGTTCTTCGAGGGCCGGGGTTGTGCTCATTTATTTTTCTGACTCCAGAATGCTGAACCACAATGACGTTCATGGATGTCTGTTAATTTGCAGACGTCGATAGTGTAGGGGAAGCCTGCGAGCTCTGGTGCTCTTCTGCCACACTTGTGATGGAATCAGCACTTCCTTGCTGTGTGACCTTGGCCGTGTCACATCCCAGCACTTCCTTGCCATGTAACCTTGGCCGTGTCACATCACCTCTCTGAGTACCCTTGACTATTGCTGACACAAATATTGCCCAGGCAAGGATTCAGAGTGGAAAATGTGTTTGGCACATGCCTCTTGGCATCAGTCTAGCCTGGACTGATTCATTCTCTTAAGGATACCTACCTCTTTCCTAGGGAAGACCCACCTAAGATAAAACATTTCCTCCAAAACCTCAAAGAAAGCCTGGGGAAAGTTATTCCAAACCTAGTGGAAAATCAGGTAAGTTTTTTGTGTGTCTTTTTGAGACAGGGTCTCCCTGTAGCCCCAGCTGTCCTGGACCTTACTATGTAGACCAGGCTGACCTTGAACTCTCAGAGATCCACCTGCCTCTGCCTCCCAAGTGCTGTCAATAAAGGCGTGGGCCACCATGCCCCCCCAACCTAGTGGAAAATCAGGTAACTTTAAGGAAACTATTTCTCCCATGGGTGTCCTTGAGTCTAAGGGTCAAGGCATACATGTGGGTAATTTAGGAGAGGATTTCAAATTCTGGCTTTTAGAACCTGAAAACAAATTTCAATTACTGTCAGATTTGTTTCCATGGGCAAGGACAGCCTCCCTGAGAATTCATGTACTCATCTATAGCATGGATACTATGGAAGTCTCTATCTCAGAGTTGTGAGGATTTGAGAGACAGAACGCAGGTGTGCTGTGTGTGGTACCTAGTGTGTGGCTGGTATTCAAGACGGAGCCTGTGCTGACCTATCCCACTGGAATCTAGTGCTGCTGACTTGCCCAGATTTGTATACCTTAGTTTTTTCCCAGCCCTGGCTTACCCTGTCTCTGTGCTGGGGGCCCAGGTATGTCCTCTGATTGGTGAGATCCTCCAGCAGCTGGACATGAAGCTGTTGAAAGGCCTTGTAGGTGAGTGTTGGGGGTTCATCCTGGGAGGCCTCCTTGGGGTTGGCAGTACTGAGGGAGGGGTCACAGCCCTTGTGTGACCCTATCCCACCGGTGGTTATGGCCTCTGAAGAGAGCTGGGACAGTAAGGGGGCCTCCTACCAAGCAGGCCTTACCAAGCCACCAAACCAGAGATCTAACTTTCTCCAAGAGTTTTTCGAGTCCCATGGTGGGGGGAGGTGTGTGTGTACTGGCTCTTCCCAAATCCGGGAACATGGCTGCCGCAGAGACAAGTGAGCAGTTTCAGCCCCTACCCTGGTGCAGTTTGTAGTCTTGGGAATGGAGGTCCGGAAGAGAGTCAGGAGAGGTCCTTCCGAGCCACTGATGACCAACCTTCGGAGGATCAATGGAGGAGAGCTCCCCTTCTGTGTGGACCTGAAACTTGGAAAGTTCACCCAGCGACTGCGACTCCTCTTCTCCTTTCAGGACAGGTGGCTGCCCATAAACTCAGCCAATTCTGAATTCAGTCAAGCCTCAGCTGCCATGCTCGAGAAGGTTCTCCAGCTGTCTGCTATTGGTCAGAAAGAGGTGCTATCAGTTGAGACCTTAAGTCTTCCTCAATGTGGGGCTTCTGCTGTCCCTGAAAACTTGACCCTAGGCCCTAGGACACCCTTTCCTCTCCAATAATAAACTCTAGCTCTGAAGGAAACCAGTCCCCTCTGCTTGAGCCTTGAGTAATACCAGAGAAAGTCCATTTCAGCATGTCTTTCACAGCTATCTGTGACTTTGCTTATTGCTGGGAAGGTTGTTGTTTGTTCATTTATATGTGGAGAGCACCTACTATATACCAGGTCTACTGCTGGGCTTCCTGAGGGTGTTGAGAAAGCACAATAGAATGACATGGCAAAACATATCTGGCTTCAGACCAGATGAAGCTCTGTGAAGGCGTGGCTCCGTAAGGAGCTAGTGTGTTTCCAGCCCTAACACAGAGTTGATATAGACGGTGAACCCAGCAAAGTTTCAGTGTGAAATTAGTTGGTGACCCTTGGTCTGAGAACTCTCTACCACTATCTTAGACAACATATCACCCTTTGATCTTTGTCCCCTGCAAGATGAGAATACACATCCTGCAGGACACAGAGCCCCGACATCCTGCTGCTGCGAGGGGGACCACATCGTCATGTTAGGAAACCAGTAACATGAACTGAAGCAGGGCATGCACCTGCTCAGGGTCCAGCAGAAATATACCAGAAGAGGCTGCAGAGATGGAGAGTGCTTGCTGCCCTCTCAGAGGACCTGAGTTTGGTTCCCAGCACCCATGTCAGGTAGCTTATAACTGCCTGCAACTTCAGCTTTAGGGGACCCGCTGCTTTCCTCTGGCTTCTGTGGGTACCTGTACATACACACATGGAAGATGCACATACACATACATTAAAGATAATGAAGCAACTCTTTTAAAATCGAAATATACCAAAAGACAAGGGTGTCATGGTGGTGATGCCCACAAGAGCCCTGAAGAGGGAGTGCTCTTGAAAGCCTCGAGAGAGTGAAAAGATGGATGAGAAGGCAGGAGAGGCAGCCACAGGAGCACCCAAGAGTAATGAAAATGACCCTCACTTCACACAACCACATAGACGAATCTTCAAAGTTCCACAAAAGAAGCCCAACCTGCAAAGCATGTGTTGCAGCTCCAGTGACAAGAAGCTCAAAAACAGCAAAGCTAATGCACGCTGCGAGAGATCAAGGTAATTACCACAGGGCGAGGCTTAGGAACAGGGAGGACTTCCAGGGAACTGGTCATGGTCTATTTCAGTGCTGGCTGCAGGGAAGGGTGTTCAATTTGTGCAAACTCCTTCAGCTATTCATATATGTGCCTTTTGCTGAGGTGTAATATTTTAACAATTTTGAAAAGAAAGAACGTATTTCTCATGCAGCATGTGTGTGAGGAATGCACAAAAGGTGGGCGGAAAGTGTTTTTGCAATGCCATTTAACCTATTATTAAGTCATTTGGGTACTGGATGCTCAGTGTCTGAATATTGGTTCCTACTCTAATCCACCAAGGTTTGAGGATTGTATTAGTCACTTTTCTGTTGCTGTGATAAACCACCATGAGCAAGAGAATTTATAAAAGGAAGAGTTTATTTGAGCTTACTATTGATGGTTCCAGGGAAACAGAGTCCGTTGTGTCAGGGGGCATGGCGGCTGGAGCTGAAGCAGCAAGCTGAGGGTCACATCTCACAATGAGCACAGGAAGCAGAGAGAGCAACTGGAGACCACAAGGCTTGTTAAACTCACTAAGCCTGCCCCCAATAACGTACTTCCTCTAGCATGGCCACACCTTCTAAGACCTCCAAGAACAGTGCCACCAACTAGAGACAAATGTCGGAATACTTAAAGCCTATCGGGGGACACTCATTCAAACCACCACATTCCACTCCCTGGCCCCCATAGGTTTGTCTTCCATTGCTGTGACAAAACACTCTGACCGACACCAACTTGGGGAGGAAAGGGTTTATTCAGCTTACATCTCCTGGGTCACAGTTCATCACTTAGGAAGCCCAAGGCAGGAACTCAGGGCAGGAACCTGGAGGCAGGAGCTGAAGAACAGGCCATGGAGGAATGCTGTTCACTGGCTTGCTCCCCTGACCCATGCCCAGCCTGCCTTCCTATACCATACACAATAACCTGCCCAAGGTGGCACCACTCATTGTGGGCTGGGTCCTCCCACACTGCTTGACCATCAAGACACTCCACAGATGTGGCCACAGGCCAATCCAATGGAGCCAATTCCCCAGTTGAGGCTCCCTCAACCCAGGTGTGTCGAGTTGACACTAAAGCTATCCAGCACAATTGACCCCTTGTCAACTTGACACACAAAACACATCATTATTAAACCACCACCTTTCCAGTTCTTATCCCCAAGTATGATGTTAACATTAATCACAACCTAAGACAGTACAACCTTAAAAACCCCACAGTCCTTAAAATTTCAAACACTTAAAAGTTCACAGTCCTGTTAAAGTCTCTTAACTGTGGGCTGCTGTAAAATCCAAAAGAGTACTGTCTTATTTCAAAGGGAGAATCAGGCACTCCTCAAACAAAACCTAAGTCCGCAAGTAGCTCAAGGCTGGACACCTGGGACCACTCACGATCTTCTGGGCTTCCAAAGGGTTTCAGCAGCTCCCCCTCTCCAACTCTGCCGTCCATGGCACACACAGCTCATCTCGAAGGCCCAGGCCAGACTCCATTCCACACTTGCCGCTGCTCTGGGGTCATCCCATGGTCCTGGCATCTCCAAAAAGCTGGGGTCGCCACTGAAATTGAGGCAGCACCTTCACCAATGGTCTCTTCTGACCTCCCTGGTGCAAAGCCTCAGCTTCTCTCATGACCCCTGCAATCCTGGGGTCTCCACTGCAACCGAGGTGCACTCCCACCAATGGTCTTTCCTGACCTCTCACAGTGCCAAGCCTCGGCTGGTCTCTGTGACCCCCTCAAATTTCAACACCAACCATATAGAGACTCTTACACACTACAAGTTCCTGCTTCTGCTTGAATGGAGGCTCAGGCCCTTCTGGACCAAACTTCTGTGTGCTGACCCTGAAGAAATTCTTCCCAGAAGATTTCACCACAAGGATGCTGGTCTCTTTGTTACTTACAGCTGATTCTTTCAGCCCCAGCTAACCAGTATCATTTGTCCCAGTACAACAAAGATTTCACTTCAGGTTCTTGTCTCTTGTTACTTACAGTTGATTCTCAGCCCCAGCTGACCAGAACCCACAGATTACAGTCCTGATGATCTCTGTTCCCCTTGAAACTAGAAACTTCACAAGCCAGGCCTCCATCTTCTACAACTCCTTCAGCAAAACGGCTCCAAGCTCCACAGCAATGATCTTTAGGCATTCAATGATCATCCCAGCCCAAAGTTCAAACGCCACCACAATCCTCCCCAAACACCAAGGTCAGGTCATCACAGCAATACCCCACTCTTCTGGTACCAATTTCTGTTCTAGTTTGTCTTCCATTCAAAACACTCTGACTGACACCAACTTGGGGAGGAAAGGGTTTATTCAGCTCACATCTCCTGGGTCACAGTTCATCACTTAGGGAGCCCAAGGCAGGAACTCAGGGCAGGAACCTGGAGGCAGGAGCTGAAGCACAGGCCATGGAGGAATGCTGTTCACTGGCTTGCTCTCCTGGCTCATGCCCAGCCTGCCTTCTTATACAGTACAAAACAACCTGCCCAGGGTGGCACCACTCATTGTGGGCTGGGTCCTCCCACACAGCTAGACCATCAAGATAATACTTCACAGATGTGGCCACAGGCCAATCCAATGGAGCCAATTCCCCAACTGAGGCTCCCTCAACCCAGGTGTGTCAAGTTGACACTAAAGCTATCCAGCACAAGGATCAATATCACAAATAATAATAATAATAATAACAATAATAATAGCAAGAACTGGAAAGATTGCTCAGTGGTTAGGAGCATTTGTTGCTCTTCCATAGGATCTGAGTTGGGTTCCAGCACTCATAGTCAGACAGGTCACAACTACCTGTAACTGCAGCTCGAGGGGACTTAATGTTCCCTCCTGGCCTCCTCAAGCTTCCCACACATGTGGCACATAGACACGTAAGGATAAATAAAAGTGGCACACACATATTAAGCAAGAGCCAAACTTGGTGCTTGGAGCTTACATACATTCAGCATCTCATTAAGTGTTTCACATCAACTCCATGAGATCTAAAGCTGTTATTCATTTTATACATCAGGTTTCTGAGGCTCAGAGAGACAAAATTACTTGCTAAAGTCACATAAAGAGGAAATGATTGTGTAGACCCCATCAACCTGGTCAGCCTCACCCAGAGAGCCAAATTCCAGAGTTTACACTCAACCACTGGGAACACTCCCCAAGATCTTCCTTCCCAATCTTCTAAAAAGCACCTCTCCCCCTAGCCCTCTCTCCCACCTGAGGGGAATATGATGAAACCCAGGTTCAGCTGATTAACAAGCTCAAACAAGGAAGTGTCAACAAACTCAGAGATGAGAAAAAGGCCAGAGAGTATTTATGTCTTTATCTTTCAATTCAGACTCCCTAATCTGAAATGCTTCACTGCGGATTTGTAGCCCCAAATGCTGTGTTCCCAAACATTCCACTTGATAGCCTTTAGCTTACAGGGTTCTTCCTGCTCTTGAGTCAAAGAGCAAACACGGGGTGGGGGTGGGGGGCTGGGTCCGGAGGCTGGTGCGGCCCCTTTTGTCTGCATGTCTCCTGCTGCCTCCTGGGCTGGCTCAAGGGCCCCATCAAGATGTCTCTTTGATGTTCTCAAATTTTGTTTTCATTTTAAGGTTCATGGAACTATAGGCTGGTCACACCTGCTCCTGAGAAGTTTGTTGAACTATTGAACCACTCTGGAGCTATTGGGGTTCACAGTGAGGGGTAGTTGAAACAGAAATTCAGCCCTAAATGTTCAGAAACTTTGTCCAGGTCCTAAGCCAGGAGGCCTCAAGGCTTTCCTGCCCTTTGGTTAACAAGGAAGACTCCAAATCAGGTCAGATATTCAGCTGGTCTATGATGCTTTCCCCCAATTTTTAATGTATATTTTTTACTGAATTTTTGTACATTTCATACAATAAATCTTTTTTTTTAAATTTATTATTTTCTATGTGTATGAGTGTACTGTCTGCATGTAGGTTGGTGTACCAGAGCTGTGCAATGCCCTGGAGGTCAGAATAGGGCGTCAGATTCCCCTGGAACTGGTGTTAAAGACGGTTCTTGGCCACCATGTGGGTGCTGGGAATTGAACCCTGGTCCTCTGCAAGAGCAGTCGGTGCTCTTAACAGCTGAGCCATCTCTTCAGCCCCCATACAATAAATCTTAATTATATTTAGATCTCCTGGGTTGGATCCCAAGCACCCACATGGCGGCTGAGAACCATCTGTAACTCCAATTCCAGGAGAACTCCAGTTCCAGGGGAATCCGAGACCGTCTTCTGACCTCTGCGGCATTGTATGACATGGGTGCACAAACCTACATGCAGACAGTACACTCATACACGTACAAAAATAAATAAAATAAAAATAAATTAGATCACTTCCTCCATCTGCACCCACATAGACTCCCCCACCAGATTTCATTTGTTTTGTTATATATGTTAAGGTCTACCCAGTCAGACCATGTTATAGGTGAGGAAATCTAATATAATGAGGAAAACATTGGAAACGTTCTAGAAATTTGCCACACACTATCTCAAAGTCAACGGAGACGTGCCTTGGCACTTTAGATTCTGCTGAGATAGACTTAAGCTTGTGTTCTTACCACAATGAAAAATTTAAAAATCCATAAAGAAGAACAATGCAGAAGAGGAAGAAGAAGAAGAGGAGGAGGAGGAGGAGGAGGAGGAGGAGCAGCAGCAGCAGCAGCAGCAAAGTGTCACTCAGCTGGTAACAGGCTGACATTACAGCCTGGGAGAAGGTTGCAAAGTGCATAGCCAGTTCTCGCTGAGCTGAAGGTTGCAGTGCAAACTTCCCCTTGGAGGTCACTGAAGCTATACAACCCCAAGTGACAGCCCTGTGTCATCTCTTTCCAGCTCAGGAGACCCTGGACAGGTCAATATCTTCTCTGAGCCTCTGTTTCACCAAAGGACTGTTGCAAGTTGTAGAAATCTTTAGTGTCTCATAAAAGGATTTTGTTGATCTAAACGCAGGTGCAAAGGTCCAACTTCAGGCCAGTTTCTCTCTCTCTCTCTCTCTCTCTCTCTCTCTCTCTCTCTCTCTCTCTCATCCCTCTAATATCTCAAGCTCATCTGAAAGCCTCCTCAAATTCAGCCTCCAATTTTACCTTGCTCCAGGGAGCATACCTTATATGAAATTCCCAAGTTTTAGCAAATAAACCTGGCATAGGTGAGAATCAGCTATGGCAACTCAGCTATGCTCTTTATTTTTTTTAATTTAATTTTATTTATTTCTGCATGTGTATGAATGTACTGTCTGCATGCAGGTTTGTGCACCCGTGTCGTGCAATGCCATGGAGGTCAGAAGAGGGTCTCGGATTCCCCTGGAACTGGAGTTCTCCTGGAATTGGAGTTTCAGGTGGTTTTCGGCCTCCATGTGGGTGCTGGGGATCAAACCCGGGTCCTCTGTAAGAGCGGTCGGCGCTCTTAACCGCTAGGCCATCTCTCCAGCCCCATCAGCTATGCTCTTTGAAAATGGAGTCTAGGGGCTAGAGAGATGGCTTAGCAGTTGAGAACATTTGCTGTTTTTTCCAGAAGACCTGGGTTCGATTCTCAGCACCCACATAATGGCTAACGATCATCCATAATTCCAGTTTCAGGGGATCTGACATCCTCTTCTGGCCTCTGTGGGCATTTCATAAAATGGGTTCCTTATACACTTGCAGGCAAAGCATTCATACACATAAAATACAGATAATAAATAAAACATTTAAAAATGGAATCTGTGTGAGTTGCAGCTCAGCTGTCTTTAAGTAGATGTTATTCCACCCTGCTATATTCTATGAGGAGAATTTTTTTTAAGCTTTTGTAAATGAATCACAACTTATGGTAAGTATCTTTCTGTGCCTGATTAAGTAAATTTAGGAAAGAAGAATGATGATTCACAAATCCCACCAGTAGAACACAATCAGTTTCTAGAGAGAGGAAAGGACTCCACACACAGTTTCCTTAAGCACATCTGGCCTCATCAATGTCACCTGTGTGAGAAAATGAATCTGGAAACGCTAACAGCAGATCCTGTTCCTGTTGTCCTGATCTGGAAGCTTCCCTGCTGGGGTGGGTGCCAAGTACGGAGCCAGCCCTAGAGCTGACTAGAAGGGCAACTTGGGCAGAAGAAGAGAGGGGGCAACAACTTTCTAAAGCCTGGGGTCCAGTGAGTCCAGCATGGATGGAGGGTGTTTGGGGGAAGATGGACGGACATGCCCTGTCCTCTATTACAGTAGCCACAAAGCCACACGGGGCTTTTATTCAATGTTACTTTGGTGTGAATCTGCCTGATTTGGGAATATTTTTAAACTCAGGGCAGAGTGTTGAGAAAAGCACATACCAAAGGGTATGAAATGAGAGTTCCTGTTCCCAAGACTAGAAAACTCCCGGTGTTATGGGGAGAGAGAAAGTCCAAAGGAAATAAAAAAAGAACCTGGCTCCAGCAGGCCTGAAAAATGTCACACCACACACTGCCCCACCTCCCCCAAGACAGAATTCAGCATAGAAGGGGCTCTGGAAACTCTACAGACAGGCAGGGGGGAGAACAGAGGACTACTGGGCCCACGTTCCTGCCAAGAATCAAGAGAGAGGCTCAAGGAGAGATGAAGAATGAGAGCGCTCAGGTGGGTGTGGGCAGCTGTGCTAACAGGTCCCCACAGTCCTGCCCAAGGCCCACAGAGCTGAGGGCCACAGACGATGCTGTGTGCAAATCTGAGGCAGCCTTCCAGGCAGGAGGAAGTCAGTGACACAAGATATCCCTTTATTTCCAGTCATAAACAAGGACTAAGTAGGCTTCTTGGAGTACCTTGATACAAGTGAGCCCCGTGGAACAGAAATGAGACCTCAGAGGAAAAAGAAGTTTCTGTTATTGAGCAAAACAGCACCAGAAATAGAAAGCGGTAGATAAACTGCAAGAATGTGTGGACGTCTGTATTACCAAGTGAGAGTCGTACCAGCTCCTCAAGCGGGATCTTCCCACCGCCCTGCAGGGTGGGTAATGTCTGTCATACATGGAAGGAAACTTTGCAGCTGGAGTGACTTCCCGGGGTCACAGCGTATAGCTAGGGCCTGAGTTGCCCAGTTTTTTACCATAGCACATTACCCAACCTCCTGACTTCAAAGGTTTCCATTAACTGAATACACAACCCCAAGTGTGGTAGATTTTGTAAAATAAGAACTACTCTCAAGCCAGACATGGGGCATGCCTACGATCCCAGCCTTGGGAGTCTGAGGCAGAAGGATGGTTGATAAGTTCCAGGCCCGCCTGAGCTACATAGTAAGGTCAAGGCAAGCCACTGTCTCTAAAAAGAAAAGTGACTCAGTGGTTTAAGATGTTGACATCTGCTGGATTCAATGTTTTTTTGTTTGTTTGTTTGTTTGTTGTTGTTTCAATCTGTAGAATAGTTCCCAGAGGTCCAAGTGGTAGAGAAAAAAGCTTCCTTACTGTCTTTGAGGAAAGGATAGGGGTAAAGGGAGACAACAGAGCCATAGGTTCCTCAGGCCTAGGAAGCCAGAAAGACTTCCAGAACACAGAAGTGGAAAGTTCGACAAGGGGAATCAAGGGTTAGCAAGCACGCAGAAGCAAATCTGCACATCTCGGCACCACGATTATGAGAAAGGCCAAGTATGTCTGTTCTCTGATGTGCCATCCAATGCCTCAGTATAAACATTTGTTCCCCACTTTGTGGGGGCCGTGAGAGCCTGACATGGACGAGAGGTTGGCAAGTACTTGCCGCTGGCAATGCTTTTCTTGTTACGAGCTGGGTTTAAACTGAGCGTTCACTCTGGGTCACTTGTTCCTGGGACTCAGCTTCCTCCTCTGTAAAGCAGCAGCGATGGTGTTTGTGTCTCAGGTTTTATGGGGATATAAAGGCTCATAACTGTCACACATAAGGGGCTTGGAAAAAACAGAACACACACACTACACACACACAACCTGAATATTCAGAATTGAGATTTGGGGTCAGTAGAGTTTGACTCCTGACTGTGGGAACAAGGGTTCACCATTTGGAGAAAAAAAGAATACAACCAGGGAGCAGAGGATGCAAGAAATAAGACCAAGGCTCCAAACGGCCGGCTGGACTGCCCCTTTCAACACTGAAAATCTGATCTTCCTGCACGGTGAGCATGGGTCTCTCACCTCTGCCTTGTGCATGGGACCATGAAGTCTTGAGTAACCTGCCATCTCAAATTTTCTTGTTTAATTTGTGGACCCAATAGCTTAACTGACTCACTTGTTAATGTGATTGGCAATTATTTACTTTGGAGAGCCGTAAAGGATATCAGCAGATTATAGAATTTGGAATTATCTCCAAGACCATCATCTGATCTCAGGCTTCCTGATTCCTGTTCTATAAAAGAGGCTGCCACTGCCTTGGCCAAAGCAAGGAGGAGAGGCAAGGAGACCAGGACGGCCACTGAGATCTTGAGACTCAGGTGAGACCTGCACATTCCTCTGTTCCACCACTACCCTGGGCGGCAGAAAGGCCAGACCTCTTGCTGTGGGCAGGTCCTGGCAGACTGTGCTGTTGCTCACTGGGAACCTTCCAAGAGGAACAGGGTTGACCATGGTCAGGACAAGGGGCTGGGTATTGACTCAGCTTTCCCAGAGGTGGCCAACGTCGATGTAATTGAGTTGTTGTTGTTGAGTACTCAGTGGGCCCTGAGCTCTAGGGATGAATTGGGACTGGAAGTTGCTAGTGTGGGGGTAGCTGTTGGCTGTGACCTTTAACATTATGTGACTTATGAGGATATTCATGAGGCATCCTAGCCTGAACTCAGGCCAAAGAACCATCCCTTAATGGACAGTGGCAGAGCAGTTCAGGCCTTAGCCACAGCCCTGTAAAACTGTCTTCATGCACTTGGAAGAGCAGGAAGTAGGATGAGGGGGGCAAGTCTCCACAAGCAATCACATCTCTAGCTGGATACTAACGTGATGGTCACTTAATTAAGTAGAGGCTTCTGGGTCTGGCAGGCATAGATAGTTTCATATCCTCTCGAAGGTGTGACTTATGATGTGAGGGAAACTGTCTATATCACCCAGTGTCTGCTCCAACCTCCAACGAAGGCCATGACATCGTAGGACATAGTGAGGCTGAGGTTGGTCATTGAGTTTAAAGCCACCATCTTATAGCCCGGGACAGGCAGCACTGTGGCAGTATGAGTTGTTATTGCTAGTCACTCCCCGGTCTTCTGCAGAGGACACACATGACAGTCTCTCTACTTGGAGACAGAGAAAGCAAGTACGTAGATTCCTCTGATAACCACACTACAATCTGTTCACAGATAACAAGAGAGATGTTTCTACCTGGGAGCGTCGTTGTTCTCTGTGGGCTGCTGGCCCATTCCACTGCCCAGCTGGCAGGACTGCCCTTGCCCGTGGGCCAGGGTCTGCCTTTGCCCGTGGGCCAGGGTCTGCCCTTGCCAGTGGGCCAGGGTCTGCCTTTGCCAGTGGGCCAAGGCCTGCCCTTGGCTGTGACACCAGCTCTGCCTTCAAATCCCACAGACCATCTTGCTGGACACTTCACAGGTGGTAAGTGAGTATGTAGCATCCTGCTTCATATGTGTGTGTGTGTGTGTGTGTGTGTGTGTGTGTGTGTATGTGTTTAAACATCTATGCTCCAGTATATCCAACTTCCTAATAACAGGAAGGAAGTACAAGCGAGGAGGAGGGTCTGGTCACTTGGACGTGGTGTATGTGAACACTGAGACCCTTTCCTATTGCAGCTCTTAGCAATGGCCTGCTGTCTGGGGGTCTGCTTGGAATTCTTGAAAACCTTCCACTCCTGGATGTCCTGAAGTCTGCAGGAGGCAATTCTGGTGGCCTTGTTGGGGGCCTGCTTGGAAAACTGACTTCATCAATCCCTCTCCTGAACAACATCCTTGAGTGAGTTACCCTAAAGCAGTGCCTTGGTCTCCACCAGCAGCTGAAGACCTGCCATCCCCAGCCACCAGCCCTACAGAGGAGAGGGGTAGGGTGATCGTGGAACTGGGACCCAGTTCTGAGACTCTACAGCCTGACAGGGAGCACTGAGCCTTTTGCACCCATAATTTCTCCCATGTCCAAAACACGCTGAGGCCCCACAAGCATCTATTATCTCCATGGCAACCCTCCATGTCAAGCCCATAATCCCCAGTTCCCAGAGATGTGCCTGTGTTCACACAGCTACAGTGATGCAGAGTCAAGAATCTAAGTCAGTGAAGCACAGAGCCCAGGCCTCTCCCACCCGTGCAGTCTGTGTGTTCATTCCACCTGAGGAATGTGAGCATCACCAGGCTGCCCTCCTCAAGCACATTGCCAGTGTGACTAAGCAGTGCAATGTCCACAGAGAGCTTAGTAGGCACAAAGACACAATGGGGATCTTGACGCAGTGAGCCGCCCAGGCCTGATTCCACAGTGGGACTGGATCAAAGCCATTGCTGAGATTCCCACCCACTTCTTCACTGAGACACAGTCAGACGGACTTCATTTTGACTTCCATACAAACTATGTGCTGGATGACCTGAGAGTTGCTGGACTTGGTTTCTCCATTTGTAAGATGGAAATTAAAGGGCACATAGGAGAGAAAGAGGCTGTTGGGAAGGCAAATGAAGGGGTGATACCTGGAGCTGTGATGGCTCAGAAAAGGCTTTCCTCCAACCCTTTCTGCCTTTCCCAACTTCCTGCCCCCCCCCAAGTCCCCATCATAAGCATTGAGTACTGATTTTCCCTTGAAGGTCATGACAGGATGTGCAATTTCCACCATAAACCTGTACATGATTTGCCCCAGCAGCCCATACATCATCCATTCCTCCATTCACCAGATCATCCATCCATCTGTCCATCTTTCCTTCCTTTCACCTAACTGCTTCCTCTTCTCTCCCCCTACTCACATATCCAACTACCCACTTTCCCACTAACACAGAGTCAGCCACTTGCTTTATGAGGCTCTGAGCAGGCACGCACTGTCACTTTGTTCAAATGCCTGCTAGACTTGAGAAGAAGAGAGGGCCTTGTATGTTAGGGTTTGATTCAGGTAGAATTTGGGAAAGATGGATGCTCAGAACCCAAAGTGGCCCCTGCTGCAGGGTGGCCACTCTGTGTTCCTCTTCTCGGGTAGCCAGGTCTCCCTCTGAGACACTTAAATTTGAGGTAAGGATGGTTTCCAGATTTGAGGCTTGAGAAGCTAATTTTTCTCCCTCTGATGTTGCTCCTCAAATAGCCTAAAAATCACAGATCCTCAGCTGCTGGAACTCGGCCTTGTGCAGAGCCCTGATGGCCATCGGCTCTATGCCACCATCCCTCTGGGTTTGAAACTCGAAGTGAATATGTGAGTAGGTCCCGGGGGCGTGGGGGGGGGTAGATGGAGCACGGCCTACAGAAGGAGAAGTTCATGGCTGTGACTGGCCCCAAAGCCTTCAGATCCATTTGCTTATTTGCTGTTATGTTGAACAAACCTGGCCATATAGGAAACTCGCTTGACCTCTCCGAGCCTTGGTTTCCCCTATTTGATAGATGAGTGCAGCTGTGAGCAAGGTGGAATGAGGCGAGGGTTAGGTGAAGTCCCGTGAGGAAGAGACCTTGGAATGGAGGTGGGGGCAGATGCCAGAAGGGCTGTTTCTTCCTTCTCTGGCAGGCCCCTGGCTGGCAGTCTGTTGAAGCTCGCTGTGAAGCTGAATATCACCGCAGAAGTCTCAGTCGACAGAGACAGTCAGGGGAGGGCCCACCTGGTCCTTGGTGACTGTACCCACTCCCCCGGAAGCCTAAAAATCTCCTTGCTCAATGGGTGAGGACAAAGACCTGGCTTTTCCCACCAGAGAGAGCAGGGTGTAATGATGGCCCAATGGGAGGATACAGAAAAGAAGATGTGTGTGGGCGGAGGTGTATGGACAGGTATATGGATGGGTGTATGGATGGATGTATGGATGGGTGGATGGATGGGTGTATGGATGGGTGTATGGACGGGTAGATGGACAGGTGGATGGATGGGTGTATAGATGGGTGTATGGACGGGTAGATAGACAGGTGGATGGACGGGTGGATGGATGGGTGAATGGATGGGTGGATGGGTGGATGTTTGGTGTATGGAGAGAAAGATGGATGAGCAGATGTCTGGTCAGATGTATAAGTAAATGGATCAATAAATGCTCATTTATTTCTTGTTATACCAGTGTGATCAATTTTATGTTGGGTTAGGCATAAGAAATTTTGAGTTTAAGGCCCACTTGTTACAGGGGTTGGGGGGAGACTGAAGGCCTCTGGTGTGATCTTGACTAGTGTTTCTTCAAATTGGTCTTGGCTTACTCACCTGTAATACAAAATGACAATGCAGTTGTCCGTAGAATCCTACTAACAGGTAAAAGCTGTAGGACCTATTGGCTTGCTTATTTTGGTTACCTGTCCCATGGGGGACCCAGCGCTACCCAATATGTAAGAGCTGTCCACACCATGGCTAGCATTTATGAAACACATGTATCATGCTTTACATGTATCATTTCATTCAGTCCTCATGATACTTACACACTAAGCACTGTTCATACATTCATGGTTTGACACAGTCTTGCTATGCACCTACTGTGTGCTCACTCATGTCTGTACACTGCGGCTTGGGTGGAACTCTCTTTGTCTAGGCCCCTCTCTGCTCATCCGCTCTGGGCATGAGTGGGATGGGCTTGGTCTTAGTTCCTGAGAGTCAAGCCTGAGGGTCCATAGTGATCTCTGAAAACCTCTCTGCGTCACAGCTGCGGCTTTTCTCTTCCAGAGCTATTCCCCTTCAAAGCGTATTAGATGGCCTCACAGACATCTTGACTAAAGTCCTTCCTGACCTGGTGCAGGGCAAGGTAAGGGAGTAGAGGCAGCAGTCTTCTGCTCCATGGGTCTTAGAGCTTCTCAGGCTGAAAGACAGCCCTGAGAGTGAGTTGGGCCAGGCAACTGTGTATAAGAAGCAGTTCCACCATCCACCTATCTGTCCATGACCCTCTGAGCATGTTTCTTCTTTCTAACCCTCCAAACACATCGGTCAACTTCTTCTGGGCTATAGAACGTATCTCTTATTATTCCACCCTGTGCATGATGCTTCTCTCAGGGTCTCCCTGAAGGAGATTCTGTGCCTAACTCCCTCTCTATCCTGGGTCAGGTGTGCCCTCTGGTCAATGGAGTTCTCAGCCAGTTGGATGTCACTCTGGTGTATAATATCATTGGTGAGTACTGCTTCCAAATCTCCTCCTCTCCAGGAGCAGCATTTTCCTCCCAAGGAGCTCTGTGCCTGCACACCATGGGACAGCTAGGTCCCAACAGCTTCTCCCCTCCCTGTGTTGGGTATCTTTGTTTCCAAGAACCATCCAAATGATTTTGAGGTAAAGCCTACTTCCACCTCAGCATGACCCTGCGAACAACTGGGCTGGCTAGAGGGGGAGGCCCAACCTTCCCGAGTATAGAGAGCATGGCCAGCACGCCAGAGCCTCACGAGGCATGCAGCCTCTTGCTGGACTCCTTCCTCTCTGGATTGCAACTTTAGTTTGGCTTTTGTTTTTGTTTTCTAGACTCACTGATCCATGGAATACAATTTGTCATCAAGGTCTAGGTCTCCCAGGAAGGGACACACCTTAGCTGAGCTGGTCAGTACTGTTCCCAATTCCTCAGTATTTGGGAACTAATTGCTATGTTCCTGGTAGAAGGAAGCAGGGATTTAGGAACAATGTCATGGGTATTAGTCAAATTTCCATCACTGTAATGAAATACATACCCAGTGACCTAAAGACTTTACCTTCCCCTGAAGACCTCACCTTCCACAAATCACATTCTCTCCTAACAGCACCATCCTGGGGGCTGAGACTTTACACGGGGCTTTTAGGGAGTATTTAAGATCCAAGTTATAACAACATCTAAAGAAAGAGACAAACACTTGCATATGAGATGCACAGAAACCTCCATACCAAAGTTGACAGAGGCAGAGAGACCAAAGGGTCACAGAAGCACAGCTATAAAGAGAAATACAGACAATAATAGACAGAGAGACAGACAGATACACACACACACACACACACACACACACACACACACACACACACACTAGCCAAGTACATATATTAGACAAATCATGAATTCTCATGCCAGAACTCTCATACATGTGTGCACAGATGTATGGAGTCATTAGAGTCAAGTCTGCATGGGTATATATTAAAACACATGTAAAGGGGCCGGAGAGATGGCTTAGTGGTTAGGAGCACTGGTTGCTCTTGCAAAGGACCCAGGTTCAATTCTCAGCACCCACATGGTGGCTAAAAACCATCCTAACTCCATTACCAGGGGAATCCAACACTTTCTTCTGACTCCACAGGTGCACTTACATATATGCTGGCAAGACACACACCCATGTACATAAAATAGAAATAATAAATAAAATATTTTAATAATCATATGTACACAGAGCTAGGATCCTTGTGAATGAGATCTTATCCTTGGATCTCAGCCTGGTCCCATCTCTCAGAGGGCCAGTTTGATGGGGGGATAGATCGTGCCAGTAAGAGTCACTGACCTCCAATCTCCCTCCTGACTGAACTATTCTCCCCACAGAACCATTTCTTGTTGCTCAGTCTACTCCCTCGAGCCCAACTTCCCATGGTGGGTCCTTGTTCTGGAAATACCATGGCTGCCCAAGGAATCTGCTCTCCTCCCTTTCATTTGGCACGATTGCCATCCCACGTTCATCACTAAATAAAATCACTCTTCTGCTGCACAGGTGTCTTGTGTTCCTTCACTACCATTGGAGGCCTCGGAAGCTGCAACAAAGGGACCTGGCTAATCAAAACCATACCATACAGCCTCATATCACAAGTCTGAATGGTCTTGAACAGCTGACACTGGGGTTCAGCTGAGTGGGGATTTCAGGTCTCCATCCTCTTGTCCTTAGCAAGGGTTCATGGGAAGCTGGGAGTGGGCGAACACTCCAGGCATAGATCTTGACACACAAGGTTGCCACACAAGAAGTGAGGAGTCAGATGGGAGGGATGATCTTGACCTGGGCATGGAAGTTGTGTGGGGCAGGTGAGGCTCTGGTTCACATGTCTGAGTGAGGGTCCAGGGGTAAACAGGGACATGGAAAGGTGAACTGATTACAGCAGGAAGAGCAGGGCTGAGTGGCCACTGTGTGTGTGTGTGTGTGTGTGTGTGTGTGTGTGTGTGTGTGTGTGTGTGTGTGTGTGTGTGTGTGTGTGTGTGTGTGTGTATGTAGATGCCTGGGAGACCCTGAAGGAGACACCCAGAAAGCTGAAGGACACAAAAGATTCTGCCCACCATTTGCTCACGTGGATCCTGTCATGCTGGCTTCCTCTCTGTTCTCCCAGTGCCAGAAGACAGAAGTGACAAAGGAGAAGGCAGGAGGACAGATGCTGTGGTCCAAGAGTTAATGGCTGAGGGCTTGTGAACAGTGATGAAGAGGCTAGTTGGAGTTGCAAATAAAATGGCCATTGGTGTCTCCTGTCAAAGTCCTACTTTTTGGAGGGGAAAAATTAGCTGAGCTTGATTTTAAGGAATTGATTTTTAAAAAAGGAAAAATGTGAAGACTGTAAAATTACGAAAAACTGAATGCAAGAATAGTCACTCCCAGAGATTAGAAAATCAAAGCCCACTGTCTTGGTGAAAACCAGCAAGTTGAGAGCCACTGGAGTGGGAGGGGGAGTTCACGCAACAGCAGCGCCTCATTCCTAGAGGATGGTGTTACCTCGCCTTCCCGTTGGGTCCCTGGATGGCCTACTTTTAAGTTGCCTTCATTTGACCTGACTTGGTATTCACAGAGCAGAAATTAGTTTCTCCTCATGGAAATTTGTTGAAAAACATTCAGGGGTCATTGCTTACCACCAGGTTGTAGTGTCATTTTAAGAAAAATAGCAGATCAATGAGGAAGCTTAAAAGGAAACACTGAGAAACAGGAGATTCCAGGAGACCATATATGCATATGAGGGGGTTTTAAAGATTAAGAACAACTTGGGAAGGGCTGAAGGTCTCACCTCTTGCTGCCCTCACAGCTCTGTGCAAGCTGGGAGTATGGACGGAGGAGACGGTGTGTTAGATAAAGATGATAGAAGGCCGTTGCTTTGGAATGAGCTCCTGTTCTAGGTCCCAGGAAGCCAAACTGAAGAAAATGGACTCACTCGTATTAGCTGTAGGTAATCAAGCAGAACTTGGAAGTGTCCATTTTCCAAAACACCAGATTTCAAGGGGCCCAGTCTACCTGAGTTTCATTGTCCTGATGGGACAGATCTTCTGAAGAGAGACTTGTGCTATCAGTCTTTTTGATAATTTTTATTTATTTATTTGTTTGTTTATTTATTTATTTATTTATTTATTTATTTATTTATTTATTTATTTATGTGTATGAATGTACTGTCTGCATGCAAGTCTGTGCACCCGTGTCATGCAGTGTCGCAGAGGTCAGACCTGGAACTGGAGTTCTCCTGGAATTGGAGTTTCAGACGGTTCTCAGCCACCATGTGGGTGCTGGGGATCGAACCCAGGTCCTCTGTAAGAGCAGTCGGCGCTCTTAACCACTAGACCATCTCTCCAGCCTCCTGCTATCACTCTTTTACAGCAGACCTCCCCCAAATTAAAAACTCCCTAGAAGTCTCATGTTGGAGGAAAGGGAAAATGGAAGCTCTGGTACCAGCCAGAGGGAGAACTTGTCTTCTAGAGATTTCACACAGTCCGGACAACTTCTCACCTCCTTTTTTCAAATTAACAAACTGTAATTGTTTTCCCAAAAATTTTTTCATACACATCCACCATACACTGTAACCAAAAAAAGCAGTGTACATGAAATAAGAGAAAATAAATTAAAAATCCATAGCATAGGTAAGGAGACTCTAGTCTGGAGCACAGCTGAGTTTCCAGCAATAGAAGGAGGCTTGAAAGTTTCTTTATAAGAATGCCTGCTAGCAAGGGTTCCAGCAAGGTGGTTGGTCTGTAGTCGGCCTTGAGTACTTGAAACAGTTCTCTGTTTGTTTGTTTGTTTGTTTGTTTTTCCTTAGCATTTAGAATATCCATCATCATCCTGCAATAGGCAGAGCTATCACATCCAGGAAAAATGAGGGAGGGAACCACAGAGGCAGCGTGAGATCCAAATACAGCATTCAAAGGTAATTGGTCCAGTGGTGCCTGGGGCACCAGTGAGTATCATCCCCTCCCCCAGGTGAAGGGAGGGGATGATACTCACCTTGCAGGACAGATTCCAGCCAATGATGGGTCAGCAATGGGCAGGACCACACCTTGATAGTTATGCATGCTTCTTGTCCTCTATTTAAGCCTACCTCATGTCAGAATCCTAAAGATGAACTGGGGGAGAGAGTCTCTGGACCATGTAATTAGTCCCAATATGGCCACATTGAATAAATATTCTTTCTCTGCTTTTTATTACTACATATCTTTAATTGGTGTATTGGGGGTGGGTGGCTGAGCCTAGACTCTCAGGGCTGCCAGAGACCAGGCTTGGTCTCTAAAAACCCCAGTAATAACATTGTCATCAGTGGTGGGAGATACATCTCAGCACTGCTACTAGTAGCCTGGGGAGTTGACCTCCACTTAGGTCAAACCAGATCTTTGACTACATCACAGAAAGAATTTCAGGACAAGTCAGAGTGAAGGAAAGTTAGCCAGTTTATTAAGTATTTAGATGACAGACAGTCATACAGGAAAGGACAGCACACACCCCAAGAAGTGGGTTTTCCAAAGAGAAGACACTTAGATGTCTTTACAGAATATATGTATATATGAATCTGAGAAAAGACCACTTTGCAAGGAACCAACACACAGGGTTACACATAGGTGTTTCTGCTGGCATCTCTCTGGGTTAAGAGTCAATTATTATGGCAATGACTCCTTATGGGACATGGTTAACTGCTTCTTTTGACTAACGGGCATGAAATCTGTTGAAGAAATATCCTTATCCTTCAAAATTAATTAAGAGAGTACCAAGGTCAGGTACTCTGCTAATGAGCCTCTAAAGGAGAATGACTACAGATGCTAAAGAATTGGCTAAACTAATGCCCCTCATTCATGCTTTGGTGCAACAAGTGATAGAAACAGATAGAAATCTCCCATGCTGTGTTTGACCTGGTTTATGTTTAATACCTAATACTAACATCTGAGTGTTTTATGGAGGTGAAACCAGTTGGAGACACACCCCACACACCTGAAGGAACAAAGATTAAAATTAAATTCATTAAGGAGGTGTACCAGGGCCAGGTTTAATTGTAAAATCTTCAAAAGCTTAATGTTAAATAAGACATTTTAGTGAAGGAGGACTTTAGTGCCAGTAGAGGAGTTGATTTGTCTACACATCTAAAAGTATGTTGAAATGGACATTTGTGCCTGTCCCTTTGGATAACTGCCTTACATTTAGATTTTACTTTATAGTCAGGTGAGACATATGGTTGGATAAAAGCTTATGGTAACAGTTATAAACTACTTTTAACAAGGAGCTGTTGGCTAGAGAGCACTAAAAGCCCCTATGGTGGTTTGAATGAGAATATCCCCCATAGGCTTCAAGTATTCAGATATTTTGTCCTCAGTTGGTGGCGCTGTTTTGGGAGGTCTTAGAAGGTGTGGCCATGCTGGAGGAAGTACATCACTGGGGACAAGCTTAGAGAGTTCAACAAGCCTTGCCAGTCTCCAGTTGCTCTCTGATTCCTGTGCTCATTGGAAGATGTGAACCTTGGCTTTCTGCTCTAGCCCCTGGCACAATGCCTCCCCACCACAATGGACTCTAATTCACTGGAACTGTCAATCGTAGCTCTAATAAACTCTTCCTTTTATATGTTCCCTTAATCATGGTGGTTTTATAACAGCAGCAGAAAAGTGACTAAAAAAGTCCACCAAAACAAAAGCTATTTGCCTGCTATGTTGGGTTGCATGCAAAAAGGAGGTGGTAAGACTCTACCGTTGAAGACATGGTGTTAGCCTGAAAAGGATGTTTAGAGACCTTGCCTTGCAAATGGACAGTTGGCCTTCATGATCCAGAGAGCATTATATAGACCACTGAAAGAAAATGGTCTCCTGATTCAAGCAAGATTCATCAGCTACACTTTACTTGCCTGGAGATTTGTGTAGTAAGTGATGGTCTAATATATGTGTGCCCCAAAAGTTAATTGTCTATGGCTCATTCCTTTGGGAGGGGGGATAGCAAGCAGCTGATACCATAAGCTTGCACCCTCTAGTGACTGAGACATTATAGGCCACAATAAAAATGTGCTGTCATCCCTTGGCACAAAAACCACAGTTCTTAGTTTAAGATACCATCTAAACATTTGTGCCTGTGTCCACAACATGACTTGTCATGAT
Organism: Rhizomys pruinosus; assembly: GCA_009823505.1. Lineage (NCBI taxonomy): Eukaryota > Metazoa > Chordata > Mammalia > Rodentia > Spalacidae > Rhizomys > Rhizomys pruinosus. The sequence goes on along the minus strand of VZQC01004885.1, from coordinate 90,881 downwards.
AATTAATGTCTGTTTAAGTGCCTGTACTTCTTATTTTTTGTGTTTTATTAGTAGAATTAAGAAAGAGACCTCTGGATGAGCTGCCAACCCATGGAAAGCAAAGTTTGAACAGATCTGAGAGTCTGATGTGCCACTTCAAAGAAAAATGGACTATTTCACTTCTCACCCTCTCCCACCCCTTTCCTCAAAGCCTAGAGACCACTCAAAGAAGAGAGGGTGCATCAGAGCATAAAGACTGAGGAGATGGGGTAAATCATGAGATCACAGCAAATATAGACGAACTTCATTTAGTGAGCATAATTACATTTTCAGGCCTTTCCAGCCATATTTGCGATTTTGGAGTAAAACCAATTCCCCTATCTGTGTAAAATTGGACACAGATATCTGCTAATTGGGTTTGTGTAAATGTTGCTTAGATTTACTGATTGGTTTTCTTTATATTAAGTTTTTACTTGGGCATAAATTAGTCTTAGTATTATTATTTTTTTCATCTTTTTGAGACAGGGTCTGTAGCTCTGGCTGTCCTGGAACTCACTCTGTAGACCAGGCTGGCCTTGAACTCACAGAGATCCATGTGCCTCTGCCTCCCAAGTGCTAGGATTAAAGGTGTGTGCCACCACGCCCGGCATTTATTTATTTCTGTATGTGTATCAATGTACTGTCTGCATGCAAGTTTGTGCACCCATGTCGTGCAATGCTGCAGAGGTCAGAAGAGGGCGTTGGATTCCCCTGGAACTGGAGTTCTCCTGGAATTGGAGTTTCAGATGGTTCTCGGCCACCATGTGGGTGCTGGGGATCGAACCTGGGTCCTCTGCAAGAGCGGTCGGTGATCTTAACCACTAGGCCATCTCTCCAGCCCCTAGTCTTAGTATTTTTTACAGAGCAATCATGGTCATGTGGGCCAGATGAAGTTGACCACTATTTCTATAATATTATCTGAGCTTGTGGAAGCTAATACAAAAAAGGGGGGAAATACGATTTGAGTTTAGGTATGTGTGAGCTAGCATTTCCAGCCAGTGCCTCCCAGAGCCACAGTGTGAGTCATGGGACCTCCCTGGCTGTGCTCACAGATTGGGCTGTGATGATGTAAAGGTCAGGGATTGGACCCTGGGAGATGACATCACACTGCCCATAAAATCTGTTCATTTGAATAAAGCACCATTCTGTATTTGGATTCATGCCCTACCATGTGTCCGTGTGTGGTGATTTCCTGCCTGTGCTTTCTACATGGCCCCCCATGAGAACAAATGGGATGGACCATAAATGGCACCCTCTTTACAGCATATATAAATATAAATATATATTCACAGGATCATATATATCATATAACTTAGAAAGAACACATACATATGTATACATGTTTATATGATCATGTGACTTTCTAAGTTCCTTTGTTTGAAGGATGTGATTTACATCAAGGTTTATTTTTTTAATTTTTAAAAATTTATTCATTATTTTTTTATGTGCATGAGTGTACTGTCTGCATGTAGGTTGGTGCACACATGTAGTGGAATGCTGCAGAAGTCAGAAGATGGTGTTGGATTCCCCTGGAACTGGAGTTAAAGACAGTTCTTAGCTGCCATGTTGGTACTGGGAATCAAACCTGGGTCCTCTGCAAGAGCAGTTGGTGCTCTTAACCACTGAGCCATCTCTCCAGCCCCTACAACAAGGTTTAAAATAAGCTTTAAAAACCAGGTAAATAGGGGCTGGAGAGATAGCCTAGCGGTTAAGAGCATCGACTGCTCTTGCAGAGGACCTGGGTTCGATCCCCAGCACCCACATGGCGGCTAAGAACCATCTGTAACTCCAATTCCAGGAGAACTCCAGTTCCAGGGGAATCCGAGACCCTCTTCTGACCTCCGCGGCATTGCACGACACGGGTGCACAGACCTACATGCAGATAGTACACTCATACACATACAGAAATAAATAAAAATAAAAAAAAACCAGGTAAATATATAAAAACTGGTTTATTTATTTTTATTCTCCTAAAGAATTTTCCTTTTGTAAATGTAAGTATAAGATAGTTTTGTGACATATTGTTTAGCTTTCAGGGTGAGAGAGAGTGAATATGGTAAAACTCAAGGTTTGGGCCCCAGGTAAGCAGAGTTCATCTGTTGTTTTTAACATTCTTGTTTGAGATGTGTTAAGGAAAACACATTATTTCTGTAGGCAGCTTGGGCTTTATCACTTATGTTGAAGTTTCTTTCTATTTTTTTTTGAGACCCAGGGTTTCCATGTAGCCCAAGCTGGCCTGGAATTCACTATGTAGACCAGGCTAGCCTCAATCTCACAGAGATCCACCTGTTCCTGCCTTCAAAGTGCTGAGATTAAAGGTGTGTACCACCATGCATGTACATGTTGAAGTTCTTAGCAAACTGGACCCAAGGGTGAGGTTGCTTTTCTCCTCCTGTCTCATTATCACCCTTGTCTTTCTGTGCTGCCTAAACATAAAGAGGTGCCCTCTGCTTTAATCCTATGAGGAATGGAACTGAAATGAACAGTCTGCCTTCGGTGCCCTGTTTCTGCTTCCTCGGTCTTCCCTGCTGCTCTGGGTTCCTCTACTCAGGCCTTCAGGAGCCGATTCTACCAAAATTAAATGCTGCTCAATGCATCAATTGCTGATAAAAAAGATTTGAAAGATCATTTTGATCTTTCAAATTGATTTTTTGACCTTTTGCTAAACTGTTGAAACTACCTGGCTGAGGGAAGCATTTTCTAACAGGCCCCCTCAGCAAGGCCCAGGAGGCATACTGGCTCCAGGCACCAAAGAAAACCTTTGTCCAGTAGTTAATCAAAAAGGGAGGACATGGGGCTAGAGAGATGGCTCAGTAGTTAAGAGCGCCAACTGCTCTTGCAGAGGACCTGGGTTCAATTCCCAGTACCCACATGTGCTGCAGACCATCTCAACTGGATGAGCTCACTCAGTCTGCAGGATCCAGGTTCTTGGAAGGACGGCACAAATTAGGTGAATGACAGAGACCACACCAGAGATGGCTTATGAATCTACTGTGTTTTTACTGAGATCAAGTCAAGCTTTTATATCACAAGCAGGGAAAGCAGGCTGGGAAGCAGGCTGGGGAAGCAGGCTGAGGATTTGCACTTCCCCGAGAACAAAAGGCTCATTACTAAAGGAATTCACACCTGGGTTTACAAGGACAGCAAGTCAGATAAAGTTTACACATCAATGGAAGTTTATACATAGTATACTGCTCACACTGTCTTGGCAGGGGAGATAAGCAACAAAACAGAAGTCCTAAAAACACAAGCCATAAACAGTTTTTCTCTGTTTCTTTGAAGTTCCAATTTGATGTTTTTCATCCTTCCTGGGGCTCTATTTTCCCAAGGCCGCTTGTTATCTTTAAGCTGCAATTCAAGCCAAAAGTCTGGGAAAGTCTCTTAATTAGTTCTGATTTTCTTAAAGGAGAAAGCCCGCCGTGTGCCTTTAACTAAGTGTTACGCTTTAACATGCATGACTGTAACTAAAACTTTATCTTACTAATTCTATTAGATGTAGCTTCCTGCTTAAAGGACCGAGCCTTTATTTTTATTAAATTTGGAAGAACACTTTTATTATTTGTAACTGACCTATGATATCACTCAGTGTAATGTTTTTCATTCATAATATCTTTGTGGGGACTTCTAGGACAAAGGAGCCTTTAGATACTGTTTCTCTGTATGATTTTACTTAAGTTCATGAAGCTTCTGTTTAGCTGATTTATTTCCAGACACATTTAACTGTCCCTTGTCTGGGACTGAGGTTGTGCTGAGCTCAGGAAAAGTCAAAAGACAGAGTACAAAGTCCACCACTCATGAAGCATAACATCTTTGTAGTGTGTCATGATCTTGGAAGCTGAGGCCGAGTACTCTGCCAGGGACCACCAGGGAGCCTAGCCTCGAAAGGCACATATCTCCTCGTCTGTTATTATGACTTTCATCATTGCTCACACAGATGATGCTGGAGTTGGTGTGGCATTTCCCGGTTTTTTGTTTTTAAGATGCATTTCAGTAATGTCAAGCTGAATTGAGTGAATGGAACTAAGCACAAGTCTGAAGAGACAAGGAAAGAGGAGCACAACCATGATAATAAGGAAAAAAACGATCCCTATAAAAATGAAATATTGGGTCCAGTCTAAAGGATTTAAGGCTTTAATACCTAATTTTAGCCCACTGGCTTGAGATTTTAATTTATCATCATCTAAATGGGCCCTGCTTAAGGCTGCAATATCTTTTTGAAGATCGTCCAAATTATGAGTGGTATCAGTGTCTTTCCGGGCCCCTTGTAAATGATTCTTTACCTTATTCCATTGTTCTGAAGCATTGTAGGGAAGCGGTGTAACACAGATATACTGAAAGGCAGCATGGCATCGGGTCTCCATCCTAGTTTTAATATTAGCTATGTCTTGTCCTAAGGCTAGGACAACTTCTTCCAAGGCATTTATTTTTGACTCCAATTTTTTATCAATAATGGATTGTTCTGATAATGCAATGGAAATATTTTTATTCATTTCATTTACGAAATGAGCCATGTGTATTTCCTTCACTAAGGCTGTGGTTGAGAGAGCAAAAGTAGTTAGGATAGCAATCAGAGCTGAGATACCAAGTATAAGTCCTGCTATAAATCTCTTAGGCCTAATAAGAGCATTCAATTTTTCTAAGGTGTGTAAGGCAGTGTTATCATACCAAGTGTCTTGTTGCAAATCTATTGGTAGCATAACATAAGGCGGTCTTTTTACCAATATCATAACAGCAGTAGCTTTATCCATGCCTGAATTTATGCAATTAGTTTACAGGCAGTGCAATTAATCAGATAAGAATTACCAGCTTGAGTGATATTGACTTGAGGAGCACGGCCTAATAATATAGCAAACGGATAAGATACACAAGCATGGGTTGCAAGAGGTGTAGATTTCTTTTTCCTGGGTCTCTTTTGTAAAATCATATTTGCACTAGCAGCCAATCTAAAAATATCATAATGAGTGACAGTAGAGTTCTTTAGAGGATCTTTAGCTATCCAAATAGGATCAACATATCCAGGAGAAAACCTTTTGTCCCATCCCTGGGGCAACATAATTGTTAAATTTTTTAGCATTATTTTTGAAATATTTTGTATAATCACAACTTACAGAAGAAAAATCCCAAATCTCCAGATTAGTACATTTAGGTATATGTTTAGTAGCTGAGTGTGGAAATCCACACGTAAGCCAATGGGGTGTTTTTGTGACACTACCCTCCCAAAATTGATTTATATCTCTATAGTGCTGTGTACAGACAGGCAAAGGCATAAAGGGAGCATTTTGAAAGTTTCATTGTTATAAGCAGATCCCAAAGTAAGTAATTGCAATTGCCATATTAATCTTTTACCTTCAGAGGCCGGATCAGGAGCATCAGTAAGACATGTTTTATAATTTACAGGTAAGCACCCGAGGGGCACTGCTCCTTTGAGTGCAAGACAAATAGGAAGGGAATCTGATCTGCCCACAAAGTTAAAACAGCTTGAACTATTGGGCCCCTGATCAAAATCTTGAAAGCCACCCAGTAAATCCGTGTCATTAGTTAACACCTTGATGTAATCAGGATCCATCCAGCCCACCGGATGTATGAGAGGGGGTTTTGGCACGTACGCCCAATAGCTTTCCCCATATGTTACAGTGGGCTGAGCTGCAAGGAGAGAAAGAATAGCAAGAAATATGAATTCAGGTGTTAAAGGCTTCTGTTGTGCAGCCACCAGGTCCCTCGCTTCATTGATGAGATGCCGTACTTGGGTCCACGTTGGCATTGTCCTCTGCGTTAGGGAGAGCTTCTGCAGCTTGGCTTCCACTTTCCTTCTTTCGAGCTTTCGCTTCCTTTGCTGTCTCCTTGCAAGGAGCTGGTCGGATAAGTCTATCTGGTATCCAGATGGGACAGTCGCCATCTTGTGGGAACACACATGCATATCCCCTTCCAGAGGAAATTAGAGCATCCAACCCATTCCAGGTACCGGTGAGGAGATCTCTCCAATAGACCAGAGGGAGCTCTCCCCTTTTCAAACCTCCCCAGTGTTTCATTGCAGGGGAATTTCCTTCACTATCTGCATTTAAATGATTTATTACAAAGAGGGCATGACTTAAAAGATGATGTGGAGAGAAATATGAATTAACCGTTTTTAAACGCATAATTTGGTTCTTTAAAACTTGATGAGACCATTCAATTATAGCCTGTCCTTGGGGATTATAAGGAATTCCTGTTACATGGCTAATTTTCCATTGCAGTAAGAAAGTAGCTAAAGCTTTGGATGTATAAGCTGGAGCATTATCCGTCTTTATTTTTAAAGGGTGTCCCAGAACCATAAAACTTTGAATGAGATGTTGAATTACATCTCTTACCACTTCTCCTGTCCTGGCTGAGGCATAAATCATATGTGAATAAGTATCTACTGTTACATGTACAAAAGCCAATTTTCCAAATTCTGGGATATGTGTCACATCCATTTGTCACAAGGCTAAAGCCTTGAGTCCTCGAGGATTTACACCCATTTTCAGTGGGTGATAAACTGGAGGACAAGTACCACAATCTTTTACAATTTGTCTGGCTTGTTCTCTGGTTATATTAAACATTCTTTTTAGGGCTAATGCATTTTGATGATGTAAATGATGACTGTTTTTCGCTTCCACTACATTCATGACCATTTGTCTTGTTAAAGCATCAGCGATATAGTTCCCTTTGCTCAGGGGGCCAGGTAAATTAGAGTTTCCCCGTATATGTCCAATATAAAATTTTTCTGTCCTGTCCTTAATCAGTTGTTGCAATTGTTGTAATAAGCTTAATATCATTGAATGTCCTGAAAGCAAAGTAGTTTCTATTGCAGGAAACAAATTGACTACATATTTAGAATCTGTATAAAGGTTAAATTTTTCTGTGTAGGTTTGAAAGGCCAAAATGACAGCCTTTATCTCCGCTTGCTGTGCAGAGGTTTTTTCCTCTTGTTTTACTAGAGGTTCTTTACCGGGGGCATAAACTGCAAATTTTCCATTGGATTACCCATCTGTGAATATACAGAGGGCAGCGTCTAAAGGTTGTTGAGAACATTTGGAGGGAAAAATTATTTTTGTCTCTTTATAAAATTCAATAAGGGGATGTTTTGGATAATGATACTTAATTTCTCCTGTAAAGGCCTGTAAAGCTATACCCCAATCTTCATTTTCTATAAGTAATGTCTCAAATTGTTTTTTATTATAAGGTATAATTACATTATGCATTTCTCTTCCAAATAGTTCTTTAGACCTGGTTTTTCCCTTAATAATGAGCAATGAACACATATACGGATAAGATGCTAACATTTTTTATTGTACATGAGGTAAATGAATCCTCTCCAAAATTCCTGATTGCCACAAACATCCTGTAGGGGTATATGGCGTTTTGAAGATAATCAAATCCCATTCATCGTTATATGATATTTGTTTTACTTTTGCCATATTCAATTGAGTTTCTATTAGAGCTAAAGCTTTTATTGCCTCTGGAGTCATGTTTCTTTTTGATCTAGGGTTTGTGTCCCCTTGTAATATTTGGAACAGAGGACTTAATTCTCCTGTTGTAATTTTTAAATAAGGTCTAATCCAATTAATATTTCCCAATAATTTTTGAAAGTCATTTAAGGTACATAACTTATCTAAACGAATAGACTTTTTTTAGTACAAATATAATCATTATGTATAAATTGTCCCAAATAGCTAAGAGGCTTATTTCTTTGAACTTTATCCAGAGCTATAACTAACCTGAACAATGTAAGTTGCTCCAAAGTATGGGCTAAAATTTGCTGATTAACAGATCCTGAGGGATGGGCAAGCAATATATCATCCATGTAATGGAGTATATATGCATCAGGGTACTGCATTCTTGTGTTTTGTAATGCCTGGTCTACAAACTTTTGACATAAGTTTGGGCTATTTTTCATACCTTGAGGTAATATTTCCATTGATATCTTCTATAAGGTCTTTTAAAATTAACAGAGGGGATACTAAAAGCAAATCTTTTACAATCTTCTGGGTGCAATTGAATAGTAAAGAAACAATCTTGTAAATCAATCACTATGACATCCCATCCTTTAGGGATACCCACAGGTGATGGCAATCCTGGTTGAAGCGGTCCCATATTTATCATGGTAGCATTTACTGCTCTAAGATCTTGTAATAATCTCCATTTTCCTGATTTTTTCTTAATTACAAAAATAGGGGTATTCCAGGGGCTATTACTTTCATCATATGTCCTTTTTGTAGCTGTTTCTGTACAAGTTGTTCTATAGCCTGTATTTTTTGTTGGGTAAGGGGCCACTGATTAAGCCATACAGGCTCGTCTGATTTCCAATCTATCTTATCTGCATGTAACGAGCTAACAGTGGCCCCTATGAAAAATATTGTTTATTTAAATTATCTGATGTGACTAGTTTAAGATCCATTTCACTCATGATATCTCTTCCCCATAGGGAGAAGGGAAGGGAAGGTATTACATAAGGTTGTATCAAGCCTGTCTTTCCATCCAATTCCCATTTTAACAATTGAGAGCTTTGTGCCACGTTTGAGGCCATTCCTAGTCCCAAAAGAGATGAGGAAGTCATCCTACATGGCCAGGACGAGGGCCAATCTTTTCCTGCTATACAAGTTTTATCAGCCCCAGTATCTAAAAGGCCCTGTAGGCATTTTCCATTAATTTTTATTGTTTTAAAAGGTCTATCCATTCCCAGACCTTGAATCCAGGCTACAACATCCATGAGCCAAATTGGTCCTGCCCTCTTTCCTTTTTTAAAATTGGATTTGGTAAATTAAGGTATGGCAATAATAATGATTGAGCTATTTTTTGTCCTTTATGTAATTGAATGGTCTCTTTTAGAGGTCTAACCATTATTTTTATTTCTCCCGTGAAATCTGAATCAACTACACCTGGAAGGACTTCAAAATTTCTTTTATAATTTGAACTACATACAAATATTAAGCCTACAGTTTCTTGGGGCAAAGTCCCCAGACTTGAAGTGGGTATCAATGATACCCCATCCTCTGAGGACAAGATCACGTCCTTGCATACTGAGAAATTCCAAGCCTGCACTACCGGGAGAGGCCCTAGGTAATTCATGTATGGTAAATTCAGGGGCTTCTGGATTGAGAGTGCCCCTTGATGTGGATTTCTCAGCATCCTCTCTTTCTTTATGGGGGCTGAGATGTTGCCCCAAAACTAGTTCTTTGTCTTTTTTACTTTTTCTTCTTTAGCCTTTCCCTCTATCAAGGGAGTTCCATTTTTATGGAACTTTGACCTGTAGTCACTTTTCCAATGTTTGCCTTTCTGGCATTTAGGACACGGTCCCGGGGGTGGTCCTCTTTTGGGAGTGTCCTTTCTTTCTACATTAGGACAAGCTTTCTGCATATGTCCTGTTTCCCCACATTTAAAGCATGTGGGACTGGAGGGTCCTTTTCCTCCATATGTCTGTTTTACATAGGCGCTGTACATCTGTCCCTTCATAGCTGCAGCATAGGCTAACCCCTGCACTATTGCTGGTGAAGCATCTACATAGGCTTTTACAAAATCCTGTATTGTCCCTATTTTTTTTTATTAATTTTGTTTGTTTCTGTATGTGTATGAATGTACTGTCTGCATGCAAGTCTGTGCACCCGTGTCGTGCAACGCCGCGGAGTTCAGAAGAGGGTCTCGGATTCCCCTGGAACTGGAGTTCTCCTGGAATTGGAGCTTCAGACGGTTCTCAGCCGCCATGTGGGTGCTGGGGATCGAACCCGGGTCTTCTGTAAGAGCGGTCGGCGCTCTTAACCGCTAGGCCATCTCTCCAGCCCCCTGTCCCTATTTTTTTAATAGGTCTTATGAGATCTTGGCAGAGCATATTGGCATTTTCCCATGCCAGTTGCTTTAACAATATTTCTGTTCCTTCCGAAGGTGGTAACATTCTATGAACAGCCTCCTCTAGTCTTGAAACAAAGTCCTGATAAGCTTCCTCATTGCCTTGTTTAATTCCTGACAGAGTGGTTCCCTTGGTACCAGGAGGTGGCAGCCTCTTCCAAGCCTGTACAGAATTGTGTGTTATTGCTTCCAATACTTCCCTAGGGATGGTAACCTGTGACTGGGGGGTGGAATACTTTCCAGTCCCAAGGAGCATATCCATGTCTGGTTTTGGTCCTTTACGTTTAAGAAATTGTGTTATTGTTTGTTTTGCCCTATCCTCATACTCCATTCTCCAGAGGATATAATCCCCTGGGTTCAGAGTTGCTTTTGCTGTTTGATGCCAATCATAAGGAGTCAACCAATAACTTGCAACCACATCCAATACTTGTAGAGTATAAGGAGCTGAGGGTCTTGAAGTTTTAACAGCCAATTGTAATTCTTTAAGAGTTTTTAAAGGCAGAGGCTCCCATACAGGTCTTTCACCAGGCATTCCTTCCACCACAGGAAAGGAGAAAGTGACATCTCCAGTCCTCCTTGCCTCATCCATAGCTCCTTGAAAGCCTGCTGGAACTAAAGGCCTCCTTCTCCTATTATTTTCTGTCCTTTTGGCGGGGAATGTTGCGAAAGGAGGACCCCCAGCATAATAATGATCTCGATCTCCTAGGAGGCCATACTTAGAGGCCTCTTCAAAATCAAAGTCATTAAAATCCTCATCATCATCTAATTTAAAATTTCTTTCTAAAGTCTCAAATGGAGGCTCCTTGTCATTGGTCCCATACGACCGAATTGGGTTGTTTAAAGGTCTGGCCTCCTGATCATCTTCTACAGACAAAGTTTCATGTACAAGACCTTCAAAATCTGGCTCATTTGTTAGTAACTCTCTCATTTGTAGCCACAAGGGATAGGCATATTTAGGAAGTTCTCCTTCACCATGTTCCTGTACATGCTTTCTCATTTCTTTACCAACTAGTTTCCAATCAGATAAAGTAAGCGTGCCTTCTTCCGGGAACCAAGGGCTGACTTTCTTAACAAAGTCAAGAAAATCTTTCAAAGCCTTCTCTGAAACTTGCAATCCCCTGCCTGCCATCATATGTTTGAATACGGGAAGGAAAATTCAATCTTGCTTTGACTCATTGTGCCCCATGATTTCCTGCTTACTCTCACTTAACTGGTCACTCTTTACCAGTGGGACTGCAGAGCCCTGGCGAGAGCCTATCCGTTACCTGGGAAAAAAGAGAGAAAGAGAAAAGATTACCTGTCCAAGGGTCTCTGTTCGGAGCGCCAGCTGCTGCAGACAGTCTCAACTGGATGAGCTCACTCAGTCTGCAGGATCCAGATTCTTGGAAGGATGGCACAGATTAGGCGAATGACAGAGACCACACCAGAGATGGCTTATGAATCTACTGCGTTTCTACTGAGATCAAGTCAAGCTTTTATATCACAAGCAGGGAAAGCGGGCTGGGAAGAAGGCTGGGGAAGCAGGCTGAGGATTTGCACTTCCCCGAGAACAAAAGGCTCATTACTAAAGGAATTCACACCTGGGTTTACAAGGACAGCAAGTCAGATAAAGTTTACACATCAATGGAAGTTTATACATAGTATACTGCTCACACTGTCTTGGCAGGGGAGATAAGCAACAAAACAGCAGTCCTAAAAACACAAGCCATAAACAGTTTTTCTCTGTTTCTTTGAAGTTCCAATTTGATGTTTTTCATCCTTCCTGGGGCTCTATTTTCCCAAGGCCGCTTGTTATCTTTAAGCTGCAATTCAAGCCAAAAGTCTGGGAAAGTCTCTTAATTAGTTCTGATTTTCTTAAAGGAGAAAGCCCGCCGTGTGCCTTTAACTAAGTGTTACGCTTTAACATGCATGACTGTAACTAAAACTTTATCTTACTAATTCTATTAGATGTAGCTTCCTGCTTAAAGGACCGAGCCTTATTTTTATTAAATTTGGAAGAACACTTTTATTATTTGTAACTGACCTATGATATCACTCAGTGTAATGTTTTTCATTCATAATATCTTTGTGGGGACTTCTAGGACAAAGGAGCCTTTAGATACTGTTTCTCTGTATGATTTTACTTAAGTTCATGAAGCTTCTGTTTAGCTGATTTATTTCCAGACACATTTAACTGTCCCTTGTCTGGGACTAAGGTTGTGCTGAGCTCAGGAAAAGTCAAAAGACAGAGTACAAAGTCCACCACTCATGAAGCATAACATCTTTGTAGTGTGTCATGATCTTGGAAGCTGAGGCCGAGTACTCTGCCAGGGACCACCAGGGAGCCTAGCCTCGAAAGGCACATATCTCCTCGTCTGTTATTATGACTTTTGTCATTGTTCACACAGATGATGCTGGAGTTGGTGTGGCACACATGGCAGCTAAGGACCATCTTTAACTCTAGTTCCAGGAGAATCCGATGCCCTCTTCTGACCTCCGTGGCATTGCATGACACAGGTGCACCAACCTACATGCAGACAGTACCTTCATACACATAAAAATAATAAATAAAAATTTTTAAAAGGGGAGGATGCTAAACACCTCTGCATATAGGATCTTCACACAGGAGTTACCAAGAAACACAAGTGATGCACTGGTTATAATGACACTTTTCTTATAGAGAATAGACAGGGCAAGGCACAGCTTCTTCGGCTTCTACAGCTGACAGGTGTCTGGCAGCGATGTGGGCCATTGGCTGTGCACCCTCCTCTCAAACTGCAGAAGGATGTTGACCCTCCTATGTGTAGCCTGAAATACCCAGTGTGTGGTAAGCTTGAGGGCCACTAAAATAGACCAATAGAGCACAGACTGAGTCTGAAACTAGGAAATATATTCCTACCCCCCCAAGGAGATGAACCTGGCCAAGCCTATGAGACTGCATGAAACATGTACCTCTTCACAACAGTTTACACCACAACCCTTGTCCTGGCACTGAAACAGCAGGTAGAGCAGATCAAATTCCCTCTGCCTGTACCCCAGACTTCACAGTTGGGTATGTTCCTATCATTGTCACACTTGGGGTATTGGTTTCTAGGCATGGAAACCCCAACCGCTTATCCCAGTCTTAAAGGTAGAACCTTTGTTGACAGCCATTCTCTGCTCTGCACATCAGCCTCAGTTGTCCAGGCCAGGAAGCGTGGTCATAGACACACATATTTGACATGTCAGGTGAGCGTTACCTACCTGAGTGGAAGGAGCAGATGTGTTCAGTGCAATCAGAGGGACCCCACTATCCTGTGTCTCCCTGGTCTCCTCTTCCACTGCACTGGGGTCCTATAGTAAGGAGGTGCTGGGGGGATATATTGCCTCCACACTACAGTGAGTGATATTGTCTGGGGAATTATGGAAATCAGAACCACATACCACCCCCAACATGTGCACTATAGATGGAAATAGAGGAGAGAAAGGCTGGGATTACTGACAATGGAACTTGTGGTTATAGGCTGATCAGGAGCTTCCTGGTCCATTTCCACCCCACCAAGCATGGTGGTAACCAACATGAGCTCCAGAGCCGTGTGTGATGCAGTTCTAGAGCCCATTCTGGTCAGGTGGGAGTGCCATTCCAATAGCAGGCCAACTTGATGTCTATCATTTATTGGCTCCATTGGATTTCAGGTGACAGGGTACAGGGAAGGCCCATCTGATGTTCCTTGGACTTAGGCACTCTCTAACATCCATTAATGTTCTCTAATCTTCTTCTCTGAATGATCCACATCTATTGGTGAGAATCTTAAGTCTAACTGCATCCTTGGTCTCAACACCTTCCAGGATCCTCAACTAGGCCTTAGGGCCCATATTTGAATCTGAGCAGGAGTTTCATGTCTGTTTGCTGATGTATCCTACAGGCAATTGGTGTTCCCTATTGGGTCAAATGTTTATCACAAGAGTTCCACTTCTGCTACACTTTAACATGTTCCTTGTCATGGGTATCCATTTAAGTGGTAAATGTTTGTCTCATCCAGGCATCAGAGACAGGCTACAGGGACCTGGGATCCTACAGCAGTCAGTTCACTGAGTTGCCATTCTCTTGACCACATAGGTAGACCATTGGCAATACCTGTGAGTCAGCAAACATATAGCATTATACAATGCTGGGATGGGCTGCACATTCCTCACTACCGCACATAGATGGCACATTGCACAGAACCTTCAGGTCTCACTCAGCCCACATGGTGCTCTAGTCCAATGGGCTCCAGGCCTTTGGTTTTCCAAAGCCCATCTGTAAATCTGAGTGCACGTTCAAGTCTTGGATCACCTTGGGTTGTTCAGTCCCTTATGGCAAGGTGGCTATTTGATCATGGAACTTACTGGACCCTACAGGTCCTGGCTAGGCCATTCTTGTATGTATCAGTTCCATTTGGTGATGGAGCTCTATTGAATCTGTCCATTTGTACTGATGCATCCAAGTGAAGGCAGTTCATGTCATAGCATTACATGCATCACTTGGGCCATAAGATATCAGGTCTTTCCAGTGCCCAGTAGCAAGCAAGGAATTGACCTTTGGAGGAGTATATCTGGATGTGTCCAAAAACCTAGAAGCTGTGCACTGCAGGGACAGTTTCCTGTTGCCACAGATACCAGTCAGCACTGGTGAAGGTTAGGGACAGCTGAAGTCTCAATGGACTGGCAGCTCCAGAAGTTTCAAAAGCAGTGTATGAGCTGTGGTTTGTTGAATGTCTTCCAGGGCCTGTTGCTATAAAAGGCCTCATTCAAAATGGACAGCTTTGCAAGCCACCTTGACTAAGTCATCAATTTTTTTTTGCATTTATTTATTTAGGTGCCTGCGTAGGTGTGCCAATGTGGTCAGAGGACTACTAGTAGGAATCATGTCTCTCCTTTCACTTTGTGGGTCCTAAGAAGTGAACTCAGCATGTGGCTTGGTGGCAAGCACCTTTACCCACTGCACCTTTCCTCAAGCCCAAGCCCCCTTTCATTAGCGGACATCATCAAAGACAGATCTGCTTGGCTATTTCTGGGATATTGTTTTGGCTTCCTGTCCAAGTGACTCCTAGGAAATGCACCTTCTGTGTGAGGCCCTGGACTTGGCCTGGATTTAGAGTTTACTCATTGACAAAAGGCCAGTACCAATTCCAGTTTATCCATGTTCTACTCTCAGGATGTCACTGTTGTACTAGGCGAATAGAACTTCCTTCTTCTTGGGCTTGTTGAAAGTCAAGCCTTACTTGCTGGCAGCATATTGCAGGGGCATGAGACTTCAGAAGCATATTGCAGGCAGTGACAAGTGGGCATATAGAGGCTCTACATCCTGGATCTATAAAAGGGTACTAGCCAAGTCAGTAACAGCATACCAATCTTTAGCATGTGTGTGTGTGTGCGCGCGCGCGCGCGCACGCGTGCGCGCCACTATCTCAGTGACTGTGATAACATTTGCCACCCCAGGGGACAAAGCCAGAACCTCAGTATTTAGTTAGCAATAGTCCACAGTCAGCCTTGGAAGCCTGAACCAAACTGGCTTTTCCATGGTGCCAAGGTGGTTTGCTCCACTCCTGCTACAGCAAGTGCTGGATGAAGGAAGGAGCAGGTCCATTCCCCTCCTGCTATGCAGATAGCTTTTGCTGACCAACCCATCGGGGTTTAGCTGGCAGACAGCACACATGTCCTCATGCTATCTCATCATTAACTACCAGAGGACATCCCTCAGGGGTGGTAACGTTCTCTTCCACACGCAGCCCAAGGGTCAATACTAGGATACACTCAGCAACAGGAGCCATGGTTGCCAGCAGTCAAAACTGCCCCAAAGGCGCCATCCACAAGCACATCAGCACTATAAGCAGAAAACCACCATGGGTCAGCACATTTATCCCCAAACTTCCTAATGTTGCTTTACTTTTTCTCCTAAGGAAACGTTGTCATGTATGTACCGACACACAAAAGCCACAGGAAAGTGTGAACTCTCTTCTATTCCTTTTTTATTTTAACAAGGATATAAAGCCACTAGGCTCTGAGGGAGCCTCACTACCTCGGCCCCATCCCTAACAGCACCATTTAGCCTAAGACATTTGAATCTTCAATGATCTTCTATCAGATAAGAGCCCACCAGGCTGCAGGAGACTGTCCCGGCCTTTGTCCTTACCTGCCACTTCACTGTCAAATCTCTCCCTCAGAGATTTTTTTCTTTTTTTTTTCTATTACTTCTTTATTTTTTCTCATTTTTAAACAATAAGTAATAATTTATGAGTACAAGTATCCTTCATGTAAAACCAATTTGCAAGCAGTTGTGCCCAAACCCACACAGCCCAAGGGTCCCACCATCCAGCTGGGGGGGGCTTGTATGTTCAATCAAGTTGATCAAATAAGTGTCCAGACTATATTGCTGTAGTTTCACCATTCACCCCAATCGCAGCCCTTACATTCTACCATGCCCCCTCTTCTGCAGATTGTTCCCTAGGCTTAGAAAAGGGGCACGAGATTTTTTTCTTATAAAAATATTTTATTTGTGTTAACAAGAATAAACTTTTTTCCACATTATTTTCTATAGGTCCTTTCCAAAACATGTTTAAGGATTCACATTTTTTAAATTTTTTATTTATTTTTTATGTGTATGAATGTACTGTCTGCATGTAGGTTTGTGCACCTGTGTCATGCAATGCTGCAGAGGTCAGAAGAGGGTGTCGGATTCCCCTGGAACTGTAGTTAAAGGCGATTCTCAGCCACCATGTGGGTGCTGGAAATCGAACCCAGGTCCTGTGCAAGAGCAGTCAGTGCTCTTAAATGCTAGGCCATCTCTCCAGCCCCAGGATTCACATTTTAACAGTAGAGTTGTATGTAGGTAAAGAAAAAATATTACTTTATATTCCTATATTACATAGCAAGTTGATGAGTAACACCAGGTATTGTATTTATTACAAAAGAAAGGGGGAAAAAAGAATTATTTGGTTTGCCTTACAAATAGAGATTTGGTGCTAGGATCGACAAATGAGGGACACCATATGTCATTTGTTTTTCTGGGATGGTGTTACTTCATTTAGCATAATGGCTTCAAGTTCCATCCAAGATTTTAACAGCTTCTTTCTAGCCAGGATAGTCAGTTTGTCAGCGCATGGAAACGGGTTTCACTGGAGGTTCACAAGCACCCCAGATCAGGGAGGGCTCCCCATACACGGTACTCCCACCTGCTCCTAGCATCATCTACGATCCCGGGAAAGTGATGAAAGTTAATTCTCACTTCATTATCCCTGTGCTAACCCCACCTTGGAGCAATGAGCCAGCATTTTCACAGCCCCATAACCTGTTTCCTTGGTACTCCTGCTTACTGCAGGACGCTGCTAAACATAATAGCACATACTAGTGACCAACACCTGGAGCAGAACCTAAAGACTTCTCACTGCATGTTGTTATGGCGTCTTCAAGAAAACAGAAGACAGTCAAGCACGGGATGCGACAATGCTGTGTCAGCCAGTTTCTGCTCAAGCTGACAAAAACCTGAGGAAAACAACAAGGGAGGAAGGATTTACCAGCTGACCTCAGAGTGACCAGGATATATATCCTGGTCACTCTGAGGTCAGCTGGTAAATCCTTTCTGTGGCCCCGTGGTTCTCTATCTCACGGAAAGCGAGGCAGGACAGAAGGATGGGGGGATTATAGGGCATGGGAAAGACATGAGCTCTTCGCTCTGGAGTCCGGATGAAGCCTCTCACCAGCTGAGAATAATTCTAGCCCAATTAACACTTTCTGTGAAGGTTGCCAAGATAGAGAGAACCTTTCTTGTAGCTAGAAATGTTTTCAGATAGGAATGTTAGGACAGGAACAAGCCAGGGTCAAGGCCTAATGCAGCCAGGGCCTCATCCTCACCCAGACATTTTCTGAAACTCTTATAAAAATACTATGAACTTTGATATACAATGAAGATACACTAACTTCCTGCTTCCCTGAGGTCTAGGGTGGTGTCCATTAACTGTCTGGTATGCCCCAGGAACCACAGTTATCTCATTTAAATTCCTTAGGAAGCCTTCAAAGACAGTAATTTCAAATCTCACCAAAATTATATATATATATATATATTTATATATATATATATATATATATATATGTTTTAAAGACTACAAAGCCCAGCTCGACTTTGAGAGGCCCACACCCATGTTCCAGAGTACGCCTCCCTCTTTCCCTGAATGTCTCCCTTGCTCTGAACTCTCATGCATATATTGATATTAAAAATCTCCTTTTAGTTAACACCAACTCTGCTTTATATTCACTGGCTAGTTCATCCTCCTGCAGTGAGGTAAGGACCCGGCTTTACTGAGAGGAGCTCCCTACCGGAGGAAGGAGCCTCTCAGGCTGCTGCAGGAAACAGTGTGGAGCAGTGTCTCCTTCCTTCCATGGCTGACAGCATGAGTTTCTCAGGCCCAAGGCTGGTTCTTACCTGGCCAAGCAGAGGATCAAAGGACTGCATGCCCAAGACTGCCTTTTCTGACAGAATTCTTCAGCTGACAAGTATGATAACCATACAATGTTAGAAGCCACACACCACAAAGAACACAACCTGACAAGAGTTAGCTCAGAAATACCGTTAAATAAATGCCAAAAGCAGCCAGTAAAACCCAAAAGAAACTCTGGGAAGAAGGGAAAATTCATTTCCAGAGGTACTATATCATTTTTCGTTTGGTGTTTTCAAGACAGTGTCTCTCTTTAATCCTAGCTGGTCTAACTATGTAAATTAGGCTGGCCTTGAAGTCATTGATATCCACTGACCTCTGCCTCCCGAATGCTGGGACTAAAGGCGTGTGCCACCATGCTTAGCTACTATATCATATTTCTAAAATATCCCATGTTCAACAAAAATATATACAACACGCAAAGGAACAAGACCTCCACTTGAAAAATACCCAAGGATTCTAGGTGTTGGACTTACTAGAGAAATACTTAAATTTTCTACTGTAAATATTTTAAAAGAAAAATGCATTTAAGAAACTATGTCTGGGGCTGGAGAGATGGACTAGCAGTTAAGAGCGCCAAATGCTCTTGCAGAGGACCCGGGTTTGAATCCCAGCACCTACATGGCGGCTGAGAACCATCTTTAACTCCAGTTCCAGGGGAATCCTACACTCTCTTCTGACCTCCGAGGCATTGCACGACACGGGCGCACAAACCTACATGCAGACAGTACATTCATACACATAAAAAAAAAAAAAGAAACTATGTCTGAACAATAAAGGAAAATATCAGATCAATGTCTTATAGGGAATATCAACCATATAACAAAAATTAATGATAAAGGAACAGAATGAAAATCCTGGAGTTGAGAAGTGCAGTCAGTTAAACGAAAAACTCACTGAAGGAACTAAACCACAAGTGCTGAGAAAAAAAAGCCAAGAACTCTAGAGCCAGAAAAACTATTATTTGAATGTATAGAAGGGGTCTGGGATGAAGCCCCTGTAGCCGGGTAGCATGCATGAGACCTTGGATTACAACCGCTGCTCAACATAAATCAAAACTATAGGAGAACTTAATATTTCTGGATGAATATTTTGTAGCAGTCTCTTTCGAATGGAAACATTCCCTGCTGGAGGGGAGGAAGGAAACTCATGAGACTCAGAAAGTAAACAAAACTTAACAACTGCAGGAAGGGGAAACTTAGAAGATTCACTAGACCCCATTCCCAAGGTTATAAATGCAATAAACAATTTCTGGGGAAAGGAAATTCCTATTTGTCAAACTGTGCTCATCTCATGCAGGGCACACCAGGGATGCAGCTTTCATAAGTTGTCACCCATGCTGTTGAGGGCTTTGTAGTAATGTGACTGCTTTTTAGTCATCTGCGTAGTCATCTGCGTATCAGTAAGTAACCCCCTGGCTATACTCCTAAAGTAACCCCAAAACTCATGGGTTGGCCAATATGGATTTCAGTGAAATAATTACTTGAGTCTGTTTCAGTTTTCTTATCTGGCGTGAATAGATATTTGTGTTTCACCAGGAAAGGTCATACAAGAATAAATAAAAACTGAAAGAATTGGACGTGGATAACAAGCGTGCCCTACAGTGAGTCTGAAATGTCAGGGTATTTGACAATAACTGGAAAGTACAGGAAAAAAATAAAGAACACTCATGCAGGTAACTACATGGGTGAGTATAACAGACAATGTAAGGTTGGGGAGATAGGGAATTTGGTCAAGTGTTAGTTGTAAGTACAAGGACCTGAGTTTGATCTTCAGAACCCACATTAAAAAAAGTGGGGCTGGGTGTGGCAAGAAGGTTCATAGATAAAGACACTTTCTGCTGAGGGAAAGTTAGGGGACCTTGGTGGATCTGGGGAGTGGGAGCCCCTCCCATCCCAGTGGAGCTGATGTCTGCCCTAGTAAAGTTCGTCATTTTTGCTGTCTTCTCTCTCTCCTTGTGGCCATTGCTTCTGTCACTTTCTCAGTTGCCTGCCTGTCACTTTCTCCTCTCTAGAGCCAGCTCCACGCTCTCCAGCCTGGCAGCCTCCCCACTCCCCCTGCCCATCTGCTGATTTCCTGATTACACACCGAGGTCCCCTGCCTTTCCTGAGCTTCCAATTCCTTGTTCACCCCAAAGGAAGAACTTGGCAGATCCCCTAGATGGCCAACACTCACCCCATAATCCCCCTGACACTGCCAAGTCTGATGTCACAGAACTGACAGTAGAGAGAACCAACTCCCACAAATTGTCCTCTATACTGCACATTTGGGCTGTGGAAGACATTTACAGATGCAGTAAATTAGATAGATAGATAGATAGATAGATAGATAGATAGATAGATAGATAGATAATATATAGATAATAAGGTAGATAGATAATAGATAGATAGATAGATAGATGATATATAGATAATAAGGTAGATAGATAATAGATAGATAGATAGGTGATAGATAGATAATAGATAGATGATAGATAGATGATATATAGATAATAAGATAGATAGATAATAGATAGATAGATAGGTGATAGATAGATAATAGATAGATAGATAGATAGATGATAGATAGATAGGTGATAGATAATAGATAGATAGATAGATAGATAGATGATAGATAGATAGATAGATGATATATAAATAAGGTAGATAGATAATAGATAGATAGATAGATGATATATAGATAATAAGGTAGATAGATAATAGATAGATAGATAGATGATAGATAGATAATAAGGTAGATAGATAATAGATAGATAGATAGGTGATAGATAGATAGATAATAGATAGATGATAGATAGATGATATATAGATAATAAGATAGATAGATAATAGATAGATAGATACATAGGTGATAGATAGATAATAGATAGATAGATAGATAGATGATAGATAGATAGATAGGTGATAGATAATAGATAGATAGATAGATAGATGATAGATAGATAGATAGATGACAGATGATAGATAGACAGATGATAGATATAGATGATAGATAGATAGATAGATAGATAATAGATAATAGATAAATACATAGGTCGATTATAGATAGATAGATAATAGATAATAGATAAATACATAGGTCGATGATAGATAGATAGATAGATAGATAGATAGATAGATAGATAATAGATAGAATTTAAAAAAATTAAAGCTGGGATAAGTGGGTCTCTGGGGCTCCTTGGTCAGAAAGCTTTGTTTATTTGGTGAATTCCAGATCAGTAAGTACTTCCAAAAAAACAATGTGGATGGCCCTAAAGGACCAATAGCTGAGGTTCTTCACTGGCCTCCACATACTTACACAAACATACACACATTCATCCAAACATACATGGGCATTTGAACACACACAAGCATGTATGGATGTACATGCCCTTGCCCATGTGCACACACACACAGTCACACACACACACACACACACACACACACACACACACACTCATACTAGCGTAAATGTATTTTTGCTCATTAACTCTTTTCTCCTTCTGATTCAAATGACAGTTTGTGATAATCAACTTATAAAGATGCAATTCTTGCCAGGTGTGGTGGCGCACACCTTTAATCCCAGCACTCGGGAGGCAGAGGCAGGTGAATCTCTGTTAGTTCAAGGCCAGCCTGGTCTACAGAGCAAGTTCTAGGCCAGCTCGGGCTACAGGGAGACCCTGTCTCAAAAAGACAAAAAATAAAAACAAAAAATTATGATTCTTGTGACAATACCAGCAGAGGGAAGAGGGTGAACACAGCTCTATAGGAGAAAACATTTTCTAAACTATTTAAATTAAGTTCACATTAAGACGAAAGAGACTTAATTATAAATTAAGGTAAGATGTTAGTTGTAATCGTAGGGAAGCTAGTAATTAAATGACACAAAAACATAGTAAGTGATAAGAGAACTAAAATAACAAATTCCAATATTTATATATGTACACAAAGGAGGTAATTGAGAAAAACTGAGTAATTGAGAAAAATATAACACAAAAAACTGCATTACATATGTCACCAGACCCAGAGATTTTGGGTCTCTTTTGAGAAAAAATTCAAGTGCAGATACAGAATATTTAAGTAGAAGCTTCAGTTGATCTGCTTAAGTACTGTGACAGCTTCCTGTCACTGTAACAAAATACCTGAGGAGAATCAACATAAAGGAGAAAGGGGTTATTTTGAAGGAGAAAAGGGTTATTTTGGCTCATGGTCTCAGAGGCTTCAGTCCATGGTCCATTTATCATTGCTTTTGGAACAGAGTGATGCAGAGCACCATGACAGGGTCCATATGCTGAGGCCAGACTGCTCAGCTCATGCTAGCTAGAAAACCAGAGCCCAAGGGGCTGCAGTCCCAGGGTCTGAGTTGGCAGCTAATCTGTCTTGAATACCATGGGTGATGTCTTTGAATCTGACAGGGGTGGGGGTGTGAGAGAGAAAAAGAGGGCGAGTTCAATTCTTTCCATCATGTTATCAAAGAAAACAGAATTACATTGTTTCTCTCCCTGTATCTACTTTGCAGTTACCTTTGATTTAGAGAAGTTGATTCTGAGGTTATTTCTTTACACTTAAAATAATGCCGTAAAATTTCCTGTTATATCAGATTTATTTTTACCTGTGACTTGTTTCCTTATGTATGTACGTGCCTATGGGAGTGTGCATGTGTGTGTGTGTGTGTGTGTGTGCGTATGTGCATGAGATGTCCTCAGTTGTGTGTGCCTATGGATGTGTGTGTGCGCATGTGCATGAGTAGATGTCCTCAGCTGTGTGTGCCTATGGGTGGGTGTGTGCGTGTGCATGAATAGATGTCCTCAGCTGTGTGTGCCTATGGGTGGGTGTGTGCGTGTGCATGAGTAGATGTCTTCAGCTGTGTGTGCCTATGGGTGGGTGTGTGCGTGTGCAAGAGTAGATGTACTCAGTTGTATGTGCCTATGGGTGGGTGTGTGCGTGTTTGTGAGTAGATGTCCTTAGTTGCTCTCCACCTCACTTTTGGAGACAGGTCTGTCTCTGACCCAAGAATTCACTAACTCCACTGGACTTTCTGGCTAGTGAATGCCAGGCATCCTCCTGCCTCTGCCTCCCCAACGGTGGAATCCTAGGTGCCTGGCACTATGTCTTTGGGTGGATGTTTGGGATCAAACCTAAGTCCTTAATTCTTGCATGACAAGCACTTTTCTTACTGAGCCATGCTGCCATCATTGAGATTTCTTGAACTAAAAGTAGGGAGACTATTTAGAGGAAGAAATAATGTATATCCATGTCATGGGGTGGGGGAAGGGGGTGCTTGACCAGCTGCTGCCCTAGATCTCTGAAGCCAAGTTTAAATCAATGTGCACAGTTTGCCCTCCAGCCATAGAGGGGGCTCCTGCAGTGTTGTTCCTGCTGCAGGTCTGAGGAGGAACTCCTAACATCTATACAGAGCACAAATGTATACCTGCCGCTCTGCAGGGATTCCATCTCATCTCCTCAGACTCAGATACTCCAAAGCCCAAAGTCACAGAGCTTTCAAACACGAGTCCAGCATTCGGGTGCCAGCAGTCAGGCTCCACAGCTCAGGGTATTAGCTGCAGGTTGAAAACTCACAGGTTCAGACAAGTCCACTTCTCTTCTTTCTTTCTTTCTTTTTTTTTTTAATTTTTAGTTGGTCTCGATTCCAGGCTGATCCCAAACAAACTCCCTAGGTAACCAAGGGTGACCTTGAACTTCTAATTCTCCTGCCACCATCTCCTATGAACTGGAATGACAGAAATACACCGCCACATCCAGTTTATGTGCTACTGAGGACTGAACCCGCTGCTCTGTCTATGCTTTTTAGGCAAGTGGTCTACCAACTGAGCTGCATCTATTTGCAGCCTCTTTCTGAAAGGAATTTATTATGAATGCTGATTAGTCTCCACTTGGGTACTAACTTGTAAGTATAGTCATCACTTTCTCAACCAGTGCTTTGTCCCTAAAATAGAGTTGTAGATTTATCAATAAAAATACATGTGATCTGAGCCAGACATGACTTTTATTTGAGCACCCAGGAGGCAGACAGAGTTGGATCTTTATGAGAGGAGTTCCAGGCTAGCTGGAGCTATAGGGAACCCTGTCTCAAAAAAGTATATATAGTGTATGTATGTATATATGAGGTAGGACTATAGCTCAGTGGTAATGTTCTGAGCATGCCAAAGGCCCCAGGTTCTGACCTCAGTACTGAAAATTAAATTCGAATGATATATGACCTCAGGCCCTGGGCATAGTGTTTCATCAGTGGATTGAGATGAGGCTGAAGAAGCACAGTTGGGTGGTGATGACTTGGTGATGATGGTTCAGCCATGGTGACCCTCTATGCCACTCCTGATGGAAGACTATAATGTGCTCCACAGCATCAGGACAAGCCACTGCCAGCAGATCTGGAGAAAGATCAATGACGAGACAATGATCTGGAAAGAATTTGACTACGGCGCCATGGCAGAAGCTGAGAAACATGCTTGTTTCTGAAGTGAATTTTTATCATGAGTTGAAACATCGAAACATCATCTGTTACTGTGATTTGAATTATTGATGGAAACAGGAAGGCACTATAAACAGTGTAAAGACACTGACCTGGCTAGTGTGCTTACCAAGGGACTGGGGACATACAATACTTAGAGGAAGAGTTAACTCCTGGAGTGATGACTCAGTTGACACTGGTCCTAGAAGAATGTCACACTGGAAGCGGGTCATCAGGACCAGAAGCCAGCCCTTGTCTTCCCAGATGACAAGCGTAACAATGTGTTTGGGGACTTAGGGCTAGCTAGAATATTAAATATACCATGATATAAGTTGTACAAAAACTATTTGTTGGCACCCCATATTACATGTCTCTTGATCAAATGAGCATTGTGTCTTACAAGGAGAAATGAGATGTCTAGTCACTGGGTTGTTGGACATAGAAGCTGTGTGCCATAATGCCCCATTACAGCTTCTAACCAGAAAGAACTAGCTGGGAAACTAATAGCAGGTAAATTCAGATGAATTCTATACTGTTACTCTGATGAATTCTGGCTGACATTATTACAAAAATGTTAAAGGATCACCATTAACCTTCAGTTCAAGAAATTCTTGAGAACTATTTGATAGCAGACTTAGTTGTAGAAGAGCAAAGCAAAAATCCTGAGGGGAGAGGATCATACTTAGTGCTGCCTTCAAAGTCACAGGCTTCCAGGCTTGCATTGAGCGAGCCAAAGCTGCAGGGAATGCAGTTATAGAAGCAAGAATATGCTCCAGAGCCCAGGACAGAAGACTAGACAGCAGGAACGTGAACACCCCATTTGAGACGAGCAGAGGACACAGTGGTCCAGAGCAGAAGGTTTGGGAAGAGCTACAGCTTGCTCAATACAGAAATTCCTGTCACTGGGGGGGGGGGTCCAGACCTTTTTTCATGATTTTTTACATTTATTTATTTTGAAATTAATTTCTTTTTCATTAATTTCCTCTGAAGTTCATACAATATATTTTGGTTATATTTAAACACCCCTCATATGAACTGCTTTTGTAGCACCTCCTTGCCAGATTTCAAGTACTATCATGTATGTTAAGGTCTATTGAGTCAAGTCTGTGTGCCCAGATGTCCTTCAGTGTGTGCTCATCCACTGGAGCCTGGTTAACTCGTCTAGCATCTCACCCTTAAGGACAACTGAATCACTCTCTCCCAGCAGTTATCCACTGCCAATAGCCCCTCACCTAAGGATGGGGCTTTGTCTCCTCGTCCCCACTTCTGGGCTGGGATCTTGTCTGGCTGCAGCATGTTTGAGACTTGTGCTATCACCGTTGCTGTGAGTTCACATGAGTAACTTCTCAGCTGTTTGCAAAACTCTATTTCCTTGTGGTTTTCTAGCATCTCTGGCTCTTACAATCTTTCTGTCCCATCTTCCCCAGTGGTCCCTGCATCTTGGGAGGCAGAGGACTGATACAGATGTCTTATTCAGAGATAAGCACTCTGCCTTCTCTTATTCTCTGGACTTTGGGCATTTGTGGTTTTCTGTTGCATGAGGAAGCTTCGCTTGTGAGAGTTGAGAGATACATTAAGACCCCCTCCACACACACACACACACACACACACACACACACACACACACACACACACACTTCTGCCATGTTCTCTGAGACTCAGCTGTAGAGGTTGCATTGTAGATATGTTGCTTAGGGTTGGGTATCTCACAGACACTTATTCTCTGCATTTGACCATTTGCAGAACTTAGTAATATTCTCTATCTGGGCTGCCATCATAGGTGCGGGTCACTGTGGGTGAGGGTCTTTCAGTTAATTTGTGCTGTAAATGCCTCCCAGACCCTCCCACAGGTGTGCCTCTAAGGGAATTCCAGCTTCAATCAAGTTGACAGCCAAAATGAACCATCACAGCTGGGTACAGTATTTGGTGCTTCTGTGATATCTTCAAAAACTGTTATTCAAAACTGGGCGTGGTGCACACACCTTTAATATCAGTTTGAGATAAACTCAGGAGGCAGAGGCAGGCAGATCTCTGTGAGTTCAAGGCCAGCCTGGTCTACATAGCGAGTTCCAGGGTGGTCAGGGCTACACAGTGAGACCGTGTCTCAAGAGACAAAGAAACACAAAAAGGTGTTAGATGTGTATGTATGGGGTTCTGTGAGCCACCTCTTTTTGTAGTGTAAGCATGATGCTGAGTTGCTTTACTCTTGAACTCTTATACAAGGTGTCCATTTCTGTAATTCCTTTCTCTTCCTCTAAGAATCCTTTACAGGCTGGGCGTGGTGGCGCACACCTTTAATCCTAGCACTTGGGAGGCAGAGGTGGGATCTCTGTGAGTTCAAGGCCAGCCTGGTCTACAGAGTGAGTTCCAGGACAGCCAAAGCTACAGGGAGACCCTGTCTCAAAGAGAACCCAAAAAAAAAAAAAAAGAATCCTTTACAGAAGAATGATACTCTCCTGTTGGTTAGACTGTTGGTCCTATTTGTGACTGACACTAGGAATTTGTGATTGACCTCTTCCAGAGGGCCTGGGTTCAGTTTTCATCACCCCATTTGGCCAGCTCACAACCTCTTGAAACTCCAGCTCCAGGGAATCTGACACCCTCTTTTCACATAGGCACACACACACACACACACACACACATAGCAGTGCATCTTAAAATATATAGATAAAATTGGCCCTCCATGTCCCGCCACTGGTTCAACACACAGAGGCCACCAAGGGAGGCAAGCAGCGGAGGCTCCTTCCTGGAGAGCCTATTTCCATCATCCAGCTGCAAGGGGAGCCACTCACTCTGCCACCCTACCTCACACATTCAGCTGAGGCACGAAGCTTTCTTAAACGGCTTTAGGCCACAGGAGGCTTTAATCCTTCAATTACTTGTATAACCGAATAAGTGGTTAACATTCACTTAAAGGGCAGAATTTGCATTAGATTTCTAGGCCAATTGATGCGACCTTCATTTCTGAAATATTTATTTTTATTTATGTGTGTGCATGCGCACATGAGTGTGGGCAGCTTTAGAGGACAGAAGAGGGCATAGGACCCCTTTAAGGTGGAGTTACAGGCAGTAGTGAGCTGCCTGGTGTGGGTTCTGGGAACCTAAATCTTATCCTCTGCAAGAGCAGCATATGCTGTTAACTGCGGGCCCATCTCTCCAACCCCTGATGTGATTATTTTTGTTAAAATTTGTCTTCTACCCTTAAGTACAAGATGAATTGTATTAAGCACTACAAAACCCTTAGCTCTTAATTTTTATATAGACGAGCATGAGTGTGGGTATAGGTTATTAACTAGAAAAATGACCATCGTCAGGAGCTGCCTCCCTCAGTAAAGAACCACTCACTGTGAGGAAAACAGCTCTAGACATGCAGCTGGGCCCTGGCAGGAAAGGGGCTGCTGACCGCTTGACACTAAACAACTGTGAGTCTAAGGCTGCTTGCTGTGAACTTGGCACTAAAAAGCCACCGAATCATGAGACCAGCCGACCTAATAACAATTCTTTGTCAACAGAAGTGGGCTCAAGAAGATTCAGAAGCCATAAGGAAGTTGCATGAATAACAAGTGTGGCACCAACATTCTTGTTATACCTATGGCCCCTGGAAGCACTTCCTGTGACCAGCTGATGGAGAAGAAAGCAACCTGAATATGGCTCATGCATGAGTCAGTTGGCATGTTGGTGTAAGCATAAAAAGGATGTTGTTTGATTATAGCCCTGTATGGTTAGCCATCTGTTACTATAATAAATACCTGATATCAATTTACAGACTCTCTATGGTTTTAGAGATTTCAGTGCATGAGTGGCTGTCCCCATTCTTTGGGCCAATTGTTGCCCCTTATGGCAGAATTAAATGGCAGAGCAAAACTGCACCTCATGGCTGAGAAGTTGATGAGAGGAAGAGGAGGGACTGGAGTCTACTGTGCCTTCAAGGGCATCCTGGCAGTGACTTCCCATGGACCTCTGTCTCTCCAAGACTTCATCGCCCAAATGAATTAGGTGGAAGACCACTCCTTTACTCATTTAACATATAGAGTTTTGGAAGATGCTTATCCAAATCTTAGAAAGCTCCCAAGGTGGTCCCAGAGCCACCTGGAGGTGACGCTGAAGGACAGTACTGAGAGGAAGTCCTTACAGAAGGACAAGCTCCAGCCTGGGCACCTGGCGTCCACTGTGAAAAGAGCACTATGATTGACAGTAGGACTGTTAAAAATATCCCTGGGCTGAGCAAATGTTTTCTTCCAGGGACACGGAAGAAATAATACTTGAATATGAAAAATAACAAAGCTGATGTACAACAGAGGTATCATTGATATCCTGCTATAGGGACTGTTCATTCAGGGACCAACCAGCCATGCTGATTACAACAGATCACTTCTGATCTATTTATTCCAACCAGGGCACATGTTTTGGGAATCCATTTGCCATTCCTGCCTTCTCAGGCTCCTGACAGAATATCTGATTCATAAACACCACTTCTCCAATCCATTACCTTAGACCAACGGATCTACTTTTGGAAGAGCACTTATGGACATAGGGATAGATGAGATCATAGGAGTCTGTTGTTTTACACACCATCCCAGAACTTCTGTACTATTAGACTGACTGACGGAAAGACTCTTGAAGATAAAGCTGAGGTACTAACATGTAAACAGTACTCAACAAGGATGAACACTGATCACTGGTGTGTAAGAAATTATCGCCAAACTTTGCCTTTTAAATGCTTAGCACTTGTTCCCGGTGGTTTCATTGAATCACAAATTTGGGAGCAACTGACCTAGGAGATTCTAGCTCAGAGTTCCTCAGGAGATTGTGGTGAATAATTAATTGCCTACATTGCATCTAAAAGGACAGAAGTGGGTAGTAGGGGATATGGAGAGATTACTTAGTGGTTAAGTGTACTTGCTGTTCAGTAATAATGACTGGAGTTCAGATGCCAGCACCTACATCAGGTACCTCACAAATGCTTATAACTCCAGCCATAAGGGATCTGACAGTTTCTTCAGGCCTCTGAGAGAACCTGAATACACATATGAGCATACTCATACACAGACAGAAACACACACACAGAGACAAACACACACACACACACACACACACACACACACAAACACACATGCACACAGCCAGAGGAAGGGGAGGGCAGATGGTGTTTGACTTCTGACAGTGAGAGAACAAGAGTTACCAATTGGGACCAGGGAATGGGACGAGGGAAGGAGATGAGCCACAACTGGGCTACCCTGGCTGCTTCCTCTAACATTTCAAACCTGATCTTCCTGCCACTTGTGAGCGTGGGTCTCCAACCTAAGCCTCATGCATAGGAGCATGAAGTCTTGAGTAACCTGCCAACTGATGTTTTCTTGTTTAACTTGTTTAATGTGATTGGCAATTATTGACCTTGCAGATCCCTGGAAGACAGCACCAGATTGCAGAACTCTGAATTATCCAGATGCACATCATCTGATCTCAGGCTTCCTGATTCCTGTTCTATAAAAGAGGCTGCCACTGCCTTAGCTGAAGCAAGGAGAGGAAAGGAGACCAGGACGGCCACCGAGATCTTGAGACTCAGGTGAGACCTGCACATCCCTCTCTTCCACCACTACCCTGGGCGGCAGGGAGGCCAGACCTCTTGCTGTGGGTAGGCTCTGGCAGATTGTGCCGTTGCTCACTGGGAAACTTCCAAGAGGAACAGGGTTGACCATGGTCAGGACAAGGGGCTGGGTATTGACTCAGCTTTCCCAGAGGTGGCCAACATCGATATAGCAAAGAGTGCTCAGTGTGCCCTGAGTAAAAGCTCTAGGGATGAAATGGGGCTGGAAGTTGCCAGGGTGTATTGAGCTGTTGGCTGTGGTCACCTGGCCTTTGATAGTGTGTGACATGTGAGGGTGTCCAGAAGCCGTTCTGGACTGAACCCAGTCCAAAGACCCTGCACAGAGATGCTTGTCAGAGAATTCTTGCCTTCAGCCTCTGCCATGTAGAGCCCTCCTTGTCCACTTGAACGAGCAGGATGAGTTGGGCAAGCCTCCACCAGCCATCGCATCTCCACCTGGAGAGTAAACGTGACAGTCACTTAATTATGTAGAGGTTTCAGGGTTATGCAGGTATATTTTCAGATCCTCATCCAGTTGAGACTTGTGATTAAGGGGTAGGGGGTCACTTACCAGCATCACTAGGCCTCTGGCTCCAACTTACAATGCAGGCCTTGTGTGCCCACATTTTAGGATGTGGTGAAGATGAAGTTGGTCACTGAGTGTAAAATTATCATCTTGTGGCCTGGGACAGACAGTACCATGTCAGTATGAGCTACTATTGCTAGTCATCCCCTGGTGTTCTGGAGAGGACTCACATGACAGGCCTTCCTCCTGGGGACAGGGAAAGAAAGCAAGTAGATTCCTCTGATACCTGCACCACAGTGTACTTGTCACTCTGTCACTCTGTCCACAGATACCAAGACAAATGTTTTTAATTGGGAGCCTCTTTGCCCTCTGTGGGCTGCTGGCACAGACTACAGCCCATCTGGCATACCAACCTTGGTATCCGAACAATGACCTACCTATGTCCAACGGCTATTGCCGGCCCTTACATCTGGGCTCAAGTGTGCCCATGGCTGTGGCCCCAGCCTGGTCTTCATATCAGACCGATCATTATGCTAGAGACTTCAAAGATGGTGAGTCTGTAACAGTTTCTTTCAGGAGTGTGTGTGTGTGTGTGTGTGTGTGTGTGTGTGTGTGTACATGTATGCTCAAGTATGTCTAACCTCCCAATAACAGGAAGGGACAGATGAAGAAGGAGGAGACTCTCAGCATTTCAAATTTTGCTGTATGTAGTTCCTGAGCCCTTTTTCCCATTACAGCATTCAGCCGTGGCCTGCTGTCTGGGGGTTTGCTGGGCCTTCTGGAAAACCTTCCAATCCTGAACCTCCTGAGGCCTGACCGAAGTCATACTGGTGGCCTGGTTGGGGTGGTTGGAAAACTGATTTCATCAATCCCTCTCCTGAACAACATCCTTGAGTGAGTTACCCTAAAGCAGTGCCTTGGTCTCCACCAGCAGCTGAAGACCTGCCATCCCCAGGCACCAGCCCTACAGAGGAGAGGGGTGGGGTGATCGTGGAACTGGGACCCAGTTCTGAGACTCTACAGCCTGACAGGGAGCACTAAGCCTCTTGCACCCATAATTTCCCCCATGTCCAAAACATGCTGAGGCCCCACAAGCATCTATTATCTCCATGGCAACCCTCCATGTCAAGCCCATAATCCCCAGTTCTCAGAGATGTGCCTGTGTTCACACAGCTACAGTGATGCAGAGTCAAGAATCTAAGTCAGTGAAGTGCAGAGCCCAGGCCTCTCCCACCCGTGCAGTCTGTGTGTTCATTCCACCTGAGGAATGTGAGCATCACCAGGCTGCCCTCCTCAAGCACATTGCCAGTGTGACTAAGCAGTGCGATGTCCACAGAGAGCTTAGTAGGCACAAAGACACAATGGGGATCTTGACGCAGTGAGCCGCCCAGGCCTGATTCCACAGTGGGACTGGATCAAAGCCATTGCTGAGATTCCCACCCACTTCTTCACTGAGACACAGTCAGACGGACTTCATTTTGACTTCCATACAAACTATGTGCTGGATGACCTGAGAGTTGCTGGACTTGGTTTCTCCATTTGTAAGATGGAAATTAAAGGGCACATAGGAGAGAAAGAGGCTGTTGGGAAGGCAAATGAAGGGGTGATACCTGGAGCTGTGATGGCTCAGATAAGGCTTTCCTCCCACCCTTTCTGCCTTTCCCAACTTCCTGCCCCCTCCCAAGTCCCCATCATAAGCATTGAGTACTGATTTTCCCTTGAAGGTCATGACAGGATGCGCAATTTCCACCATAAACCTTGTACATGATTTGCTCCAGCCGCCCATACATCATCCATTCCTCCATTCACCAGACCATCCATCCATCTGTCCATCTTTCTTTCCTTTCACCTAACTGCTTCCTCTTCTCTCCCCCTACTCACATATCCAACTACTCACTTTCCCACTAACACAGAGTCAGCCACTTGCCTTATGAGGCTCTGAGCGGGCATGCACAGTCACTTTGTTCAAATACCTGCTAGACTTGAGAAGAAGAGAGGGCCTTGTATGTTAAGGTTTGATTCAGGCAGAATTTGGGAAAGATGGGTGCTCAGAACCCAAGGTGGACCTGGCTGTAAGTCGTTCCTATTTTCCTCATCTCGGTGTCTGCTGAGCTGGGCAAATTAGTTAAAAGTTGCTGAGTTTGAGGTTTGAGATGCTAATGTTCTTCCCTTTAATTTTGTCCCATGAACAGTGTGAAAGTTACTAATCCACAGCTGCTAGAACTTGGTCTCGTTCAGAGCTATGATTACCATCGCCTCTATGTCACCATCCCTCTTGGCTTTGATCTTAGAGTGAATACGTAAGTAGGTCTCAAGCTGGCCAGGGTCAGATGATGGCTCTCAAGAGGAGAGTCTGATGGCTCTGGAGAGCTGCAAGGCCTGATTCTCCAACCTTAGCACATTTGCTATTAGATAAAGCAAGTTGGGTCGGTTATGTGTTTAAACTCACTTGACCTCACTGAGGCTTAGTTTCCCCTACTGGGAAGAGGAAGCAGCACAACTGTGGGCAAGATGTAATTAGATGTAATTAGCTGTCATTCCTGTGAAGAGGAAACCTCTATCTTCTAATGCGATGGGGATGCCAATACGGCTGTTTCTTCCTCTTCTGGCAGACTCGTGGTTGGCAATCTGTTGGAACTGTCTGTGAAGTTGGACCTTACTGCAGAAGTCTATGCTGTGAGAGACATTAACGGGAGAAGCCGTCTGGTCATTGGGGACTGTATTTGCCCTCCTGGTAGCCTGCATATCTCCTTGCTTAATAGGTGAGGCCATAGGGATGGCTTCTCCTGCCTGAGATACCGAGTGTTATAATGGCATAAGGGGAGAATAGATGAGTGAGAGGATAGAATAGAAGACATGACAGAGGAGAGGAGTGAATGCCTGCATGGATGGATGCTAGTGGATGGAGGGAAGGATGTGCAGATAGACAAATGAGTAAGTGGATAGATAAATGCTCACTTATCTCGTTAGACCAGTATGACCAATTTTATGTTGGAATAGTGTAATGGAATTAAATCACACATACTATAGGGATGTGAGGAGAGACAGAGGGCCTCTGATGTGAACCTGACTAGTGTTCCTCCAGTTTGATCTCTGCGTACTTATTTGTAATATCAAACAATATTTGGGTTATTGATAGAATCTCACTAGGGGGTAAAATAGATGTAGAGCCTATTGGCTTGCTTATTTCAGTTACCTGTCACATGGGAGATGCAGTCATGTACGATATATAAGAGCTGTCTGCAACATGCCTCACATTTAGTAAACACATATATCATGTTTTACATCTATCCTTTCATTGAGTCCTCATGATAGCTACACACTGAGCACTGTTCATACATTCATGGATTGATGGAGTCTTGCCATGCACCTACTGTGTGCTTAAAGTGTGAGCTCCTTCTACCCTCATGTGCGTGTACACCGCTGAGGTGGGTTTAACTTTTGTCTAGACCTGTTTTTGATCATCTGTTCTGGGTGCGAAGAGACGAGACCCAGTTTCAGTTCCTGAGTGTCGACACCGAGGGTGCACGGTAGTCCCTGAAGACTTCTCCAGACCAACCATGGGCCTCTTGATCACATCCATGTCTTTCTCTTCTAGATTGGGTCCCCTTCAACGCCTTGTGGACACCATCACAGACATCTTGACTAGACTCCTTCCTGGTCTGGTGCAGGGCGTGGTAAGAAATCAAAAGTGGCAGGCGCCTGCTCTATGGTCTTAGAGCTTCTCAGCTCTGTAGTGAGTCAAGCTATCTAAGATGAAGTTGCATCCATCCATCCTCTGTCTATGTGCCTTCTCTCTACTTTTCCAAATATAGTGATTAGCTTCTTCTGGGCTGTAGAAAGTATCTTTCACTGTTCCACTCTGGGCATGCTGCCTCTCCCAGAGTCTTCCTTGGGGGCCCCTGTGCCTGACTCCCCTCTCTATCTTCGGTCAGGTGTGTCCTCTGGTCAATGGAGTGCTCAGCCTCTTGGATGTCACCCTGCTGCATGACATCGCTGGTGAGTACTGCTTCCAAGTCTCCTCCTCTACAGGAGCAGCAGCCCCCCCTCCCCCCAGGAGCTCTGTGCTTACAGGCCATGGGACAGCTAGGTCCCAGTCGTCTCTCCTCTCCTGTTACTTGTTATTCCCATAATGATCAGGATGCTTTTGAGGTAAAACCTCCCTGTCCCTCAGGCTGACCTTGGGAACAGTTGGGATAGCTGGAGAAGGAGGCCCAGCCCTTCCCCAAATGCTTGAGTATGGTGAGCTTGGCCAGGGTGCCAGGGCCGTGGAGGCATGAGCTGGACCCCTTCGCCTGCAGATGTGACGTTAGTCATTTTTCCCATAGAGTTACTGCTTGGGGGAGTTCAATTTGTCATCAAGGCCTAAGCCTCCCAGGAAGGAAACAGTGTTGGCTGAGCTGGTGAGTGTTGATCCTGTTCCCCAGGATTTCAGGTCTTATCCTCCTGGACGGAAGCAGGGCCTTGGGACCCTTAAAACCTCTCCCAGGGCTCCCAGTCTTGGTACTTAGCCTTTAGCACATAGAATTTGGGAAAACACCTAACATCCAAGTTAGAGCAAAATACAAGGAAAGCGACGGACAGACAGACAGACAGACACACAGATGTATGAAGTCCACTGAAACATGGGTGCCATAGCAGCACAACTGTAGATAGAACACATGTGGTTATGTATGTACACAGAGTCAGGCACATGGACACACAGACAGATAGACACACACAGACCAAACACTCATCCACATGTGCGCATATATAGATACACAGTCACACATCCACATAGGACCTGAGTCAGGTCCTTGGAGCTGAGAAAGGACACACCCTTCAGTCTCAGCTGCTTCAGGGGCTCAGAGGGCGAGTTTACTGGTGGAACAGCACCCGACGAGTCGTCCCCTCAACTCTCCTCCTGCCTCAACTCTTCTTTCCGCAGAGCCATTTCTTGCGGCTCAGTCCACTCCCTCGTGCCCAGCTTCCCATGGCTCACAGGAGAGCCCATGCTCTGGAAAATGGCACGGCTGCCTTCTCCCCATGGAAACTTCTCTTCTCCTTTCCCACTAGAGATGACTAACAACAGCCCAGGTTCATCACTAAATAAAAAGACTTTTCTTCTGCACTATGGTCCTACATTCCTCACCATTACTTGAAACCTTAAAGTCTAGAAAGAACCCAGCCTAGGTCAGAACCGCACCCCAAAGCCAACCCTTACACCCAGAGATCTGAATGGTCTTGAACAGCTGACACTGGGGTTCAGCTGAAGAGTGAGGATTTCAGGTCTCCATCCTCTTGTCCTTAGGAAGGGTTCATGGGAAGCTGGGAGTGGGCAAACACTCCAGGCATAGATCCTAACACACAAGGTTGCCACACAACAAGTGAAGGGTCAGATGGGAGGGATGATCTGGACCTGGGCATGGAAGTTGTGTGGGGCAGGTGAGGCTCTGGTCCACATGTCTGAGTGAGGGTCCAGGGGTAAGCAGGGACATGGAAAGGTGAACTGATTACAGCAGGAAGAGCAGGGCTGAGTGGCCACTGTGTGTGTGTGTGTGTGTGTGTGTGTGTGTGTGTGTGTGTGTGTGTGTGTAGACGCCTGGGAGACCCTGAAGGAGATGCCTGGGAAGCTGAAGGACACACAGGACACCGCCCACCATTTGCTCACGTGGATCCTGTCACGCTGGCTTCCTCTCTGTTCTCCCAGCACCAGGAGGACAGAAGTGACAAAGGAGAAGGCAGGAGGACAGATGCTGTGGTCCAAGAGTCAATGGCCGAGGGCTTGTGAACAGTGATGAGGAGGCTACTTGGAGTTGCAAATAAAATGACCATTGGTGTCTGCTGTCCAAGAGTGCTATTTTTTGGAGGAAAAACTTGATTTTTAAGGAGGTGGGGAAAAGGAAAAAATTGAAGCTTTTAGAAGAACGAAGCACTAGAATTGTGAAGAGCAGAGAGCCTGTGTCCTCTCTCGTTTCCACCTCCCAAGGAGACTGAAAAGACAAAAGCCCACAATCCTAATGAAATACAATGGCCTAGCAGCCTTTGGAGAGGGCGAGTGAGTTAAAACAACTCTGAGGCTTCGTTCCCAGAGCAGTAGCGTTGTCTGGCCTGCTTCCTGAGTCCCTGGATGGCCCACTTTGAAGGTGCCTTCACTTGGCTCAAAGTCAGGCCCTCATTCTTTATTACAAGTACTTTACTGACTAAACCATCTCCTCCCAGCATCTAAATTGTTTAAACTAAAAACAGAGACACAACTTAGAGGGACATATGAAATTTATACAAGATATGGTGGGGTCTGATCAGCCTCTGCCTTAGATCACTTGAAATCAAGATCAGTCCCGGATCAGTCATCGATGTGCAGCTGGCCCTGAAACCACAAGGGGGAGCTCATGTATACTCTACGCCCCACTGCGGTCCTGAGGAGAATTTTTGTTTTCATTTTGTGTGTGTTTGTCTCTGTGTGCCACATGTCACACATGGAGGTTAAGGACAATTTTCTGGAGTCAAGCCTCTTCTTTCACCATGTGTGTGCTCAAGATTGAACTCATGGCACCATATTTGGCAGCAAGCTTTTATCTAGTGAGCCATTATCTTTTTAATTGATACTCTAGCACAATAACAACATAATCAAGGAACTTGTGAGCCTTCGCCTCCACCTCCAGAGTGCTGGGGTTAGAGGCACGCATCACCACATTTAGTTCTTGCTGTACTGGAGACCCAGTCCAGGTCTTTGTGTGTACTAGGCAAGAACTGTACCAATTGAACTACTACATCTCCAACCCTCCTCTGAAAGAAATTTCTTTTGAATCCTGATTGATCTCCATTTGGTACTAACCATAAATGCATTTGTCACTTCCTGACCCAGAACATCAAGTAATCCTACATTAATGTTTGATCTCTAAAGTAAGATTGTATATTTATCAATAAAGTTATAGGAAATGAGAGTATTGGACAGTAGAGTACATGATGAACAGGGTTGGTGCTCAAGGCCCCAGCTTCCATTTCCAGGACTGAAAGCAAAACTTAAAGAAGGCTTGGGAGAGGGTGTGTGGTCAGGTGGTAGATTTAGTGAGGGCTTGGGTNGAGAATTTTTGTTTTCATTTTGTGTGTGTTTGTCTCTGTGTGCCACATGTCACACATGGAGGTTAAGGACAATTTTCTGGAGTCAAGCCTCTTCTTTCACCATGTGTGTGCTCAAGATTGAACTCATGGCACCATATTTGGCAGCAAGCTTTTATCTAGTGAGCCATTATCTTTTTAATTGATACTCTAGCACAATAACAACATAATCAAGGAACTTGTGAGCCTTCGCCTCCACCTCCAGAGTGCTGGGGTTAGAGGCACGCATCACCACATTTAGTTCTTGCTGTACTGGAGACCCAGTCCAGGTCTTTGTGTGTACTAGGCAAGAACTGTACCAATTGAACTACTACATCTCCAACCCTCCTCTGAAAGAAATTTCTTTTGAATCCTGATTGATCTCCATTTGGTACTAACCATAAATGCATTTGTCACTTCCTGACCCAGAACATCAAGTAATCCTACATTAATGTTTGATCTCTAAAGTAAGATTGTATATTTATCAATAAAGTTATAGGAAATGAGAGTATTGGACAGTAGAGTACATGATGAACAGGGTTGGTGCTCAAGGCCCCAGCTTCCATTTCCAGGACTGAAAGCAAAACTTAAAGAAGGCTTGGGAGAGGGTGTGTGGTCAGGTGGTAGATTTAGTGAGGGCTTGGATGGCATGGTTTGGTGGTGACAGTTGGTGATTGGGTAGTTGGGCCTCAGTGGCCTGCCATGCCACCTCTGGAAGATTATGGGGTGTTCTGTAGCATTTGTAAAAGCTCCAATGGCCCCTGCCAGAGAGCTGGAGGAAAAACAATGGAAAGATATTACTTTGTAAAGAATTTGACTATGGTTCCTTGACAGAAGCTGAGAAACATGTTTATTTCTAAAGTGAGTTTGCATCATGAACTGAAACATCCAGACATTGCCTCTTACTATAATCAGATTGTTGGTGCAAACTACACAAGTGTGTACAGGGTAATATTGCAAGAGTGCTGACCTGGCTAGTGTGCTTACAAAGGGACCAAGGACAGACAATACTTAGAGGAAGAGTTTATTCCTGGAATGATGACACAGTTGACATTGGTCCTGGAAGAAGGCAACAGCAGAAGCTGTGTCAAATTGCATCAGGACCAGAATCCAGCCAGTGTCTTTCTGGGCGACAATCATAACAACATGTTTGGGGACTTTGGCTTAGCTAGAATATTAAATTACAGTATGAGTTTTCACAAACATTTGTTGGTATGCCTTATTTTGTGTCTTCTGAACAAATGAGCCTCATGCCTTATAAAGAGAATGGGACATCTGGTTGCTGAGTTACTTGGTGTATCTATCAGCTATACACATTAACGTGTCAGTATAGGACTTTTAACTGGTTGTGAGAATCAGAATAGGCAAATTCAGATGAACTCCATAGCATTCCTCTGATGAACGACTGTGATTATTAGAAAGATGTCAAATTTAAAAGATTGTCATTAACCTTCTGTTGAAGAAATTCTTGAGGACTATTTGATAGTGGACTTGGCTACAGGAAAACAATAAAGAAATCTTGAGAGGAGAGACTGAACCAGGTTCAATGAGAGACCCCGCCTCCAAAACATACAGCGGGAAGTGATGAGCACAGCTCATCAATGTCTGGCCACACACACACACACACACACACACATGTACACACACGCACACACACACGCACACGCACAGAGACATGCACATGAACGCCTAGAAACATACACACACATATATACACACCTTACACACAGACATGTACATGAACATCTGTACACATACACATGCTCTTATACACACACACACACACACATACACAAAGAAAGAAGGGAATGTTGTTTCTAAAGTTTGTAAAGTAAAACAGATAGAAAAAGAACCATCAAGTTAGAAAAAGAGGTCTAGAAAATTATAGACATAAAATATATTTTTGGTAAAGAAGGCTAAAAAAGAAAGGGAAATTCCTCAAGATGAAAAAGGAATTTTAGGGGAAAGGGGTCTCAGCGCTGGACCCTTGTTGGGGGTGGCTGTCTGGGCGGAGTCGCCCTTCGCCTCTGCAGGCAGTGCCTCTGTGTTTTTGTTTGGGCAGGCCCCAGGAGCCCGGGAGTTGCTCCAGGGGAGCTAAGTCAGGCATACCCCCACCCCTCTACCCCCCCATTTGCAATCAGAATGGAGCCAAGTGTTTTCTTTGTAAAATGGAGTCACAGAGGACAGGCACAGTCTGAAGCCAGTGTTTGCACAGTAAAGAGAAACTAAGAGCATGGTACAGCCTGATCACATAACAGATAACCTTCAAGGACCCTTACATAACTCTTAATATGACAGGTAAAAATGATAACTTTCCTTTTAATACTGAAACTTTATTCTCTGCCTTAATAAATAACCCAGGACCCTTCTCTCTAAACGTGTAACCAGTGTTGGAAGGAATTCTCAAAGACAAAAAGACTTTTGTTATCAGCCCCAGACCTGGGAACAATCCTATATCTGTGACAGAAAGATAAGGCATAACACTGAGGGTCCTCACCTAAAAGTCTGAGCTAACCTCTGTAATTTAGTTTAGTTATTAGTTTATTTATTAGTTATTAATTTATTACA
This sequence comes from Rhizomys pruinosus, assembly GCA_009823505.1. Taxonomy (NCBI): domain Eukaryota; kingdom Metazoa; phylum Chordata; class Mammalia; order Rodentia; family Spalacidae; genus Rhizomys; species Rhizomys pruinosus. The sequence goes on along the minus strand of VZQC01004885.1, from coordinate 50,359 downwards.
ATTAGTTAAAATTGTAACAGCTGCAGTAATGCTCTGAGGGTATTCGGGAGATGGTGTTGATACAGAATCCCTGAGTGCAACATAAACACCTCTTAAACAGAAGCAGAGAAAGAATGAGCCACCCAGCAAGGGGACAGACTGGCTGCTAATAGCTTCTGGACTCAAAGAGCGTACAAGACTGTTGCCGCATGTGTGAGGACCAAGCTGACTCCATTTTAGCTTGGTCAGCTCCATCTTGGCCTAGAGTTCATCCCAGAGTTTTTAAAAAAAGGGGGACAAACAAAAGCATGACATAGATAAATTAATCTTTTATTAGTAGAGCGATTTAACTTCTGCCAAAAAGCATAGTTAAATGCTTTATGGACAAGGACAGACAGTTTAAACCAGGTAAAGCAATAGAACAAAGAGTCCAGAGCAGTTGAATACACATAATAAACTGATTGATCTGTAACCAAGATCCTATCAATCAGAAGAGGAGACACCATGACTATGATGGAAGCCCCTAACTGGGATAAAAGCTAAGGGAAATTGGGCCTCGCCACCGCTGCCCTCCAGTCCCATGGGAGTGTGCTCGGCCGACTTGTCGTCTGCTCTATCTATTCTGTCTGAGTTGTTGGTTGTTGTGTCTTCTTTTCTGCTTGCTTGTAACTAACCCTCGATTAAACTTATATCTACTACTATTTGTAGCCCCCACCCCCGGCACCTTTCTTGCATGAGCATGGCAGATTGAGCTTAACATTCTTGGAGGTTCCACCGAGATATGCCACCTCCACCCGGGGGGCTTCTCCCACTTCAAGGAATGAAGGCTGGCCTTGGAGAAAAAAAGCTCTTTAAAAGGTAATGAGCTTAAGCTAGTTTTGTTCTTAGTGGCACCAGGGCTTTTGCCCCAGGGGAAGGTCAGACACGACTAGTTCCACTGGGCATGAGAGAAGGAGGACACTCCGACTCTCCAGGAGACGAATCAGAAATTCATCTTGAACCAGACCTAGGAACAGCTTGGTATTCAGTTTCAGGGGGTGGGCAATGGACCCAGCCCTTCGATTCTGGTCACAGCTCTGGTTATGGCAGACAGCCCCTGCCATCTGAATATCTTCTGTGCTTTCCGTGTCCTTACCGTGTTCATGTGATTTGTGGATTTTGTGCTGTTCTCTTCGTTATTGGCTTTGTTTCCATTCTTCTTTATTTCGAATCTAACATGGGACAATCTATCTTCATATCCCCAAACGACTCCCCTTTCTTTGATGCTTAACACTTTAAGGAATTCAAAAAAAGGCCACTGCAGGGATGGGAACCATCACTGCTGGGAAACTACGCATATTTTGTGAAATTAGAATGGCCTGCTTTTAAGGTCGCATGGCCTTCAGAAGGCTCTTTTTACAAAGGTACTATGGAATTGTTATTTGCTGTGATTTTGGGGGAAACCATGCATCCAACCAGGAGGCATACATTTATGAAGCAGTCTCTGGTAGTCAGCCTCTGAGACTGAGGTTAAACTCTCTACCTTTCCCCCACTTTACTAAGAAACAGATTCATCCTTGACCCAGACAAAGGACAGTATTAAAGAAGCAGAAATTCTCTCCCGCCATTCTCCCTCCTACCAGGAGTGAAGTCCTCCCACCCCCATACAGATTTATGAGCTCCTGACCCTTGATCCGACAAGATAATTTCGCAGGCTCCCCCCCTGCTTCGCCCAAATTCCACAGGGGAAGCCCCAAGTATGGCGCAGGACATCCCCTGCCCAGTCCAGCTCGCTCCTCCGCCCCACTAGTTAGATCATGGGAAAAGCATGTATTACTCCATAGAGATATTTTCACGCTTTGAGTGTTGCCCTTCATCATTTGACAGGGACACGAACAGCCCTTGGTCTTACACAACTTTTATGCTTGCTTCTGCAGTATTAGTACAATTGGAAAAGACAGACACCCCTCTCTTCATATTGAGTAGATAACCCAGCCCTAGATTAGAGCTGTTGATTCAATTCTCTTTACATGCACACACTCACCCACCTTGGGAGGGATATTCAGCAAACTTTTACAGTTGTATTTCACTAGTCTGAGGAAAGGGAAAAGAATCTGCGCAACTGGCCAGGCAAGGCAAAACCTGGAGAAGCCACCAGCACCGCGATGGAATTCCCAGTGCCACAGATCCCTCCTACGAAACTACTCACCAACCCGCATTTCCTTTCCATGACCAGACCACACGGTGCGGATACTAACTCAACTCGAGCAGCAGATAGAGGAGTAGCTCCGGGTCTACCCCAAGTTCTGATGAGGGGGTCGCCAGGCTGCAGCTAGACAGCCACAACAAATTTGATCTAAGGAGGGCAGGTCAGCTAGGCAAGAAACATGAAATCTCCAGGTCTACGTTACCTAGAACGAGGAGTGGGTTGGATGGTCAGCGGTGTGAGATCCTCACAGAAGCCCATTGCCAGAAGTGAGAGGAGACAACTGCTAAGACACGGGGGACGGTGCCCAGGATTCCTGCTTTACCAAGGCCAGCCTTTGGTAAACTATGCTAACAAACAGGCCACACCTGACACTCCAAGAATCTTCCACCTCGCCCTTTGCGTTTCTAAGCCAGACTGCACTAGATCTAGCAGAAGTTGTGACTACGCTCCACTCTCACTGAAATCCCACTCCCACTTCCACTTCTACCTTAAATCTCCCAAGACAGACACACATTGCTGTGCTTGGCTCTCGTTCTCCCTCTGACCTAGAGCCCCGGCACCCCTGAATTTAAACTTTGCCCTCCGGAGAGCTATAGCACTCGTGAGCCTTTCTTCTAGAGAGGGCGATGTGTGCCATTAAACGCTTACATTCTGGTGCGGGTTGACTCGGATACCTTTTTCCCCCTCCCCATGCACTCCTACTACGGGGGTAGCCAGTAAGCCGGATACCGGGAGCAGGCTACAACAGACACACACCACCATTCGGCCTAAGGTACTTCTCTCTTCTCCTTATCCATCGCCTAATCTTATTCCCGTGTGACTGTGACGTTAAGTGTTAAGAGGCGTGTTATGGGTTCCACAGCTCTCCGGCTACAGAATCTGATTGGGCCCTAACCTACGGTTCCCTGAAGTCGTCTCTAACCTCATCATGGGCACTCATCACACCTGCGTGATGACCGAGACAGGGGTTTATAGTGTGGCCTCATGGTAAGACTTCCTAGGTCCCTCCGGGCGGCCGCCAGAAGGCACCGAGTGAGGGAGATTCTAGTCCCCACCTCCCTTACCTTCTGTGTACCCGTGTACTGTTCTGCCCCACTCTAGCTACCCCTCTGCCTCGACACTTCCTTTCTAACATGTTTATCTGCCTTTTCTCACGATGTCTCTTTTCCCTTCTTTTTTAGTCTTCCTATAGCACATTTCCTTTTGGATCTGAGTGACGGCTAAGTCAGGGATTCTACCTATTTTCCCGTCCAGTTGCTGTGTTACATTAACCAAGGATTGCTGGGGACAGATACTAGACATGAATTCTGGTCCCCTCTGTGATTTTTGGGACGCCAATCTCACAGACTAATGCGCGCCCGATTTCATGACATCTCCCAACGTGTAACACGGGACTTGGGGTCTATAGTGCCCCCTCGCTTAGAAATCCTAAGGCATGGACGACCGTGCACTTTGGGGGGAATCTCCGGACTAAAAAAATCTCTTATTTCCTTTATACAGACCTTTTCATCTCTCCGCTCTCTCCCTTTTCCCTCTTCCTCAGCCTACCGACTCCCAATATGGGGCCTCCACCTCTAAAAGAGTAGGCAACTTGGCGCCTCACCATCTTGGAGGTTCTCATACAATCTATAAGAGAAAGTAACACCACACCCTCCAAAAACCACACTAAAGAAACCCTGAGGAGACTCTGCTCTACTATCTGGCAGGATATCAATAACTAACAATTGTGCCTGGTAGAGATGGTACCTTAGATCTCCAAAAAATTCTATGCATTAGATGAGACTTTGCCAGCGCTCTGGTAATGGTCAGAATGCTTGTATGGACAGGCATCTTTGTCCCCTTCACTCTAGCCCTCTCCATTCCTCTGAGACTTAAAAAGAACTAGTTCCTATCTTCTTTCCTCTCCTCTCTCTTTTTCTGCCCTTGCAGTCTTTTTTTTCTTTCTATTTACTGTTCTCTTCCACCTGCCCTCACTGCACATGCCAGTGCCATTCCACCTTGGGTTTGCTTATAGGAGAATCGGCCTCAGACTGATGTGTTAAAGATCCCATTTGGTAGTGTTTCTTTCAAAAGGTAACTTGCATTGTTTGGAATTACCTATCTTTTTTAGGACCTTTGTACCAGATTTCAGGACTGCGAAATGGAGTTCTTGGACTTGATTTGAGTTTTGGGAGGGCAAGGCTTTCGCTGAACCTTGGGACAGGAGCTGTGGTGGGCAACCACCTTAACCCAAGGGTCCTTGGGAGGCAATGCAGGCGAGTTCTTTGTGAGCTCAAGGTCAGCCTGGTCTTACAGTAGTGCACATCCAGGCAGCTGAGACTAAAAGGAGACCACTGTCTCAAAAAAAAGACCAAAAGACCAAAAAAAGGAGAAAAGCATGGTGTGAGTGTGTTGTATATTCTGGAAAGGAAGGGCAGGACTCTTAGGCCCTTCACGAATCTGCTTTGGAAGCCGACAGGGCTACTCCACGTCCTCATAGACATTAGTCCTTTGGCCCAGTAAGAAAAAGTTTAAAAATATTGCTGTGTGAAGTTGTTTGTCTAGACCATTTGCATTCCTGCCATAAAACAAGCAGCATGGTATGACTGATTGGCTATAAGGTGTTGTCTGGTATGTTTTTGAAACTAAGAGCTCCCAGCGCCATGACACCATCGTGCGCTTTTTCTCCCATCCTGCATTCAAACAGAATTGTGCGACTATTCCTATGACACACCGTGTTAATCCTCAGCCTCCATCTGACGGCTTTGTCTGCTGCCTGACCTTTACCACCCATGAACAAAAAAGCCTAAATTTCACATCAGAACTTTTTATAATACATCCATATTTCAAATACAATCAATTTCATTCTTACTTTGCTGTACAATCAGTGTTTTGGTTTTTATACTTTTGTTTACAAAATTTTGCCTAAATTTTAAGGATTATTTCAGATTTTGGCATTCTCTCATTCCATTGTTTTTTCCTATATACACCCCATTTATTCAGGGAAATCCATTTGTCTGTCCTGCCTTGCGGATACAAGCCCGGTGTACTGAGATTAAAATGGTGTGTGGACACACGCCCTGCCACCTGACACCAGCTTTTGCTTCAGGCAGCTAAACTTCACTGTGGCTGGGGATCTTTGATTTTTCCACTAACTAGATTTATTCTCATTAAATGTTAGCAAGGTAAATTGCCTACCAAGCACAGATCTTCCTGCTTACCCAGGTCCACCATCCTTCCCACGCGGTGCAAGAAAGGACTGTGCTGCAAAGCACAGTAGATCATACAGTGTTTTCCACCTAAGCAGAATGTGTTAAATCTCTAAGTGATTCTTTTAAAAGTGATAATTGTCTACAGCCCTGGACAAGGAAGGGCAACTTTAGATAAAAGGGGATTTCCCACTGTCCAGAGTTAAGGATTCATGTTATCATGTGACTGTCCAAACCTGTCTGTGTGTTATAACCACTTCAATGTGTCTTTGTCATATGTACATGTTCCAGTGTTTATGGTTTCTTTGTAAAACAAAAGTGGGCCACGTCAAAACTTGTTTCATAGTCTATGTCTGCGCACAACAAAAAATTAAGATTAAGTTTACTTTTGGCTGCCTCTTATAATTTTTTTTTCAAAGCCCTGATTGAACCTGGGTTCTTACAGGGTTCTACACATACTTATCTGAAGGTTTTATTTTTTCTCTGTCACAAATTATTTTTTCCACAAGGTATTACAATAAAAATTTTCTTTTTCCCAGTTTTTTCTTGTTTCCAGACATTGAAGACCTGATTTTTTTGACCTACGGGGTTCACTAACAATTTTTCTCTCTACTTAACCGGCTATGACTAGCTGCCACCTCCTTCTGACCAGAGAACACTTTTTAAAAAAATCACTGGATCCATTCAACTCTGGTACTTGGAAGTGGTCAACTAGCTTCCCCTGCATATATCTCTTCCTTCCAATGAAAAAGCCTAGACCTTGTTATTGTCCATCCATAGATTATTATATATAGTTCTGTTTTCCATACTTCTTAAAGTATTTCAATAAGTGCATAGCTTTGAAAACAAGGTACAAGATGGTCATCTCAGCCTTGGCAGCACAATTAATTCAGAGCTGCATGGTTGTGAAATATAATGTTGAAAGATCGGTTATCTTATAAACTAATCTCTTAAGGACTGTGTGAATAAAGTGTGTGTGATGACATTGTAACACATATTACAGATTATGTACGGTGATTACACATAATCGTGCCTTGCTTAGCACCCAACCTTTCCAAAATGGTCTTCCCAAATCTCAATGATTATTAGAACCTTATTATGAGTGTATGCATGAAGATACGTTCACTTTTAATGAATCCTATACATGTAGGGGTGGAGAGCATGGCCTAGTTGTTTTTAAGAGCACCAACCGCTCTTACAGAGGACGGGGTTCGAGTCCCCAGCAACCACGATGGTGCTGACGAACCGTTTGTAGACTCCAATTCCAGGGAGAACTCTCTCCAGGGAATCTGATACCCTTTCATGAGCCTCCGTGGCGTTGCACGACACGGTTCTTGCACAAGGACTGCATGCGACAGCACTTACATACGTACACATAAAATAAATAAATTAATACAAAAAATCACATTTTCTAAAGGAAGCTATTATGNCCTCCTGAGGCCGGCCCACCACACCCAAGTTTGTGTGGTGCTGGGGATAGTGCCGAGGACTTCAAACACACTATGAAGCCCACCAGCAGCAGACCCGCTTCCCGAGCCCTAGATATTTGCATCATAAAATGTCAGGAGAAAAGTCACATGACAGGCAAATCCCCAAACGAGGTGCAGGAGGTGGAGGGTGGCCAGGATACGGCAGCGGGCCACGCTGCTGCTGCAGATCAGGCACTGAGATAAATTTTCCGGCCTGGCCTTGCAGAAAAGGGCTTGTCCTGTCACATCCATCATCAAAGCATCCCACTCCACACTGTCTTCTGCCCCTTGGTTCCCACATCTCTCACAGATGTGTCTTGGGGCTTCCATGGTATCAGTGTATATAAGGTGTTTTGTTCTATAAGATACCATCCCAGACCCCTTTGGCTCACCCATGTGAAGTTGCTTCCACCTCAGTCACAAGTGTCATATATTCCAGCTGCGACTCTGACCCTGTGTCCTAAGAGGTGGCAATTCTTATTTCCACTCTCATAGCACCATGGCTGACAGTCCTGGTCACTTGTAGGATGGGTTCCACATGACAAGATTGCTGAGTCTGTGGGCATGCATGTTTTAGTTTTATATTCTGACTATATTGGGCAGTGTTCTCTAGAGAAAGAGAACCAACAGTATATCACAAAAGGGAATTGGCTCACACAATAGGGGCAGGTTTCTAAAATGGCTGTCTGTACCCTGAAGAAGCAGGGCAGGCCCAGAAGCTCCCGGAGAGTTCCAAGTTGGAATCGGTGGCAGAGACATACTTCCACACGGTGCCTGGAACAGCTTGAGCTCCTTTCAGAGACTGCACTCTGGTGAAACCAGACTCTTGGCTTATCCCGGAATAAAATTTCAGGATGATCCAGTATGAAGCACAACTAGAATATAAAGAAACACTTTTAACATAGTTTTAAGCATGTGTATTAAGAGGGGGAAGGAGAGAAGGGGGAGAGAGAAGAGGAAAGATGAGAAGGAGAGGCAGAAAAAGAGAGAAGAAGAGAAAAAGAGAGAGAGAGGAGAGAGAGAGAAAAGAGAAGAGAGAGAGAGAGAGAGAGAGGAGAAGCGAGAGAGAGAGGAGAGAGCCGTATGAAAAAGATAGACTTCGCCCAATAAATGCGTCGAGGCATCTCAAGAGAGAGTTGCACTTAAGTGTACTAACAAGCCATAAATACCATTTTGGTGGTTTCTGAATTGACATTGTCTAAAGGATTTCTGGAACACTTTTTTCCCCTTTTTCTATTTTTTTTTCCTTTTTGGTAAATGAGATTACAGCTTGGTTCCTAAGGTGCATTACATAGGTTTATAACTGATAAGGTCAAACCACAGGTCACAGAGGTTGCACAAGGAAATTAAGACATATTTTTACTGTAAACAAAGTTAACAGTCTTGTTTGAGGTTCCCAGAAACTGAAAGCTTAGATCTGGGAAAGAAGTGAGGCCCTATTCAAAGATCATGTGTACTTAGGCCTTAACCATGGTCCACTACTATTTTAGCATTCTTATTTGAATGAAATCCCTGTCTATAAAAAGAATATTTCTCTGTTCAGGCAATCTTCACAGCAAATTTGTAAAGCATGTGAGAATTCTTGACTCTCAATGAGTATGAGGCTTCAACCAGACTCTGTAGTGAGAGGCTCCCTTCCTATGCCTTTTAATTTTCTGTCTTTTGATACTGCCCCAGCTCCCCTTCGGAACTGTGATCCGTAACCTGAAGGGTTGATGATGGCGTCAAATTATTTTCGGGGGGCTGGAGAGATAGCCTAAGCGGTTAGAGCGCCACCGCTCTTGCAGAGGACCCGGGTTTCGATCCCCAGCACCCACATGGCGGCAGAGAGCCTCTGAACTCCAATTTTCAGAGAGCTCCAGTTCCACCAGGGGAGTCCGACAAATCACTCTTCTGGAAAAAAAAAAAAATATATCATTTTCTGGAACTTCTCTTCAGAACAGGGATGTAGACTCTCTCTATCCAGGGATCAAAAGTCCTGACCTGTCTGATTGAAAGGAGACTGAAGAAGGTCCAGAGGTCAGAGGTCAGAGGCTGGAGAGTCACCAGTCCATGAGAATCTGAAATGGAAGATGTTATTACTGGAGACGAGAAAACATATATAAGCAAAAAAAGCAGTAGCAGGTAGTTATGCCTAATCTCAAGATTAACAGCAAACCAGCAGAGCTTTTCTCCTTTATCCATCACGATGTGCCTGGTAATCATGATGCTAACAAATCAATTAAGCCTTGAGGGCAAGAAGAACTGGAGAGATGGCTCAGTGGTTAGAACACTTGGTTGCTCTGAAGAAGAACCAAGGTTGGGTTTCCAGCACCCTAATGGCAGATAACAACCATCTCTAACTCCAATTACAGGGGATCCTATATCCCCTTCTGGCCTCTGTGTGCATTACAACACACACACACAACGCAACACTACACACACACACACACACACACAGGTATACTTTCATAAATGGCAAGTAAGAAAAATACGCAAACATATAAAATAAAAGTAAATGGCGGAATAAAACATACAATGTAAAATAAAAGTAAATAATAAAAAATTTAAAACCTTTAAGGCAGACTCTACATAGATTTAATTTGGATTCACAAATCTTGGAGGACTGAGGGGACACATTGCCCCAGTCATTGGGCATATACACACACAGTACTCTACATAATGACAAAACATGTTTCCTCTCACACCACAGTCAGAATATCAAAAGCCATTTGATTTTGTAAGACAGCTTTTTTCTCATCTTATCATTTTACTTAGAGTAAGACTCAATTAGTAGATGCTAGATAGATAGATGATAGATCGCTAGATAGATAGATAGATAGATAATCGTGCTGATGGTGGTATACTGAGACTATGGCAAAACACAGAAGAACAATCCCAAGGAATCCAATGGAAAAAAATACTAACATCGTAGTAGGAGATTGTAATCACTGAGTAGGCAGGACTATACCAACAAGTTCTAATGAGAAAAATAAAGAAGAAAACCAGAACATAAAGTAATGTTACAATTGCTGGTGGGTTTGTATGTAGGACTTATCTGTGCACATGGAAAGTTAAGAGGTCTTTTTTTTGCTTGTTTGAAGATGATTTTTAAGTCTTAACAGCTCACAGGTATAAGTGACCTTATCCTCAGTCTGTTTTTGAGGATGTGGAGACTCAGAAAGAGAGGTTTTATTCTGAATAGCTTCTTGAATTTTTCAGTCTGGGTGGGGTAGGCCTCTATTCATCCTGAAAGGTGTTGGCAAATGTTAGTTAGAAGATATTTATATCCATGACAAGGAAGCACTTGAATAAAATCTAGGTCTCAGTCTTTTCCTAAATTGTGCGCGTGTTTTGCATGAGGAAAAGCAGGCAGGCAGTGTCTTAGTTCCACCTCCTGGCTTGTTACAGAAACAGAGCAGACAGGACTTTTTGTAACTTTTTGGACTGTGCACTTCACAATCCTTTTGCCCGAAGACACAAGTGACTAAGCTGGTGAATGTCCGCCTTTTGGGGCCTCGCAAGTCACGGAATCTCTTCACTGTGTTTTGATGTGCATGTGTTAGGCTCAATCCGCCACACTAGCAAGAAAGGTGCCGGGTAGGGGGCTACAAATAGTAGAGTATAGAGTTTAATAAGGGTTAGTTACAAAGCAAGCAGAAAAGAAGACCACAACAACCAACCACTCAGTACAGAATAGTATAGAGCAGACGATGACATGTCGGACCGAGCACACTCTCATGGGATTGGGAGGAGGCAGGGTGGCCGAGGCCCAAATTTCCCTTAGCTTTTATCCTAGTTAGGGGTTCCTAATATATGTGTTCCTTTTTTTTTTTTTTTTTTTTTCTGTATTATAATCTGGTACGTCTCGATGTTTATTATGTGTATTATATGTCTGCTTTCTCATGGAAACTTTTCTTCTTCATGTTTTTTACCTCGGTTTAAACTGGACCTTGTTCCATAAAGCATTTACTGTATGCTTTTTTGGCAGAGTTAAATCTCTACTAATAAAATATTAATTTATCTATGTCATGCTTTTATTTGTCCCCTTTTTTTAAAACTCTGGATTGAACTCTAGGCCAAGATGGAGCTGACCACAGCTTAAAATGGAGTCAGCTTGGTCCTCACATTCCCCCCTTTTAGTAGTTTATATAGACAAATCTTTAGTCTCCTTCCTCAGTTTCCATTGCTGGGAGGGGTTCGTACTGGACCCTTAGAACCATCAATTGTGCAGCCTTGGTTCTTTGTTGAACAAATCAAAATAATTTGTTAATAATGCATGACCCAAAGGTGAATAAAAGCAAGAAAATGGCCAGGGGCCCTGGTACTACAGATATAAGGGAGGTGAGCAATGGTGAATTATGGAAGAAGGACTCAAACCAGCTTTGTCTTTGTTCCTGTTCTTTTTTTCTTTGATTTAAACTTTTCTTCTCTAACTTTGGCATGGAAATCTTTTAAAAATTCCAGAGTGGTCCCGCATAAAAACAACATTCTTCTCTTAAGGCAACACATAGTCCTCCTTGTTGCATAAACAATAAGTCTAGCCCCCTTCTATTCTGTAGAACTACTTCTGATAATGAAGTTGGTGATTCCTGGAGGTGGGTTATAGAAGTTTCTATCCGCTCTATATCTGTGTCTATAGCAGCTCTCAGGTTATTATAGTGAGAGCTCTTGGTGACTAGAGAGGCTATACCAGTTCCAGTACCCACTATACCTATTCATAAGCAGGGCGAGGGTGGTGGCAGAGCACGAGCTCTCTTTGTAGCTCGGCCCAGTGTTGGGTCCTTATTTAGATTATAAACTTCATATATATCCTCCTCTTGATGATACAATATTCGAGGGAGGAGGTAAACTAAAATGCAAAAGCCTTTTTGGCTCAGGATGTGTCCATGGGCACAAGCAGTCAGCCCATTAGTAAAAGCCCACCATCCCTGGGGTGGGGCCACATAATATTTATCTAATTTGAGTGTTGGACTAATAGTGTCAACCATTTTTTGATAATTTTTAGGGACGTGTCCTATGCAGGCCCCTTGTCTTTGTACATTCTGGAGAGTTAGTCCATTTAGTTTATTCTACCACCTGCATTTAGTAGGTGCGTCTTCTATTGTATAGTTTTTTTTTTGTTTTTAGTACTGTTAAAGTCAACTGCCTCATAATAAGGGGGGGCTTTTTTTTTTATGTGTTTAAATCTTATTATTTTTTGGGGGGGTCTTACATTTATAGCATAGCCAGCACTTTTGGATGTTTGGGTCTGAAGCATAATGAATTTGACCCAGAGTTAAGAATTTCCATAGTGGCAGCAGGCAGGTGTTGGCCTCTGGGCTTAGTGGGTATAGGGGCCTTAATCACTTCCTTTGTAGGGGCTGGAGGATTTAGAACTTGGATAGGCCCTCCTGAAAATTTGCTTACAGATTGTATAAATAGTTGCACCATTAGAAGGGTCCCTGGGTCTGACCAATATCTACCTTTTTCTCTAATGCCCCATATTTTCCCACCTGTCCAGCCCTTATTATTCTTTCCTCGTTGAGTAAATCTAATTATTACTTTGGGGGTATTCCCCGACTGGGTTTACTCGTTCTGAGTGGATGATTTAAAGATATTGATATCAAGTCCCCTCCTTTTATTTCCCACCAGGTAAATCCAGTACTTTCACATCCCCAGGAGTGGCAAAAATAATCTGCAGCATTACCACAACCGTGTTTGTCTTGGGGACAGACATAAAAATAAGTAAAGGAATCACAATCACCAGGGCCTGTGATCATCACAGTTAGGTCACAAAAGAAAAACATAAGATCAGGCCACCACGTATCAAGGGAGCCACCTTGGAAGTTGAGTGGAGAATTTGTCGTGAGCTTATACCCAGGTCAAGTTTAGAGGGACATGTGGATTTTTCCTTTGATACCCATTTCCAATCCCGTTTAAGACAAGGAAGATAACACAAACATAAGTCCAAAAAAACCCACCCCTCAGACTCTGCTGAGTCTTATTTTTAGTGGGTTTTTGTTGTCCCTTTTGACTCTCCATTGTGTAGTTGTCTCCTGTCCGCTGACCGCTAACTTGAGGTGTGAATGATGTATCCAAGGTTTAAGTCCATCCACCTTCACAGCCGTAGGTGTGGTAAGAATCACAGTGAACGGTCCCTTCCACTGGGGCTCTAGGGTATGTTTATGATGTCTCTTTACCCAGACAGGGTCCCCTGGCTGAAAGGGATGAGGGTCCACTGGAGGCAGGCTGTGGATGTGCCAGATCAGTGGGAACAGGCAGTCTTGATCCCTCTGAAGGGCCTGTAAGGACTTCAAGACATCTTGGTTAGTGACCTCTGGTAAGAGATCAGCCTTAAGTCTGGAGCAGAGAGGAGGGGGTCTTCCAAACATAATCTCATATGGGGTCAAACCCTGTAAATTGGGGGTGTTTCTTGCCCTTAGAAAGGCAAAGGGAAGGAATGCCACCCAGTCTCCACCAGTTGTCTCAGGTTAATTTAGTTAAGGTCTCCTTAAGGGTCCGGTTCATCCTCTGTACCTGTCCTGAGCTTTGGAGATGATAAGCACAATGTGATTTCCAATTGGTCCCCAATATCTTGGCTAAACCTTGAATTACCTGGGATATAAACACAGGCCCATTGTCTGACCCAATAACAGTAGGAAGGCCATACCTTGGGATGATCTCACCCAATAACTTCTTGGCTACTACAAGGGCAGTTTCCTTCTTGGTGGGAAATGCCTCCGTCCATCCTGAAAAAGTATTTACAAAAACCAGTAAACACCTATATCCAAACTTTCCAAGTTTAATTTCTGGATGTCCGTTTCCCCAATAGACATGGGGAATGTTCCTCGGGCTCTTTCTCCACTGGGGATGTCATTAAATTTGGCTGGTGGCAATTTGTGGCCTGACAGCTTGGCAACTATAAACAACATCTTGGAACGAACTGATGAAGGGGTGGGGAGTATGAGACCGGGGAGCAGCAAGGCTTGAGCTTTTAATTCCCAGGTGAGGTTCCTTTCATGTATTTTGGCTTCCCAGAGTTTCGACCCCAAGCAGTGGGCACACAGGCATCCATCGAGGTAAAGTCCATCCTTTTTTCCTGGAGGTGTTTGGCAATTTGAGGATATAGGTTTGATCCTCCTTACCATAAACAGGTTTTTCAGGGAGGACTGGGGAAGGCATAGACAAGTAGCTACCATAGGTGGATGCAAGGCTACTTTCCTAGCCTCTTGGTCTGCCATCCTATTCCCAATAGCCTCTGAGGAATTTCCTTTTTGATGTCCTGGGCAGTGGATTATAGCTACTTTGGTTGGCAACCAGATGGCTGCCAATAAGTCCAATATTTCTTGTTTATCTTTAATAGTCTTTCCCTCAGCTGTGAGAAGGCCTCTTTCCTGGTATATTGCCCCATGCACATGGGCTGTGGCAAAGGCATAGTGGCTGTCAGTGTAGATGTTAGCTGCCTTTCCTGCCCCCAGTCGAAGGGCTTCAGTGAGTGCAATAAGTTCTGCCCTTTGTGCTGAAGTGCCTGGGGGCAATGCCCTTGTCCACAATGTCCTAGTCCCATCCACTACTGCTGCTCATGTGTACCTGATGCCATTTTGCATGAAGCTGCTCCCATCTGTATACATAATAATGTCAGTATTCAGTAGAGGGATGTCAGTGAGGTCCTGTCTCAGTGTCCCTTTGGAGATGGCTCGGTAATCAGCTGAACAGTCATGAGGCTCGTGGTCCAGGTCCAGTGTTGGCAGCAGGGAAGCTGGGTTAAGGGCTGCACTTGGGGCAAATCTTACCCTCGGTTGGTCCAACAGTAGAGACTGATAGTGAGTCAGTTGAATGTTGGGCATCCATCTGTCTGGGGGGCTCTTCAAAACCTCTTAATGGCATGTGGGGTGGTAATGGTCAGGGGCTGGCCCAAGGTCAACTTGTCTGCATCCTTAGTCAGTAGGGCTGCTGCTGCTATGATCTTTAAGCACTTAGGCCATCCAGAGGCCACTGGGTCTAATTTATTGGAGAGGTAGGCTACTGGTCTCTTCCAGAGCTCCAACATTTGGGTCAGGACTCCTTTAGCCGCTCTGTTTGCCTTGTCCACATATAGCTTAAATGGCTTACCCAAGTCCGGTATCACCAAGGCCAGGGCCTCCAGAAGTGCCCTCTTGATGTCTTTTAAGGCTGCTTCTTGATCTTTTTTCCAGTTGAAGTTTCCTTCCAACCCCCTTGTGGCCTCATACAAGGGCTTAGCCTTCTCTGCAAATCCTGGAATTCAGAACCTGCAAAACCCAGCTGAGCTTAAAAATTCCCTGACTTCACACCGAGTAGTCGGGGTGGGAATATTTAGAACAGTCTGTTTGCAGGCTTGGGAGAGAGCACATCGCCCCCCTTTTAGTATGGAGCCCAAATATTGGACCTCTGTTTCACAGACCTGGGCTTTCTTGGCTGACACATGATATTCCAGTCCAGACAATAGCTTTATGAGTTTTATAGTGCCTCTCCAGAAGGCTTCATTGTCCTCTGCAGCTAACAGCAAGTCATCCACATATTGTAACAAAGACACTTCAGGGGTAGTTAGCCTGTACTCATGGAGATCCCGGTGGAGAGCCTCATCAAAGATGGTGGGAGAGTTTTTAAATCCTTGAGGAAGCCTGGTCAGGTCAATTGTCCACTAAATCCTTTATCTGGATCTTGCCACTCAAAAGTGAAGAGGGGTTGGGTGATGGTACTCAGAGGAATGTTAAAGAATGCATCCTTTAGGTTCAGCATGGTATACACCTGTTGTTGGGCTGGCAAAGAACTGAGCAAGGTATAAGGATTAGGCACAGTAGGGTGAATATCTTTCACCCTTTTATTTACCTCTCTTAAGTCCTGGACTGGTCGATAATCTTGACCTCCAGCTTTCTTGACAGGAAGTAGTGGCATGTTCCATGGTGATTGACAGGAAATTAATATTCCAGCCTCTCTGAGCCTGTCAATAAACTTCCAGATTCCAACTCGAGCCTCCGGGGACATAGGGTACTGTTTAACTCTGACAGGTTGTGCTAAAGGCTTAAGTTATACAATGACGGGGTAGATGACTGGTCAGACCTGGAGGATTTGTCTTAGCCCACACAGTAGGCACAAGTTCTTGGAGCCGTTCAACCAATTGCCCTGGGGGAGGAGTTTGGAGCTCCTTGTAAAGGTAGAAATTCATCATCAAGGGTCAACACACAGACCACAGGCCCTCCTGGCAATTTTACAGAGGTCTTGCCTTCTGTAAAGTGAATGCTAGCTTTCATTTTTGATAACAAGTCTTGGCCCAGAGTGGATATGGGCAGTCAGGCATCACAAAAAAAGAATGTGCAACAGTCTGATTTCCTAGGTCCACAGTTCTTTTGGTGGTCCAGGGATATAACTTGATGCCTGTGGCCCCTTGTATCAAGGTTTCTGAGCCCATGGTGGCTCCCATTGGTCGTGTATGGACAGAGTGACTTGCGCCACTGTCAACCATAAAACTGATGGGCCTCCCCCCTACTTTCAATGTTAGCCTGGGCTCTTGGGGGAGGAGAGAGCCCTGACCTCCCTAATCTTCTTGGAGATCTAGTATCTCCAACTCTCCTTTGTCATTAGACCTCCGTGGACATTCATTTTTCCAGTGCCCTTTTTGCTTGCAATAAGCACATTGGTCTCATCCCAGCTTCACCTTTGTGGGACAGGGAGGTGTTTTCTTACCGTTGCCTGGGTTCCACTCCAGTCTCACTCCTGGGCAAGCAGCGACCACACCTCTCTGCATCTGTAAGCTCCCTCGTGGTCTCTCAGTGGTTGCAAGTAGGATTTTGGCTAAGCGTCTGGTTTGTCTTTCATCAGGAGAGTCTCGATTGTTGAATGTTCTCATGGCTATTTCCATGAGCTCTGACCGATTTTCCCCTTCAAATCTTTTGATCTTTTGGATCTTTTTTCTGATATCTGGTGCTGCCTGACTTACAAAAGCTACATTTATAGCTCTCTGATTTTCAGGAGCTGTAGGTTCTATTGGAGTGTAAGTGCGGTAAGCATCCTGTAAAGTTATGGCGTGCTCCCCCCAGAATGAAAGGCCATGAGGTCTAAGCCCTTCGGAGCAAAATTCAATTCAGGGTAGCTGGGGCTAGGCTCAGGGGAGAGAGAGAACCAAGCCCAGAATGGTGTCTGGCTTGGGAATTTAAGGAGAAGGTGGTAGTGGGATTCAGTGAGAGTAGGGGTGGGTAGCGCACTATGCAGGAGTCTGGAGTCTGGCTTTCAAAAGGCGGAAGATTCCTGAATAATTGGGGTGATGGACCGTTTTAGCATATCCAAAGGCTGGCATGGTAGAGCAGGATCCTGGGAACCACCGGTCTTAGGTGTCTCTCTGCATTTCAATGGGCTTTCTGGATCTACAGCCTGACATTCCAGCTTTTGTTTCCTATAGGAAAAAGGGCAGAGTTCTATCTTTCGTATCTGCTTCAGAGCTGATCAGGGGCGAAGTCCTGGGGGAACAACTGTCAGGCTGTAGGGTTAGAATCCAGTTTCCCATTTTGGGTGCTTGGGGTGCTTTGCCCAATGGGTTTGGTCCAGATCAACAGTGGCCAGTACTTAATGGACGTTTTTCTCTGCAACTGAAAAGACAAGCTGGCTGAGTTTTATATGCGTATACCTGTGTAGGGACTTCACAGTACAGGGTGCTACTGGGTGGTGGTATGTAGAAGTTTGGAGGGTCCCTTTCTAGGGAATGCAGAGGGAAAACGGATGTGGACCCTGGTTTGAGAAATTGGGAAAAAGTTTTAGTACACAGAGCTCTAGACTGAGGGCTAGCTTTAATACACGGGGCTCTAGAATGAGAGCCATAACCATGAGAATATAAAAGTTGGTATTTTCTGGCATGGCAAATTAGATCTGTCATCTATCTCAGATATTTTCTAACATAACACAATAGATTCCTAACTTAGCATAGTAGGTCTCCCACCTATCTCTGAGATATTTTCTAACTTGACACAGTAGATTCCTAACGTGGCACAGTAGGAGTCCCTCACCTATCTCTCTGATAAGAACCTATTTCATTTTCTCTTCATTAGATTACAGTTTCCTGTTGGGGTGTTTAAAACAACACAGTTAGGTCAGATAAATGAAGTTTGTTTTTGGTGGTTAAGGTCAGTTGAGGTCTTGGTCCTTAAGGGGTCACTCAGGCTTTGGGCCTGGCTCTCTTCACCAATTAGATCTATGCGAGGACAAAGTCAGGCAGGCCTTGCTTGAACCAGAGCTTTCCCCTTTGAAGGGCATGAGAGCTTCCCTCTATATGGACTTTCCTCTTTGACTAGATACTGGGAGATAATTCCTTTAATGAATCCTCCAAGACTTCCCTGGCAGCGGGATGACTGGTGAATTGCTGCCACAGGACATGCACAAAATTGTGGATGCAGGACCGACCGACCCAGCGACCTCAGAGGGTAAGGGGCCAAAATATTGTCCCATCAAATCCCTCTTGCCAAAATCAGATTGGAGCTTTAAGTTTGGTTGCTAAACTCCAAGAGGATTGTTTGAATTAATTTGGTACATTAATTACCATACAATTCCTAAGTAAAACTTTAACATTGACTTAAGCACTGTTAAGAAATGCTTAATTGCGGTGGCAAAAATATTCTGAACTAATAATAAAAGCTCATGTAGGAGCCTGGTATGGCTGTAGCACAGGCTAGGAAAGGATGCTATTTATCTGGCTTGTGTTGCTGGCTCACATTCAGCCTATTGTATACAAGATAGAAATAATCTGGCCAAGAATGGCATTGCCCACATGGGCACAGGCCAGGCCAATAGAGGAAATTCCCCAAATAAGGTTCCTTCTTCCCAGGTGTATCAAATTGACATTAAACCATGCAGTAATTCCTACAATTTGTTCTTTAAGGTCTATGAAGGTCATTCAAATACTCAAAATACAATGATTTAAAAAACCATGCAAGGCAAAAGTTTCTAACAATATAGCCCATGAAACAAACCAAGATAATAAAGAGGTTAAAATCAGACGTTATCTCAAATGAGGCTGTGTCACTTGTCCCAGATTTTGAACTATAGCGTGAAAAGGAAAAAGGGAGGGGCATTGTCACATACCAGCAGCAGGCAGATAAGACTTAAGGCGCACCCAAATTGGGTTACATCGGACTGTCCGTGTTGGTCACCAGAAGTAAAACTAATTCCGTAAAGAATTAAAAGTAAGATTTAAAGTAGAACAGATAAAACAAAACAAATTTTTAGAAATGTATGGAAACTATATATATAGTCTGTTTTTTTTATTTTATTTTTTAATTTGAATTTAATTTTTATTTTTTATGTGTATGAACTGTATTGTACTGCATGCAGGGCTGTGCACCCGTGTCGTGGATGCCGCGGAGGTCAGAAGACGGTCTCGCGGATCCCCCCTGGAACTGGAGTTTCTCCTGGAACCGAAGTCACAGAACGTTCGCAGCCGCCGTGTGGGTGCTGGGATCGAACACAGGTCCTCTCAAGAGCAGCATCGCTCTTAAACCGCTAGGCCATCCCTCCAGCCCTGTTTTCTTGAGGCTGTAACTAGAGATATAGTACCCTGGTAGGTGGAAACACAATTTCCTTGCTTTTTTTTTTTTTTTTTTGTTTACTTAATTTTATTATTTTTTTTTCACAGAAAAGTTATTTATTTATTTTAACAAAATCAGAACCCATGTTCCCGCGCAGTCCCCCCCCACCCACCAGAGCTCGTGCATTATGCCAAACATGCTTTTTATCTCTTAGTCTTTTTCAATATTTCCATGGGGAAGTTGACTGTTTGAGCAGAAGTTCACTGTTTCAGTCAGTTTCTTTGATGCAGTATTGTCTGTTGTTGTTGTTGTTTTCCAAAGTCATTATGCCAACTGCTTTGTACAAAAGCTTCAGGGGGCCCTACACAAGAAATAATTAAACTGGGTAATTGGCACTACATCCACAGATGAGTGATAACCATGCATCGTTTTTTTTTTCTGGGACGGGGTTACTTCACTCAGCATGATGTCCCTCTAGCTCCAGCCGGTGTCCTGCAAAGGCGTCCGTGATGTATCTTTCTTTAATGCTGCAAGAATTCCATTGTGTAGATTTACCACATTTTCTCTATCCCACTCGTCAGTTGAGGGGCATTTAGGTTGGTTCCAGTCTTGCTATTGTGAAAGAGAGCTTGCAATAAACATGGCCGTGCATGTATCTCTGTGTGGCGTAAGTCTTGAGGGTGCTGCCCAGGAGTGGTATGGCTTGGGTCAGGTGGCAAGTCATATTGCAAGTCTTCCAAGGGTTCTCCACACTGATTTCCATAGTGGCTGTCCAAGTTTAACATTCCCACCCACAGTGGATGAGTGTTGCCCTTTCCCCACAACCTCTCCAGCACGTGGTATCATTTGGTTTCTTTCCTACAGGCTTATTGAAGTAAAGAAATGATATCTTAAAGTGGTTTTCATTTGCATTTCCTTCCGTAATGAATTAGTGATGGAGGCCATGTCTTGAGGTGTTTCTCAGACATCCAATTCCTCGCTTGTGAAGTCTCTGTTCAGTTCTTTGCGCCATCTATTGAGCGAGGATCATTTGGTTTCTTTTTTTTTTTCCTTTTTTCTTGTTTTTTTTTTTTTGGAAAAAAAAAAAAGTAGTTTTATATAGTCCTGGAAATCAATGCTTTGTAGGATGTATCTGCAGTGAAGGTTTACCGCCCATTCTGTGGGATTTCTCTTCACTTCCTTGATGGTTTCTTTGATGTACAGAGCTTTTGAGTTTGATGAGTCCTTTGTCAATTGGTCGACCTTAATTCTTGTGGCAGTGCTGTCTGAGTGTAGGAATTCTGTTTTTCTTACGCCTTTGTCTTGTATGTTGCTGCCAGCTTTTCCTTCTATCACCTTCAGATTGGGGTTTTCACGTTGAGGTCTTTTAATCCATCTGGAGTTGACTTTTTGTACAGGGTGAGAGGTGGTGTTTAATTTCATTCTTCTACAAGTGGTGATCCAGTTTTGCCAACACAACTTGCTGAAGATGCTGTCTTTTCCCATGTGGTTTCGTTGGCCCCCTTGTCAAATAGGAGATGGCTGAATTGTATGTGCTCAGATTTGGACCATCGGTTTTTGTTCCATTGGTCAACAAGGTCTGTTTTTGTGCCATTACCAGGCTTTTTTTATGACTATAGCCCTGTAGTATAAGTTGGTTTTTTAAAATCTGGTATAGAGATCCCTCCTGTGTAGATCTTTTCACTCATGATTGATTTAGCTATTCGGGATCTTATTTTTTTTTCCAAATGAAATTAAAGAATTTTGTTTCCAAGCCTTTGAAGAAACTCTTGGGGATTTGATTGGGATTGCATTAAATCTATACAGGAGTTTTGGTAAATGGACATTTTTACAATGTTAATTTTCCCAATCCATGAGCATTTGGAGGTTTTTCCATCTTCTATGTCTTCTTAATTTCTTTCTTAAGTGTTTAAAATTTTTGCTGTAGAGGTTTTTTGGTGTCTTTGGTTTATGTTTGTTCCTAGGTATCTTTGTTTTTTGAGGCTATGTGAGTGGAAGGTCGCTTTGAATTCTCTTTCTCCAGTTGCTTGTTGTTGGTGTAAAGAAAGGCCATTTGATTTTCGAAGGTTATTTTTTATCCTGTCACTTTGCTGAAGCTGTTTAATCGTTTCTAGGAGTTTTCTGGTGGAGTTTTTTGCATCCCTTAAGTAAACAATCAATATCATCAGCAAATCTGGATAGTGTTTTACTTCCTCTTTTCCAATTAGTACTCTTTATATCCTTTTCCTTGCCTTATTGGCTCTAGCAAGTGTTTCAAAGTCACTATGTTGAAAGGAGTGGTGATAGGGGCAGCCTTGCCGGGTTACCACCTTTAATAAAGGGAATGTTTTTGTCATTTCCCCATTTAGGTTTATATTGGCTGTGGGTTTCCCTGTATATGGCCTTTGATTACTTGAGGAATGAGTCCCTCCAATCCAATGCCTTCCTAACTTTAAGCATGAAAGGGATGCTGGATTTTGTCAAAGGCTTTTTTCCCAGCATCATTTGAGATGATGGTGGTGGTTTTTTGGTCCTTTTGATTCCATTTATGTGTTTGATGATGTTTAATTGATTTGTCGTAGGTTGAACCATCCCGGCATCTCCGGTATGAAAAATCCAATGGGGCATGATTGGATGATTTTTCTTGATGTGAGTCTGTAATGCGATTTGCCAGTATTCTGTTTAGAATGTTGGCGTCTGTGTTCATGAGGGAGAAATGGGTCTATAATTCTCCTTTTTAGGTTGGAATCTTTCCTGGTTTTGGTATTAAAAGTGATGTTGGCTTCAAAGAAGGAATTTGGAGAATTCCCGCTGATTGTATCTTCTAAACAGTATTTTTCAGAAATAATGGTTGGAGGTCTTTTGAAATGTTTTTTATAGAAGTGCTGTGAAACCGACTGGGCCTGGGCTTTTTTTAGTGGGAGGTTTTTTACTCAATCCTCTATTTCTTCAGATGTTATGGGTCTGTTGAAGCTCTGGTCTCCTCTTGGCCAAGCTTTGGTGATTCCCAGGATTTCAGATACTCAAATCACATTTCTTCTAGATTTTTCAAACGTGGTAGAATATAGGTTCTTGTAATATTCCCATAATTTTCTTGATCTTTTCCTTGTCCGTTGTGATATTTCCCTTTTCATCACAGATTGTTTAAAAAAAAAAAAAAAAAAAAAAAAAAGTGATTTGGAGTTGGTTCCTTCTTTCTTTTATGTACTGGGCTAGAGTCTGTCTATCTTGTTTATTTTTCAAAGAACCCAACTTTTGGCTTCATTGATTTTTGTATTGTTTTCCTTGTTTCTATTTCATGGATTTCTTCTGCGCGGATTTTTTGGAATTTCTTCCTGTGTGTTGCGTAGGGTTCATCTGTTGTTGCCCTCTCAAGGCTTTTAGCTGTAGTGTTAATCATCCACTTGTGGCTCTTTCTGCTGTTTTGTTCAATGTAGGCACCCAGGGCTATAGATTTCGCTCTTAGGACTGCTTTTAAGGTATCCCATAGGTTTTGTTGTGTTGTATTGTCATTGTCATTCAGTTCCAGGAATGTTTTTTTTTTAATTTCTTTTCTTATCTCTTCCCTTGACCCATTAATTATGTCTAAAGTGTGTTTTGTTTTTAGGTCTCCATGTGTTTTCTTGTATGCAGGAGGGCTTGTCCTGGGGGTTGATGTTGAAGCTTATTGCACTGTGTCTGACAGGATGCATGAAATTATTTCAATCTTTTTGTATTTTGTAGAGGTTTTCTTCTGTGGCCCAGGATGTGGTCAATTTGGAGAATGTTCCGTGGGGGCTGAGTAGAAAGTGTATTTCTCTGGTATTAGGATGGAATGTTCGTAGAGGTCTATGAGGTCCAATTTGGTGTGTCATATCGTTTCAGTTCAGATGTCTCTCTTTTTTATTTTTTGTCCTGATGACCGAATCCAAGGACTCAGTGGGGTAATGAAGTCTCCCACTATGAGTGGGCTGGGGGTTAGTGCTTGACTTGTGGTCCTGGAGAATTTGCTTTATAAAGTTTGGTGCACCAGATTTGGGGCATATATGGTCATATTGTGGAAATCTTCTTGGTGGATGTTCCCTTTATGAAAATGTAATGGCCTTCTTGGTCCTCTTCTGATTTCTTTGACTTTGAAGGCTATTTTTATCCGATATTAAAATTTAGCAAACCTGCTTTCTTTTTTGGTACCATTTTGCTTGGAATATTTTTTTTCGAATCCCTTTCACTTTAAGGGTGGTGCCTGTCCTTGAAGTTAAGAATTGTGTTTCTTTGTAGACAGCATATCGTGGATTTCTGTTTCTAATCCAGTCTCCCAGTCTTTGTCTTTGGATTGGGGAATTTATTCCATTAATAGTTAAGGTTATGACTGAGAGGTTTGTGTTGTGTCCTTTGCCTTATTATCCATCTGGGGTTTTGATTTAGGTTTCTACTTCTGCCAGTTATGCTTTTATTTGATTTCGCCTTCTAGGTGCCTGGGGTTGGTTGCTCCTTTCTTCTGTCTTGGAATTGTATATTGCTTCAAGTATTCCTTCTGAAGGGTTGGGTTTCTGGGCATGAATTCTTTCATATTGTTTATGTAATGGAAGATTTTCCGGTCCCCTCTCTCCTTCCACTATGATTGTGACATTTTTGCTGGGTTTAGTACCCTGGGTTGGCATCCAGTTGGTCCTCAACACTGGGAATTGCTTTGCTCCAGGTTCTTTCTTGCTTTCATAGTTGCCACTGAGAATCAGTTGTTTAGGCCGGATAGGTGTCGCCCTTAGGGTAACTTGTTGTTGTTCTCTTGTCGCTTTAAGAATTTTTTCGTTGTTTTGTTTGGGTGTCTAGCATTGTAACTATGATGTGGCGTGGAGAATTTTGTCTTTCCTTTTCTGATCTTGTCTGTTTGGAGGTGTCTGTGGTGCTTCTTTGTATGGGTATTGGTTTTTGTCCTATTTTAGTTTGGGGAAGTTGTTCATCTATGATTCTGTTGAAGATCTGAATCAATACCTTCTCTTGGGATTCTCTCCTTCCTTCTATTCCTAGGAATGGCGGAGGTTTGTCTTTCATAGTGTCCCACAGCTCCTGGTTGTTCTGTTTTGTGTATTTGTTAATTTTTCATAATCTTCCCTTGAGGGTTTTAGTTGTTCTGCTGTGTTATCTTCCAGGTCCTGATATTCTTTGTTCTCTTCCTCCATGCTGCTTCTGAGGCCTTTTTTTCATTCCTTTCCTCTTGAATGGATGAGTGTTTGATTCCTTTTTCCCTTTCTCTTCTGATCTTCCTCTTTAGTGTTTCTATTTCTTTTTGGAGCTTTCTCGATCTCTTTTGTAGCTCTTTTGTTCGATGGTTGGTTTCCTTACCTTTTCTTGTTTCAGCATGGGGAATCTTTTCAATGGTGTTGTTTCTACTTCCTTCCGGACTTGTGATTCTCTCTCTCTAGTTCCTTACTGAGTTCTTCATTCTCTTTTTCTTAGTTCTTTAATTTGTTCTTTTTAATGATCTTGTAGTTCGTGAATATGTTCCCATTGTGTTTCTGATTTCTGTGTCCTGGGGCATCCCCGGAGGGATCACACTGCAGGAGACTTCCATAAGATTGATAGAGCTTGGCGCGGGATTATCCTACCCCTTTCCAGTGTAATCTCTTCGTCTTTGTGATCCTGGCATATGGGCGTCCCCTTGCCTGTATTCCGATGTGAGTCCTAAATGCCTCGTTACTGTGTTGAAGGCTTGCTTTTGCTTGGCTCCTTCAGATCCTTCTTCGTAATCGCAGTTGGTGGGGGGAGGGCTCTTCAGCCCGTGCCCGGCACCTGCCGCTGGGCGCAGGGGATCTCAAATCTCAAAAGGCACACAAAGTGTGTCCTTAATCCGGCTGGGAGGATAACTCCGCCCCCACAAGCACACTAGATCTAATCAAAGCCAAAGACCACACCTTTTAATCCCCAGGCTGGGAAGGATAACTCCAACCTCACAGCCACCAGAGCCAATCAAACCAAAGACCAGCAGGGACCAAAGGATCAACATCAGCCGCCAAGACAACCCAGTTCCTACCTGTCCTCCCCCCTTCCTGCCGCCTGGCTCAGGAGATCTCAAATCTAAAGAGTCACACAAGCGTGCCTTTAATACCGGCTGGGAGGATGACTCCGCCCCCAGCCACTAGATCTAAGCAAGCCAAAGACCACAATTTAATCCCAGCTGGAGGATAACTCCAACTCACAGCCGCAGAGCCAATCAACCAAAGACAGCAGGACCAAAGGATCAACAATCGGCTCGCCAAGACACCCAGTTCCTACCTGTCTCCACCTCTTCCTGCCAGAACAATTTCTTGTAGATGCCATAATTACATTATGAATTCTTTAAAATTTTTTTTATTAAGTTTAGTTAAATTGTATGTATGTGTGAGTGAATGTTTCTGTCTGCAGCAAGTCTGTGCACCCGTGTCGTGCAACGCCACGGAGGTCAGAAGAGGGATCAATTCCCCTGGAACTGGAGTTCCTTCGCCTTGAATTGGAGTCTCAGATGGTGTTCTCAGCCACCATGGTGGGTGCTGGGGATCGAAACGGGTCCTCTGCAAGAACGGTTGTGCGCTTTAACCACTAGCCATCTCTCCGGGGCCCCCCGCCCCCCACATTATAGAATTCTTAAAAGTGAACAGTACCTCATGCATACACTCATAAATAAGGTTCTAATAAATAAATTTGGCGATGACAGTTTGTAAAGGTTGTACTGAGGAGAGGCACATATGTTGCTATCATACACAGACATCTTAATACAGCATATTATCTTAATATGCTGTTTAACAATGTCATACACACAAATTTATGCACACATTCCTTTAAGAGAATTTTTAAATAATAAAACACCTGTAAGAAACATTATTTAAAACATGCACTCTGATTAATTATGCTGCCAAGGCTAAGATGCACTTGTACCTTTGGTTCTAAAACTATGGACTTATTGAAATACTTTAACATGATGGAAAACAGAATTATGTATAATAATTAAAGAACTGAAAATATCAAAGGTACTTAGGCTGTTCATTGGAGGGAAGGGATTTGCAGGGAAGCAATGTGCCACTGTCCAAGTACCAAGTATGAATGATCCAGGGATTTTTTAAAAAGTGGTCTCTAGTCAGAAGGAAGGTTACATAGGCAACAGGAGAAAAAAAAAAAAATCTGTTAGTGAAACCCGTAAGGTCAAAAAATCAGGTCTTCAGACTGTCTGGAAAACAAGAAAAAACTGGAAAGGAAGAAAATTTTTAGTTGTAATACCTTGTGGAAAAAAATACATTTGGACAGAGAAGAAATAAAACCTTCAGATAAATAGTGTAGAAACCTAGGAACCCAGGTTCAAATCAGGCCTTTGAAAAAAAATTTAAGAGGCATGCCAAAAGTAACTTAATTTAATTTTGTTTGTGCGCAACATAGAACATAAACAAGTTGGAAGTGGCCACTTTTGTTTTGACAAAACCAAACAATGGACACATGACAAGTTACAAAGACCATTGAAGAACATGGTTTAACACACAGACAGGTTTGGACAGACATATGACCTAACTGAATCCATTAACTCTGGACAGTGGGAATATCCCCTTTTATCTAAAGTGTTCCTTCCTTGTCCAGGGCTGTAGACAATTATCACATTTATAAAGAATCACTTAGAGTTTAAGACATTGCTTAGGTGGAAATAGACTGTATGTCTCTATGTGCTTTGCAGCACAGTCCCTGTTCTTGTCACGTGTGAAGGACTGGTGGACTGGGTAAGCAGGACAAATCTGGTGGTTGTGCATTTACCTGCTAACTTTAAGAGAATAAATCTAGTTAGTGGAAAATCAAAAGACCAGCCACAGTGAAGTTTAGCTGCCTGAAGCAAAAGCTGGATGTCAGGTGGGCAAGGGGTGGTCAACACACTTTTAATCTCAGTCACAGGGGCTTGTAGTCACACAAAGCAGACAAAAATGGATTTCTGAATAAAATGGGGTTTATAGGGAAAAAACAATGGAATGGAGAATGCCAAATCTGAAATAATCCCTTAAAATTTAGGGCAAAATTTTGTAAACAAAATATAAAAAACCAAAACACTGATTGTACAAAAGTAAGAGAGAAATTGATTGTATTTGAAAATGTATGTAGTTATAAAAAGTCTGATGTGAATTTCAGGCTTTTTGTTCCATGCAGGTGTAAACAGGGGCATGATCAGACAAAGCCTCAAGATGGAGGCTAGGAGAGGGGATTGGCATCGGTTGCATAGGAATAGTTGGCAGCATGTCTGTTTGAATGCAGGTGGGAGAGAAAAGCGCACGTGGTGCATGGCGCCTGGGCTCTTAGTTTCAAACATCCAGGACCAAACACTCTATATTCAATCAGCATCCATGCTGCTTGCTTTTATGGCAGGAATGTAAAGGTCAATGACAAACAACTTCACACAACCCGCAATTCTTTTAAAACTTTTTTTGGGCCAACAGACTATGTCTATGAGGACTGGAGTAGCCCTGTCAGGCTTCCAGAAGCAGATCGTGAAGGGCCTAAAGTCTGCCCGTCTTTCCCAGAATTACCACACTACATCACACACATGCTTTCTCCTTTTTTGGTCTTTTGGTCTTTTTTGAGACAAGGGTCTCCTTTTAGTCTCAGCTGGCCTGGAACTTGCTCTGTAGACCAGGCTGACCTTGAGCTCACAAAGAACTGCCTTCATTAGGCCCCCAAGGACTGGGATTAAAGAGTGCTGGTCCACCACACGCCGTCCTCCAAGGGCAACACAAACTGCCCCGCCCAAACCAAATCCAAGTCCAAGAATCTCCATTTCCAGTCCTGAATTGGTCACAGAAGGTCTAAAAAAGATAGATAATTCCAAGAGCAATGCAAGTTACCTTTTGAAAGAAACATAACCAAAAATTTGGGATCTTTAAACATGTCAGCGTCTGAGGCCGAGTCCTATAGCAAAAACCACAAGGGGAGATGGCACTGGCATGTGCAGTGAGGCAGAGGGAAAGGAACAGTAAAAGAAAGAAAAAAGAACTGAGAGGGAAGAAAAGAGAGGGAGAGGAAAAAGATAAGAAATAAGTCTTTTTAGTCTCAGAACGGAATAGAGAGAGGGACTAAGTGAAGGGCAAAGAATGCCTGACATACAAGGCATTCTGACCATTTACCAGAGCGGCTGGGGCAGAAGGTCTCTCAAAGCATGATAGAATTCGGAGATCTAAGGTACCCATCTCAGGCCAGGCAACATTGTTAGTTAATTGATATCCTGGCCAGATAGTAAGCAGAGTCTCTCAGCTTAGTTAATTTCCTTAGGAGAGGTTGAGTTCTCTTTAAAGAGTGTAGGAAACACTCCAAGAGTGTGAAGGCCCAGGGCCTCTCTTTGTAGTGCTGAGGCTCCATATTGGGGAGTCGTAGCTGAGGAAGAAGGGAAAAGGGAGAGAGGGAGAGAGAAAAAGAGGTCTGTAGGAAGGAAATAAAATTCTTTTAGTCTCGAGCACCCACCCAAGTGAAGGTCGTCCGCCTTAGTTCTAAGGGGCACTCAAGACACTCAAGATGCCGTGTGACCAGTGTGAAGAGTCTATGAAATCGGGGCCGCAGGTCTGTGAATCTGGTGTCGCCAAAAATCATAGAGGAGGCCAGAATTCAGGTCCAGAGTTCTGTCCCCAGCATCCTGGTTAATAACAGCAAACTGGACGGGGAAAATAGGAGGGATCCCTGCTTTAGCCGCACTCAGGGATCCAAATCGGAAAGGTATAAGGAAACTAAAAAGAAGGGAAAAAGAAGACTCGGAGAGAAGGAAGATGGGAAAGAGTAGTAGAAAGAAGTGTCGAGGCAAGAAAAAGGGGGTAGCTAGACGGGGGCAGAACATGTACACAGGGTCACACAGAAGGTAGGGGTGGGAGATAGAATCTCACCTCACTCAGGTGCCTGTCGCACGCAGGCTGCCCGAGAGGTGACTTAGGAAGTCTTACCATGAGGGCCACATGTATAAACCCGTGCTCGGTCACCAGGGTGTGTGAGTGCCCATGAGGTGAAAGACGACTTCAGCGGAACCTGCGAGGTTAGGGCCCAATCAGATGCCGTAGACCCGAGAGCTGTGGAACCCATAACACCACTCTTAACACTACGCACAGTCACACGGGAATAGAGTAGGCTGGATAGGATGAAAGAGAGAGAGGGTACTTTCTGGCCGAATGCTGGGGGGTGCTGTTGTAGCCTGCGCCGTATCTGGCTTACTGGCTACCCCGAAGTATGGAACCATCTGAGGGGTGGGGAAAAAGGCGAATCCAAGATCACACCGCACCAGAATGTAAGCGAAGTTTAATGGCACGACTCGGCTCCTCCTAGAATGAAAGGCCGCGTGAGGTCTATAGCTCTCCGGAGCAAAGTTTAAATTCGGGTAGCACGGGGCCTAGGCTCAGGAGGGACGAACGAAGAGCAAGCCAGAATGGTGTCTGGCTTGGGAGATTTATAGGTGAGAGGTGGGAGTGGGTATTCAGTGAGAGTGGAGGGTTGGGTAGAAACTTGCTAGGAGCTTAGTCGTCTGGCTTAATATCACAAAAAGGGGGCGGAAGATTCCTGAATAAGTCGAGTGATGGCCCGTGTTTGTTTAGCATAGTTTCCAAGGCTTGACCTGGTAGATGCAAGGAATCCGTGGGCACCAGCACCCGTGTCTTCGAGGTTGTCCTCTGCATTCGGCAGATGGGCTTAGGGATCTCACAGACCTGACACATCCAACCAACTGCCTCGTCTAGGTAATGATAGGCGGCTAGGAGATTCATTTTTTGCCTGCTGGAACCTGCCCTACCTTAGACAAATTTGTTGTGGCTGTCTAGCTGCAGCCATGGGCCCCCTCTCTAGAACTTGGCGTAGACCCGGAGCGACTCCCTCATCTGCTGCTCAACGTATGAGTTAGGTTATCGCACTGTGGTCTGGTCATGGCATTAGGGAAAGCGGGTTGGTAGTAGTTTCAGCAGGGAGTCGTCACTGGGTTCGGCACGGTTTTGCTAACTGGCTCCCAGGTTTTGCCTTGCCTCGGCCAGTTGCGCAGATTCTTTCCCCTTTCCTCAGATAGTAAATAGAACCTGTAAAATTTGCTGAATATCCCTCCCAGGTGGGCTGGTGGCTGTGGAAAGAGGAATAATTGACTAGCTGGTAATCCGAACTAATCTACAGCTGGTTTTCAGAGAGGGGGGTGTCTGTCTTTTCCATTTGTATAACACTTCAGAAGCAAGCTAAAGGGGTGTGTACACCAAAGGGGCTGTTCCTGTCCCTGGAAATGGAAGATAGCAACTCGAGGGAGAAATATCTCTATGGTGTAATCTTCTTTTCCATGAATCAGCGTAGTGTGGCGGGGGAGAGTACGGGCCAGGGGAATGTCCCTGCAGCCATTTGGGGCTTCCCCTCTGTACAGTTCGAGGCGAGCAGAGAAGGGAGCCTGCAAATTTCTTTGGTCGGATAG
The DNA here is from genome assembly GCA_009823505.1 of Rhizomys pruinosus. Taxonomy (NCBI): domain Eukaryota; kingdom Metazoa; phylum Chordata; class Mammalia; order Rodentia; family Spalacidae; genus Rhizomys; species Rhizomys pruinosus. Next base: position 19,661 of record VZQC01004885.1, on the reverse strand, counting down.
GGTCAGGAGTCATAAGATTGTATTGGGGTGGGAGGCCTCCTCCTTGGCTAGGAGGGAGAATGGCCTGGGAGAATTCCTGCTTCTTTAAATCACTGCCGTTGTCTGGGCAAGGTGAAGCTGTTTCTTAGAAGTGGGGAAAGGTAAGACTGAGGTTAACCTAGTCCAGAGGCTGACTAACCAGAGACTGCCTTGCATAAATGTATGCCTCCTGTTATGGATGACCTAGTTCCCCAAAAGAGAAAGGGAGCAATCACAGCAAATACGAAATTCCATAGTACGTTTGTAAAGAAGAGCCTTCTGAAGGCCATCGCGACCTTAAAAGCAGGCCATTCTAATTCTACAAAATATTGCGTAGTTTCCCAGCAGTGATGGTTCCCATCCCTGGAGTGGCCTTTTTTGAATTCCTTAAATGATCTAAGCGATCAAGAAAAGGGAGTCCGTTTGGGGATATGAAGAGTGAGATTGTCCCATGTTAGATTCAGAAATACAGAAGAACTGGAGAAGCAAAGCCAATAACGAGGAGGTTGGATTCCCCTGGAACTGGAGTTCTCCTGGAATTGGAGTTTCAGATGGTTCTCGGCCACCATGTGGGTGCTGGGGATCGAACCTGGGTCCTCTGCAAGAGCGGTCGGTGATCTTAACCACTAGGCCATCTCTCCAGCCCCTAGTCTTAGTATTTTTTACAGAGCAATCATGGTCATGTGGGCCAGATGAAGTTGACCACTATTTCTATAATATTATCTGAGCTTGTGGAAGCTAATACAAAAAAGGGGGGAAATACGATTTGAGTTTAGGTATGTGTGAGCTAGCATTTCCAGCCAGTGCCTCCCAGAGCCACAGTGTGAGTCATGGGACCTCCCTGGCTGTGCTCACAGATTGGGCTGTGATGATGTAAAGGTCAGGGATTGGACCCTGGGAGATGACATCACACTGCCCATAAAATCTGTTCATTTGAATAAAGCACCATTCTGTATTTGGATTCATGCCCTACCATGTGTCCGTGTGTGGTGATTTCCTGCCTGTGCTTTCTACATGGCCCCCCATGAGAACAAATGGGATGGACCATAAATGGCACCCTCTTTACAGCATATATAAATATAAATATATATTCACAGGATCATATATATCATATAACTTAGAAAGAACACATACATATGTATACATGTTTATATGATCATGTGACTTTCTAAGTTCCTTTGTTTGAAGGATGTGATTTACATCAAGGTTTATTTTTTTAATTTTTAAAAATTTATTCATTATTTTTTTATGTGCATGAGTGTACTGTCTGCATGTAGGTTGGTGCACACATGTAGTGGAATGCTGCAGAAGTCAGAAGATGGTGTTGGATTCCCCTGGAACTGGAGTTAAAGACAGTTCTTAGCTGCCATGTTGGTACTGGGAATCAAACCTGGGTCCTCTGCAAGAGCAGTTGGTGCTCTTAACCACTGAGCCATCTCTCCAGCCCCTACAACAAGGTTTAAAATAAGCTTTAAAAACCAGGTAAATAGGGGCTGGAGAGATAGCCTAGCGGTTAAGAGCATCGACTGCTCTTGCAGAGGACCTGGGTTCGATCCCCAGCACCCACATGGCGGCTAAGAACCATCTGTAACTCCAATTCCAGGAGAACTCCAGTTCCAGGGGAATCCGAGACCCTCTTCTGACCTCCGCGGCATTGCACGACACGGGTGCACAGACCTACATGCAGATAGTACACTCATACACATACAGAAATAAATAAAAATAAAAAAAAACCAGGTAAATATATAAAAACTGGTTTATTTATTTTTATTCTCCTAAAGAATTTTCCTTTTGTAAATGTAAGTATAAGATAGTTTTGTGACATATTGTTTAGCTTTCAGGGTGAGAGAGAGTGAATATGGTAAAACTCAAGGTTTGGGCCCCAGGTAAGCAGAGTTCATCTGTTGTTNAAAAAAAAAGAGTTTAGTGTCTCACAAGAGATTTGGGTTAGCTTTATTTTTTGTTTAATTTTTATTTATTTATTTTTTATGTGTGTGAATGTACTGTCTGCATGTAGGTTTGTGCATCCATGTTGTGCAATGCTGCGTAGGTCAGAAGAGGGTGTCGGATTCCCCTGGAATTGGAGTTAAAGATGGTTCTCAGCTGCTATGTGGGTGCAGGGAATGGAATCCTGGTCCTCTGCAAGAGCAGTCGGTGCTCTTAACTGCTAGGCTATCTCTCCAGCCCTGGGTTAGCTTTAAAGAGCAGACAGCAGGGTTTGTTATTATTACAGGATTGTTTGGGTCTTGAATGATGTAAAAGGCTGCCCTAGAAGGAGAAGGAGGAGGTGGAAGAATTTCCTCCCAGGTTCTCCTGGGATGTCAGTGACAAGGATCAACCAGATTGGAGACCAGACACACTCTCTCCACCTCCTTCTTCACTGAGCTGCCAACTACTATTGGGGTCCTCGGAATCAAGTGGCTGTTGGGAACCTGGGGACAAGCCTCATGTGGAGAGGTGGCCTTGGTATTGGAAGTATATGGCCCCTTTGCTGCCCAGCCCAGCCCAGCCTTTCTTGTTTCTTAACTATATTTCCAGTCCCTCCACCTCCCCCCCCTTCTTTCTTTTTTTGACACTGGGTCTCCCTGTGGTCCTAGCTGTCCTACAGTGTACTATGTAGACCACGTTGGCCTTGATCTCACAAAGATCCACCTGCCTCTGTCTTCCCAATGCTATGATTAAAGACATGCACCTGGCTCTTACTTGTTTGGGGGGAGAATGTTTCACTATGTAGCCTAGGCTACATACTGAGCTCTTTGTCTTCCTGCTTTAGCCTTCCAAGTGCTGGGATTCCACGTGTGTGCCACCGTGGACAGTAAAAGATCATTTTAACAATGAAATTTTTATTTTTACATTTTATGTAATACATTTTTATTACATTGTGTGTGTGTGTGTGTGTGTGTGTGTGTGTGTGTGTGTGTGCTATATGTAGAGATCTGAAGACAACTTGGAGTGATTGCTTCTCTCTTTCTAGCATGTGGGGGTCCAAGGATTGAAATCAGTTCTTTCTGTTTAGTGGCAGTCTCCTTCATGCACTAAACCATCTTGCTGACCCTGAACTTTTTTTTTTCTTAAGCATGCAGGAATAAAGGTAAAACTTAATGTAGGGCTGGAGAGATAGCCTAGCAGTTAAGAGCATCGACTGCTCTTGCAGAGGACGAGGGTTCGATCCCCAGAACCCACATGGCGGCTAAGAACCGTCTGTAACTCCAATTCCAGGAGAACTCCAGTTCCAGGGGAATCCGAGACCCTCTTCTGACCTCCGAGGCATTGCACGACATGGGTGCACAAACCTACATGCAGACAGTACATTCATACACATACAGAAATAAATAAAACAAACAAACAAACAAAAAAAACAAAGACAGTGGAGTCAGCATGGTGGCACACGCTTTTAGTCCCAGCACTGGGGAGGCAAAAGCGGTCAGCTTTCAGATCAAGGCCNGGTTTTAAAACCACTGTGTGCCTGTTTTCACACATGTGAAACTATGAACAATACAGAGCACAGCGCTGCGTTCCAAACACCAGCATCAATGTTGTGCTGCTGACTGTGTGATTTTGCAGCTAATGTTATTCATTAAATGTGATGTTTAGAAACTTAGCTGGGTGCATAAATGGGCGTTTTGCTCATTTGTTTCAATGTTGGTATACGTGGCTTATTGTCCTTGATTTGTTTATCTTCACTTCATGGATTTTGGTTGCTTCCTAATTTTTCTCTATTGTGAAATCTGAAAGCAGATTTCTTGGGGCATAGGATATGTACATCATTGACTTAACCAGATATTAGCAACTGATTCTTCTAACAGGTGTGCCCCTCTGCAGCCTAACACAGAAGAGCTTCTGTTCTTTCTAGCTTCCAAAATATGTGATGTTATCTGTCACTTCAAATTTCTGCCAATCTGATAAGTATAAAGAGGTATCTCAGTGTTGGTTAAATTTATTTTTCTTCCCTCCCTCTCCCTACTTCCCCCCGTGCTTCCCTCCGTCCTCTTCTCTTCTTCTGACCTTCCATTTTCCTCATTCTGTCCTATGTTCATTTTCCTACTGCACTGCCCAGGACCGCCACACATCTTAGTCTGTTATTGACTTAAAAAAACATACTTCCGGGCTGGAGAGATGGCCTAGCTGTTAAGAATGCTGACTGCTCTTGCAGAGGACCGGGTTCGATCCCCAGCACCTACATGGCTGCTGAGAACCGTCTTTAACTCCAGTTCCAGGGGAATCCAACACCCTCTTCTGACCTCTGCAGCATTGCACGACACGGGTGCACAGACCTACATGCAGACAGTACATTCATACACATATGAAAATAAATAAAATTAAAAAACAACAACAAGAAAAAACATACTTCCAACTGGGTGTGGTGGTGCACACCTTTAATCCTAGCACTTGGGAGGCAGAGGCAGGCAGATCTTTGTGAGTTCAAGGCCAGTCTGGTCTACAGAGTGAGTTTCAGGCCAGTTGGGGCTACAGGGAGACCCTGTCTCAAAAAGACCAATAATAATAATAATAATAATAATAATAATAATAATACTTTGTGAATTGGAGAAATGGCCCAGTCTGTAAAGTGACTGTTGAGCAAGCAGAGGAACCTGAATATTGATCCTGGAGACAGCCAGATCCCTGGAACACTCTGTCCATCCAGTCTAGTTAACTGATGAGCTCTGGACTCAAAGAGATTAGATTCTGTCTCAAAAAATAGGAAAACTCCAGCACTTGGGAGGCAGAGGCAGGCAGATCTCTGTGAGTTCAAGGCAAGCCTGGTCAAATATATCGAGTTTCAGGCCAGCCAGGGGTACATAGTGAGACCTTGCCTTAAAAATAAAAAATGATGGGGCTGGAGAGATAGCTCAGCAGTTAAGAGTACCAACTGCTCTTGCAGAGGACCCGGGTTGGATTCCCAGCACCTACCTGGAGTCTTTAACTCCAGTTCCAGGGGAATCTGATGCCCTCTTCTGACCTCCGCGGCATTGCACGACACCGGTGCACCAACCTACATGCAGACAGTACACTCATACACATAAAAAATAATAATGAAATACAATAAAAATTAAAAAAAATAAAAAATAAAAAATGGTGGATACTGTGACTCTGACTTCTGGCCTCCACGCGTGCATCTCAAAGGTGCACCTACACATGAACACACACACAAATGTGTATACTCTCTCATACACACAAAAGAAAAATATTTCCAACATTTTGCATGATATTTGTGATTGAGTTTTGGCGAACACCTCTTACCAAGTTAAAGTTCTCTTTCTAGTTAAGGAAGTTTAAAAAAAAATTATAGTTTTTTTTATCACAAGTTAATGTTGCTGAATTCATCAAATGCTTTTTCTAAACACACTGAGATACATGGGTGTTCTACTTTCATTTGTTAATCTGGTGAATGAAAATGAGGGATCTTCTTTTCTTCCTGCTTCGTTTCTTTTAAAAGCACGTAAAATGTTTCAGCTATAATTGTAGGCTTGCTTGTTCCCGATCTATCTGATCTCCCCCTCCTCCCCTGCAGGCGACACCGCCCTAAATTCAGTGTTTACGATTCGCACAAATATTTTTATTTTTATGCCATTTCTACATATGTATGTATCATAAACAATGCAGGATGCTATTCCCCACGTTTTCAAAGTTTATATAAATGGAGCCTTTGCATGCATATTCTATGCATTTCTTTTCTATTTTGATATTATAGTTCTAGTTTACAGTGATGCTGCGTGGTTACTCTACTGCAATTTATTTATTCATTCTTTTGTTTAGAAGCACTAAACTTCAAAAAAAAAAGTTTGCACTTGCAAACAACAGCACAGATATATATTTTTGTAAAACATACTTTTTTGCATAGTGTCAAACTGTGCAGAATGCCCCTCCCCACCAACCTCCATACCAGGTTGTTGAATGCAGCCAGTTCCTTTTAAGGCATACATCTTGGAAGTAGAATTAGAGCTCTGTTTTTCTGATTTTCTGTTTTCACTAATACTTGGTCTAATGGATATAAAATAGCCCATCATTGTTGAAATTTTAATTAATCACCCAGTTTGAAATTCGAAGCAATCTTATTCAATAATGAAGCAGATTTTTTTTTTTTTTGGTCTTTTCAAGACAGGGTCTCCCTGTAGCCCCAGCTGTCCTGGGGCTACAGAACTTGCTCTGTAGACCAGGCTGGCCTTGAACTCACAAAGATCCGCCTGCCTCTGCCTCCTGAGTGCTAGGATTAAAGGCATGCGCCGCCACACCTGGCGATAATCTTACACATACATATTTACTACATTCCTCCGTGTGTGTGTGTGTGTGTGTGTGTGTGTGTGTGTGTG
>VZQC01004885.1:0-10552 GCA_009823505.1 Rhizomys pruinosus | reverse complement strand
AGATAGGGTTTCTCTGAAGCCCCAGGTAGCCTGGAATTTACTATGAAGACCAGGCTGGCCTCAATTTCACAGAGATCCACCTGCCTCTGCCTACCCAGTGCTACGATTAAAGGTTGGTGCCACCACACCCAGCCTAACTCTATTTGAATTCAAGGCATTTTTAGCTATAAATTCTCTTACAAATAATTTTCTAGATACATTTAGTAGTTTAAGATACAACCTTCAATTATAATCTATGTTAAATATGTTACACTTTCTGTTGCAAAATCCTGTTTGATAATTAGGAATGCATTTAAAAAAATCTCAGCTGGGCGTGGTGGCGCATGCCTTTAATCCTAGCACTGGGGAGGCAGAGGCAGGTGGATCTTTGTGAGTTCAAGGCCAGCCTGGTCTACAGAGTGAATTCCAGGACAGCTGGGGCTACAGGGAGCTCTGTCTCAAAAAGACAAACAAACAAACAAACAAACAAACAAACAAAACTCCAACATGTTTACTTGTTTTGTGGGTCTTGAACTGACTTTGATGACTGTTTTCTAATGGTCTAAGTGCTATTGTTGTTGAGATATTCACTGTGTCCTATTACACTTGCTAATTTTTGTAAATGATTCAGATGAACTAGGAAATAATTCATTGTATTTATTTATTGGTTGAAATCACTACATACGTTTAATACAAATGTGTTTATTTAGTTGGCCACTTTATTTTAAAATAATATTTTATTTATTATTTTTTATGTGTATGAATGTATTACCTGTGCATATGTAAGTGCACCCATGTTGTGCAATGCCCATGGAGGTCAGAAGAGGGCATTGTATCCTCTGGAGCTGGAGTTACAGATGGTTGTTAGCTTCCATGTACAGGCTGAGAACAGAACCCAGGTCCTCTGCAAGAGCAGCCAGTGCTCTTAACCGCTGAGCCATCTCTCCAGCCCCAGTTGATCAAACTTTATATACCTTAATGTTTTTTTTGTTTGTTTGTTTCTAATCGAATTTTGCTTAAAATCTCCCATCAGTTCCTTTTTCTCCCAAAGTTAATTTTTTTTTTTTTTGGTCTTTTCGAGACAGGGTCTCCCTGTAGCCCCAGCTANTGTAAACTCGTGCAGCCACTATGGAAAGCAGTGTTGAGAACCCTTGGAAGACTTGGAATGAACTTGCCACCCTACCCAGCCATACCACTCCTAGGCATGTACCCTCAAGACTTAACCCACCACAGAGATACATGCACAGCCATGTTTATTTCAGCTCTCTTCACAATAGCAAGGAGCTGGAACCAACCCAAATGCCCCTCAACTGATGAGCGGATAGAGAAAATGTGGTACATCTACACAATGGAGTTCTATGCAGCAGTGAAGAAAGACGACATCATGAGCTTTGCAGGAAAATGGCTGGAGCTAGAGGACATCATGCTGGGTGAAGTAACACAGTCCCAGAAAAACAAACACGAATGGTATCCCTCATCTGTGGAGGCTAGTGCCAATTACCTAGTTGCAAGCATTTCCTGTGCATGGACCCTTGAGCTTTTGTCCAAAGTAGTTGGGAGTGATGCATATTGGAAACAACAACAACAACAACAACAGAAAGGACTGCATCGAAGAACTGACTGAAAAAGTGAAATTCTGCTCAAAACAGTCAACTTCCTCATGGAGAATATTGAGAAAGACTGAGAAAGAGATGAAAAGCATGTTTGACAGAATGCATGAGCTCTGGTGGGATGGGGGGATGGGGGGAAACGGGTCTAGATTTGATAAAAAAATATACATAAATAAATAAATTTTTTAAATCTATATTTCATTAAACTAGAAAATCTTCAAGAAATAGATCACTTTCTAGATATTCATGGCCTACCAAAATTAATCTAAAATGACATAAATACTCTAAACATACCCGCAACAACCAATGAATTTAAATATTCCCCAACTAAAAAAACCCAGGACCCAATGGGTACAGCTCAGAATTCTACCAAACTTTCAAAGAACTAATACCAGTACTTCTCGAATTATTCCATAAAATAGAACCTTTTCAAATTCCTTCTATGAAGCCCAATATTATTCTAATACCCAAACCAGGCAAAGACCCACTAAAAAAGAAAATTATAGACCAATCTCTCTGATAAACAGGGGTTCGAAAATTCTCAATAAAATACTCCCAAACCAAATGCAAGAACACACCAAAAATTTTATATGCCAAGATGAAGTTGGCTTCATCTCAGCAGTCCAAGGATGGTTCAACATACATAAACTATTAAATATAATCCATCACTTAAACACACTCAAGGACAGAAACCATATGATCATCTCATTAGATGCAGAAAAGCCCTTTGAAAAATCCAAACTCCATTCCTTATTACAAGCCCAGAGTCAACATCATACTAAGTGGAGAAAAAATAAATGCACTTCCCTTAAACTCGGGAACAAGACAAAGACATCAACTCTATCCATTCCTGTTCCTGTTCAATGCAGTACTTGAAGTTTTAGCTAGAGCATTAAGTCAAATGAAGGAGATAAGGAGGACACAAATTGGAAAGGAAGGTCAAAGTATCTGTATTTGCATATGATATACTTCCATACATAAAGGATCCTAATGATTCCACCAGAAAACTAGCGATGATAAATATATTCAACAAAGTAGCATGATATAAAATTAACAGCCCCAAAACATGCTTCCTATAGATCACCAAAAAGCATACTGACAAAGAACTCTGAGAAACAATCCCATTCACAATGGTTCATAAATCCATAAAATATCTTGGGATAAATCTTTTTTTTTTTTTTTTTTTATTTATTTGTCTTTTTGGAGACAGGGTCTCCCGGTCTTTAAAAGGGAGTGAAAGACTTGTACAATAGAAGCTTTAAGATGCTGATGAAGGGCTAGAGAGATGGCTCGGCAGTTAATAGCATCCACTGCTCTTGCAGAGGACCCGGGTTTGATTCCCAGCACCCACATGGCGGCTAAGATCCACCTTTAAGCCGGGCGTGGTGGCTCACGCTTTTCATCAGAACACTCGGGGGGCAGAGGCAGGCGGATCTCTGAGTTCAAAGCCAGCCTGGTCTACAGAGTGAGTTACAGGGCAGCTGCAGCTACAGGGAGACCCTATCTGGAAAAGAAAGAAAAAAAAAAAAAGAATTAAACTAAATCCTTACCACTCACCATGCACAAAACTCAATTCCAAATCAAAGATCAAGGACCTCAACATAAGACCTGATACTTTGAATCAAAGGTAGGGACTACACTGGAACTTACAGTCACAGGAAAGGACTTTCCAAACAGGACTCCTACGTAAATATTAAGTCCAACAACTGACAAATGGAACTGCATGAAATTAAAAAGCTTCTGTTGGTCTGGACACTATTATTGGAGTGAGGAGACAACCTACAGAATAGAAAAGACTATTCAGTAGCTATACCTCTGACACAGAGTTACTATCTAGAATATTCAAAGAACTCAAAAAACTAAATATTGAAACAAAAAACAACCCAATTAAAAAGTTGGGCAATAGGGGCTGGAGAGATGGCTCAGCAGTTAAGAGCACTGTCTGCTCTTGCAGAAGACCTGGGTTCGATTCCCAGCACCCACATGGCAGCTAAGAACCGTCTTTAACTCCAGTTCCAGGGGAATCCGACACCCTCTTCTGACATCCATGGCATTGCATGACACGGGTGCACCAACCTACATGCAGACAGTACACTTATACACATAAAAAAAAAAAAGTTGGGCAATAAGCTGAAGAGGAAGTTCCCTAAAGATGAAACTCAAATAGCTGAGAAATATTTTTAAAATATTCAACATCTTTAGTCATTAGGGAAATGCAGATTAAAAGTACTTTGAGATTTCAACTTACCCTCTCAGAATGACAAAGATCCAAAAAACAAACAGTGGTAAGTGTTGGGGAGCATGAGGAGAAAGGGGAGCTCTTATTCACTGTGGTGGGAATGCAAGCTGCTGTGGCCAGTATGGAAATCAGTGTGGAGATTCCTCAAAAAGCTCAAAGCTCATCTACCATATGACCAGACATACCACTCTTGAGCATATAACCAAAGACTGGTTCAACCATAAATACCTGTTCATTGCTGCCCTTTTCATAATAGAAACTGGAAACAACCTAGAAGTCCATCACTGATGAATGGATAATGAAGGTGTGATACATATATACAATGGAATGCTATTCAACTCTTTAAAAAGAAAAATTATGAAATTTTCAGGTAAATGAAAACAATCACTCTGAGTGAGGTAACCCAAAACCAGAAAGAGAAATGTCACATGTTCTCCATATTCTCTCTAACTGGAGGCTAGATTTGTTTCAGTTTGAAAATTCAGAAAAATCAAGAAACTAATAAACATCCATGGGGGTGAGGCTTCTTGGGAGGGGTGGTAGGAAGGACTAAATGGCGAGGAGAATGGGGTGCTGGTTCAGAGGAGGGAGTGTAAGAAGGGATAAGTAACACTAAAGGCCTTTAGAAAAAGCCACATGGTATCCCTCATCTGTGGATGCTAGTGCCATACCTAGTTGTAAGTATTACTTGTGCATGGCCCCTTGAGCTTTTGTCCAAAGCAGTTGGGAGTGATGCATATTGGAAACAACAACAACAACAACAGAAAGGACTGCATCAAAGAACTAACTGAAACAGTGAACTTCTGCTCAAAACAGTCAACTTCCACATGGAGAATATTGAGAAAGACTGAGAAAGAGATGAAAAGCATGCTTGACAGAATAAATAAATTTAATTAATTAATTAATTAATTAAAAAATAATAATAAAATTAATTAAAAAAAGAAAAAGCCATATGGAAAACTACCATTATAGACACTTCTTTTTTAATTATTGGGGTTTTTTATTTTATGTGTATGAGTACATTCCCTGCATGTATGCAAATGCACTTATGTTGTGCAGTGCCCACAGAGGTCAGAAGAGGGCATCAGAGTACCCTGGAACTGGAGTTACATATGGTTGTCAATTGCCATGTGGTTACTAGAAATTAAACCTGGGTCCTCTGCAAGAACAGCCAATGGTCTTAACCACTGAGCCATCTCTCCAGCTCCTATAGAAGCTTCTTAAAGTATATACATATACATCATTAAAAGATATTCAAAGAGACATTGCCCTTTCTAGACATCATAGATAACAAGGAGGAAAAAAAGTCTCTCAGTGTCAAGAATGGACTTCCCCTCTAGAAGCTGTTGACCAGGGCTCCCATAGACCTTCAGACAATACTAGCCATTGCCCCGATCTTGGATACCACCAGAATGTCACAGTATAATCATACTGCTGAAGACACAACATGCATGAGCTATAGAACAAATAAGGAGAAATCGAGCTTCAGAGCTTTGTCCCTGCTGGTTACCATTCAGTGCTGGAAGGTGCAGAGCAAGCTACTGGAAGGGGAAAAAAAAATCATCATGATCACCCTTACCCAGCTGTGAATTCTGTGAACTCCAATGACAACTGGCCTGTCAGATATGCCCATTGGTGCAAAAGACCCACAAGTAGTATTGGAGAAATCAACCACTCTTTAATTGGATTTAAGGTCCATTTCATAGAAGGGAACCCATACCTGATATTGGCATCAAGTTTAGGAACCCAAGGCTACACAGGTCAAAGGACATAGATGAGAACCTAACAGTAGTTTTCAACTAAAGTTATTGTGTTAAACTGACTCTTAATACTAGTTTTCTACTAAATCCTTATTATATTAAACTGACTCCTGATGACTTATTGTTAGACCCATAGATTAAAGCATCTCTCAACTCTCACCAGAGAAGCTTCCTTATGCAGTGGACAGTGATTAACACAGAGACTCACCACAGGCCAATGTACAGAGAAGAGTCTGCAGAGTGCTTATCCCTGAATAGGACACCTATACAGAACCTCTCCCCTCCCCCCCCATCCCGCAAAGGGTCAGGGATCATTGCAGAACACAGGACAGAAATTGTAAGAGTCAGAGGCGATGGATGACCACAAAGAAACAGTTTTCCAGTCAGCTGATCCATTACTTATATAAAAATCATAGAAATGGTCACAGCATGAACATGTCCCATGCAAGCTCAAACCAGAAAAAAAAAATCTCAGCATAGACATGAGGAAATGAGTAAGAAGTTCCAACCACATATAAGGAAATTGTGGCAACACATAGTGGCTGAGAAGGACAAGACAGTCTCTTTCAAACATGGAACTTTTGGTAGGTTAACCAGGCTCCAGAGTGATAGGCCCACATAGAAGAGCATTCGAAGGCACAAATTAAACTCTATAGACTCTCTGTATATTACATTAAATTGAGTGAGGAACAATCAAGGGAGGTGGGGACAAAGGAGGGGATCTAAATATCATCAAATTGTATTGTATGAAGATTGCAAAAAATCCATTTTAAAAGGTTAAAAGAAAACAAATTACTCAAACCTGGGCTATGGATCTAAACAGAAAGTTTTCAAAAGAAGACATAAAAATGAGTAAAATATCTCTAAAAGTATTCAAGATCCTTAGCAATTTGGAAAATGGAGATTAAAACTAAGATTTCCATCTTGCATCAGTGAGAATGGCTAAGGTCAAGGAAACAACTGACCACAACTGTTGGAAAGGATGTTGGAAAAGGAGAATCTTCATTCACTGCTAGTGGAATTGTGAACTTGTGCAGACACGGTGGATCAGTGTGGAGAATTCTCAAAAAACTAAACCTAACATATAACCCAGATTTACCACTCTTTGACATATCTCCCACTGCAGAAATACTTGCTCAGCTTATGTTAATTGCTGCTCTTTTCACAACAGCTAGCTAATGGAAGCAACCTAAATGGCCTTCAACTGATGAATGGATAATGAAAATGGGGCACATACACACAATGGAGTTCTATTCAGCTGTAAAGAAAAAAATGAAATCATTATACTGAATGAGGTAACTCAGACCCAGAAAGACAAACGCTGCATCTTCTCTCTTATTTGTCGATCTTAGCCCTGAATATTCAGATGCGAATGTACAATTTGAAGTAACCACGGAACCCAGGAAAGTTAAAAAAAAATGGCAGAAGAGGAAAAGAGGAGCTGTAGAGAGGGGGATGGTAGAATTCAAGTACTATTGAGGGGGAATTGGAGAGAAAATGGGGGAGACTTTAGGGAAGGGGGAAGAGGGCTAACAGAGAAAGAGAGGAAGGAGACATGAATAATACTAAAGATGTCTGAAAAGCCATAAATGTATTTCATAAGCTTACTTTAAAATGTGGTGTGTGTGTGTGTGTGTGTGTGTGTGTGTGTGTGTGTGTGTGGTGTGTAGTTGAAGATTACCTAACAAGAATATCAGTGTCACACAGAGAAAACCTTTCTAGTTCCTGGTCAGGGTGATCTAAGAGATTCCCCAAAACAATACAGACTATTGCCATAGCTCTTGGTTGCCTCCCAGAATTTGAAGGTGAGAGCTTATTACTGAAATCACCACACACTTCGGGCCCATGGCTTAGAGAAATTGAGTTGGACTTGGAAGCCTGCACCCGGAGGACTAGCTCTCAGTATCAGAAGGTGCTATACAAGCTGCCAAGGGGAAGGGGGAGGAAGTAATTAATAGTCCTACTCTGCTGTACAGAAAGCCTACAAAGCACAACAATGAATGACCCAGAAAAGTATTCCTAATGTTGTGATAGTGTCAATCAGACTTAAAGCCTGCCTGCCAAGTGTGAGGAAATTGTGCCTGGTACAGTAAATTTAGCCAAATACCTGTGGCTGAAGAAATCATAGACCCCAGAAGAGAACCAACTTCTGCCATTTTCCTAATCCAAAATACCTTATAACTATATTCTAAACACTTTTATATCCACAAGTATAACTCTTACCACTCATCAAAGAAGGTTCTTTTTCATTTCTTTTTTTTAGAATGTTCTTTTTTTTTTTCTGTATGTGTATCAATATACTGTCTGCATGTAAGTTTGTGCACCCATGTGGTGCAATGCCGCGGAGGTCAGAAGAGGGTGTCAGATTCCCCCGGAACTGGAGTTCTCCTGGAATTGGAGTTTCAGACGGCTCTCGGCCGCCATGTGGGTGCTGGGGATCGAACCCGGGTCCCCTATAAGAGCGGTCGGCGCTCTTAACCACTAGGCCATCTCTCCAGCCCCCAGAAGGTTCTTTTTCAACAGATGGAGTTGATTATAAAGCTCTAGGACTGGTCAAAATGCAGAGACTACATGACCATGCACTGCACAGGCCCATGTGATAATATCTGCTATGCAACTGCTATGCCTAAAGCTCAGGAACATTGTAGAAGAGGAGGCAGAAAGATTGTGATAAACGGAGGAACAGGGCATCTGCTGCTAGATAGTGCCCGCCATGCATGACAGAAGTAGCATTCATGAAGTATCAACAGTTTGATTGCCTAAGCAAATAAGATCTGCATAATGACACTACCCTAACAAAGTCTCACATCAAGATGACAAGCTACAGGCAATCAATGACTGATGAGGAAAAAAGAACCAGTTTTCTCCAGTGATGAGCTCTCTGATAGGTTATCCAATTCCACATGGTCAGCCCAAAACACACACACACACACACACACACACACACACACAAACACACACAAAGGAATTTCATAAGGGCCAGGTGTTGTGGCACATATCTTTAGTCCCAGCACTCAGGAAGCAGAAGAAGGCAGATCTCTGTAAGAATGAGTCCATCCTGGTCTACATAGTTAATTCCGGGCCAGCTGGAACTAAGTGGAGACCCTGTCTCCAAACCTACCCTCTCCCCCCCCCAAAAAAAACAAAAAGAATTTCATAAGGGGAGCACCCTGTCTGTTTAGTTGGAGTAGATCTAATTCTTAGTAAAGGAATTGCCACTAACTGATCCCAGTGCAACTGAGTTTCCTGACACCGTTTGAAACAGTTTTAGAGTACAGTTCATACACTCCACCTTTCTAGAACTTTGAGGGCAATAAGCCATATGTAGTTTCCAAGGCGTTTTTAGACCCTTAGCTACCAACTGCACCACCTCAGCCACAAATGCCAGCCCACTGTCTGAGGTCATAGTGATAGGAATTCTAAGCAGAGGGACAACTTGTCTGAGGAGGAGCCTGGCCACTTCACGAGCTGTCTCTTCGGGTATGGGAAGTCTCCATCGAGTCTGAGAAGGTACATACAAAAACGAGCAGGTATTGATAGTCCTGGGTCCAAGGAGTTCAGTAAAATCAATAAAATTTTCAAATAGGGGTCTTCTTGTACCCCTGGGGAGGCTTTAGGTCCCTGACATGGGTTGTTCAGACTACATCGTTCACATACTAATCAAGCTATACTGGAGAGCCAAGGGACATAAAGATACTGGTTCAAAGCAGTTTCCAGGGCCTTCAGGCTGATGCTGATTCCTGTTGGAACTGTAAAAAAAAAAATCAGGCTCTAGTCTCAGGAATCTCTGTCCAACCATCCTCAAATCTCCACATCCACCTGGGAGATAGTTTTCATTTTCAGTCTTAAATCAGGCAGCCCCATGCTGTGAATATTTAGGGTCCTATTCAGCTAATGGGCTGGTAAACAGCATTGTAGTCAAAGCCACTGATGGTAGTACTCCTTTTCAGGCTGTGAGCTTCACTTCCTGATCTGCCTTATAGTTTTGACAAGCAACTATTGAGTTGCCCTTTTGATGTTCCCAACAGCACACGACAGCCACCTTTTGGGGAGCCCATAACAGCTTCTAGAAGCTCAAGGATTTCTTTACCATACTTTATATCTTTCCCCCCTGACTTAATTAGGCCTTTATCTTAGAAACCCCTATATACAGGAGGTTGGTGAAAACACATTTTGAATCAGTGTAAATGTTAACCTAAATCCCTGCTTCTAAGTGGAGGGCACAGGTTAATATGAGCATTCTGCTTTTGTGCTAAGGTTCTCTTTAGAAGGGATTTTGACTGGATAATAGAACTTTGAGCCACCATAGTATATGGTGGTTTCCTTCTTTTATAACACTGCTCCCATCAATGAACTATTCAGCATCAGAGTCCATAAAAGTCTGGTCTATCAAGTCAGGTTGACTAGAAAACACATCATCGGCCAAGCGTGGTGGTGCACACCTTTAATCCCAGCACTCAGGAGTCAGAGGTAGGTGGATCTCTGTGAGTTTAAGGCCAGCCTAGTCTACATAGTGAGTTCCATCTGTTATTTTGAGGCAATCAAGATCCACAATCAACAGGGTTTCTGGGTTCAGGGTTTGTCCCACTTCCAGGTGAATGTGTGGGTTTTCACATGGCATCCCCTGATATCTGACAATTCTGCCATTAGTTGGCCAGTATTGTTCCCTATATTCCATGAAATAAACTCCACAGTGGGCACTCAGACTGTTAGTTCTTGTCCCAAAGTTAGTTTATTGGCCTCTGACACTAATAGCTATGGCAGCAAGTGCCTTCAAGTAAGGTGACCAGCCCTGTAAACAGTCCATCTGTTTTAAGAGATAAGCTCCCAGGAGGTGCTACGACTCTACCATCTGAATCAGAACTCCCACCACAATGTCAGTACATATATATATACATATATATAATTTTATATTGTATATACATACATATATATTACATTCTTTATATATATATAAAGCCTTT
>VZQC01004878.1:5091751-5105971 GCA_009823505.1 Rhizomys pruinosus | reverse complement strand
CCCCAGGTGGTGGCTCTGGTCCCATTCCCACTTACAGTTGAGGAAACTGACATTGTAGAGGTAGGCCGCAGATGGTCACAGACTGTGGGGCCAGGACTTGAATGAATACAGATTCTGAGTCCATGGGCGCTACTGCACATTCCTGCCTTTTAAAGAGGCTGATCCTAGCCAGGCGTGGTGGTGCACGCCTTTAATCCCAGCACTCGGAAGGCAGACACGGATGGATCTCGTGAGTTCAAGGTCGCTTGGTCTACATGGTGAGTTCCGGGACAGCTGCGGGCTACAGGGAGGAACCTGTCTCGAAAAGACCAAAAAAAAAAAAAAAAAAAAAAAAAGCCACACAAGGAGAGGTGCCTAAAGCACTTGGCTGTGCCTGAATGCAAAGGTGTGTACCTTGCCACTTAGCGGAGAATACTTTGGGAGTTGCATGCCCACCAAATGCACCACCCAAACTTTATGGTAGTTACGCACTTATTTGTAAGCATCTGTACTCTACCCAAGTCATGTTATCTTGCTGTAGGCATACAGCCAGACCACACAAAACTCATCCAGAGGTGAGCTAACGCACATGATGGATAAGAATCCTAGAGTCAGCTTGGCGTGGTGCCACGCCTTTTAATCCTAGCACTTGGGAGGCAGAGCAGGTGGATCTTTGTGAGTTCAAGGCCAGCCCTGGTTGTCCAGAGTGATTCCAGGACAGCGGGGCTACAGGGCGACCCTGTCTCGAAAAAACGACCAAAAAAAAAAAAAAAAAAAAAAAAAAAGGCACAAGGAGAGCGTGCCTCAAGCACTTGGCCATGTGCCTGACATGCAAAGGTTGTGTACCTTTGCCAATATAGAGGAGAATACTTTGGGAGTGCATGACCACCAAATGCACACCAAAATGGCTATTAGCACTATTTGCTAAGCATTGCTCTACCCAAGCCTGTTCTCTGCTGTCGGCATACAGCACCACCACACAAAAACTTCATACCGAGGTGAGCTTAAAGCACTGACTGGATAAAGACTCATAGAGTCAGCTTGGCGTGGTGGCACGCCTTTAATCCTAGCACTTGGGAGGCCGAGGCAGGTGGATCTCTGTGAGTTCAAGGCCCGGTGAGGTTCCCTGGTGTACAGAGTGAGCCCCAGGCCAGCTAGGGCTATAAGGATAAGGAGACCCTGTCTCAAAAAAGACAAAAAAAAAAAAAAAAAGAATCATAGAGTCACAGTTCTGCCTCAGTTTCCCCCAGGAGAGTTAAGAACTGGAACATGGAGATGTGAGCCTGGTTCTCCTTCAGCCCCTCACTTGGGTCCACCTTTGAACTCCTGTGGAACATCTCCAGCTCTGCCTCTGTCCACCTATGCAACAGGCCTATGGGGAGGATCGCCACAGCTGTGCCAGTACTGCCTGAAGTCTGCACAACAAATTTCAACCTACCCCACAGTCCTAAGGCCCTAATCTTCAGCTTCACCAGTAGCTCCACTTCCCAAACCCCGCAAGTACAGGCCGGCCCTGTGCTGCTTAACTGACTCCATAGGATAAGACCAAGGTCCAGTATGAGCTAGCCATGTCCTACCCAGCTCTCCAGGCATCAAGGTCCTGGGAGTCACAGGGATGGCCCTCATCTGAAAGTAACTGATCAGATGACATATGCCAAAAGGGAATGATCCTAATAAGATTCAGAATGCTAGTGCAGTCCCTCCTCCACACTCTGTGTGGGACACAGGCTGGGCTGGGTCCCCCAGCTGTCTCCAGTTTGTGGCTTGACTCTGACTAATTTCTCAATCTTTGAGTCCCAGATTTTTATATTTGTAAAGAAAAATATTGGAAAAAAAAACCTTAAGCTTGATCTATACATAGTCAAACTCACTTTTTTTTTTATTTGTGTTTTTTTTGTTGTTGTTGTTTATTTGGGCTTTGTTGTTGTTGGTTTTGGTTTTTTTTTGTTGTTGTTGTTGTTTTGTTTTTTACTAGGTCTCCCTTTGTTTCGCAGCTGCCCCAACCTTGCCCTAAGTCTCCCAGGAGCCTCCCTCTCCAGAGTGCTGTGATTACAGACTTGTGCTGCCATGCCTGGCTACAAAATTCACACGTTAATCACATTTTGGTGGGACCAAGTGAATCCCAGATGCAAGCCGTCTAGGCTGTAGGCATCACTGCCATTTGGCCATGAGGCCAAGTGCTGGAGAACTTTTTGTGAAGGACCAGATAGAAAACATGTTCAGCTTTGCATGACCAGAGACAAAAAATTTTCATACTGTATGGTTACTTATTCTCACAAGAGAACGGCCCCTCCAACTCCTACAAGTATTTGATTGATAAAATTCACAACACAGTAGTAGGGTTAATATTTTGGAGTAGGGCCAGCAAGATAGTTCAGGGGGTGGAGGTGACAGCCGCCAAGCCTGACAACCCGAAATGGAGCCCTGGGACCCTCGTGGGAGAAGGAGAAAACAAACTCTTGAAAGTTAGCCTCTGACTTCCATGTGTGTGTCATGGTACAGACTCCATCACCCAAAAGTAATAAAATGTGATTAAAAAATATTTAGCAATACAGGTCTATCAAAGAAGGACGGTCTTTCCATAGGAGAGCTTAGTTTTGCTGTGTTGGGTCTCACAGTGTTCTGTATCATCCAATTCAGTGCACATGTTCCTCTTTGAAAACCATTTTTAGCTTGCAGGCTGAAGGTGAGAAACACCCATCTTGCTAGCCACTGTACTACACCACTGCTTGCAGGGGGACCAGATGGCCTGGTCTGCTGGGGATAGGTCTCATTCATACACATCACCCCTGCTTAATTATTAATATTGTCTTTTCTCTGCCCAAAGCTATGCATTCAGATGATAAATAATTTAGTGATTTTTCTGATTTAAAGCTGGGACTGTTTTCCTTTGTAGGGCTTTAAGTGAAGTGCTGAAGATATACCTCAATTAAACTGGGCCCTAAATGTGGTTAGCTTTCAAATGCTGTGCATAACAATCACCCAGGGAATTCAAAACCAAAGCAAGATGCATGGCCTTCACCCCCTAATTCAATTAGGCTGGGACTGGAACAACAGACATGTTTTAAAAGGGAAAGGCTCCCTGGTGGGCCTTATGAACAGCCAGGATTGTGGGAGAATTCTGGGGATTTTAAGAGACCAGGTGGCACACGCCTTTAATCCCAGCACTTGAGAAGCAGAGGCAGGCAGATCTTTGTGAGTTCAAGGCCAGCCTGGACTACAGAGTGAATTCCAGGACAGCTGGGGCTACAGGGAGACCCTGTCTCGAAAAGACAAAAAAACAAACAAAAAAACCCCCACAAGAGACCTTGTTTTTATCATGTCAAGAAAGTTCAGGGGCCAGAAGAAGACACCTAAGGAGTAGGTGAAGCAGTGGTGTGCGCAGGAACTTCCTGAGGTGGGGCAGGTGGGTGCAGGAAGGCTGTCAGGATCCCTGGCCTGGGGTGGACCTTACTGCAGGGTGGTCCCAGAAGCCAACTTCAGCTGGATCAGTTCTTGATTCCTTGCTTCAATCGTCTCTAAAAATTGAGCGTTCTCGATCTTGAGCTGCTCAAAGTCAACTTCATGCAGGGCCTCGCCCACCTCTTCCTTCTGTGGTTCAAAAAAAAATTAAAAGAGGCCAAGGTCAGCTGTGATTGCTGGCTTAGGCTCCCACTAAGCCGCTTGCTAAGACTCTGGAGAGCTGCCATCATTCAGTCAAAGGACATTCTGGAATCAACATGGTGTTGGGCACTGCGGCTAGCTGATTAACACACTGTTCCCTGGCCTTGAGAAGCATACGTGAGGGGTCACAGGCTGAAGGTACCAGCTCCACAGTGTGGCACAATGAGGGACAGTGGCACACGGAAGCCCCTGGGCCAGGCCACAGGACTTCCCCAGGGAGAATGGCGCTTAGAGAAGTCTGCGAAGGAAGTCTACAAGCAGGTCGTTTAAAAGTTAAAAGGGGAAAAAAAAATGTTTAAAGGGCTGGAGAGATGACTCCATGGCTAAGAGCATGAGTTGTTCTTCCAGAGGACCTGAGTTTGGTGCCCAAAACCCAAGATGGGCGGCTCACAAGGGTCTGTGACTCCTGCTTAGGGGATCCAGATGTCACCCTCTTCTGGACTCCACAGGCACTGCACACATAATTTAAAAAAAAAAAATGGTTTTTAGGAGTCTCACAATGTAGCTTTGACTTGCCTAGAACTCACCATGTAGAACAGGCTAGCCTTATATCCACAGAGATCTGCCTGATTCTGCTTCCCAAATTCTGGAATTAAGGACATGTGCCACCATGCCTGACATAATTTTTTTTTTTAATTTTAGGTGATTTTTTTTTAAAGCTGGGCTTGGTGGCACATGCCTGGAATCTCAGGACTTGGGCGGCTGAGACAGGAGCCCTTTGAGTTCCAAGCTAGCAGAGGGTGTGTGTTTGGTTGTCGTACCCTCCCACTGGTCTGTAAACTCAGGGCCAAGGCTCATGTCTGTGTCATCTCTGTGCAGCAATGGCATGTGGTTAAAAGTCATCTGCATACTCCCCATCTCATCTGCATACTCCCCATCTCATCTGCATACTCCCCATCTCATCTGCATACTCCCATCTCATCTGCATACTCCCCATCTCATCTGCATACTCCCATCTTAAGCCCCTCACTGTGACACTTAAGCCTGAATGAAGCTCTGGGGACCAGAAGCTCACCATTTGCATGGTGCCCGTGGGTCATGTTTCTTCTTGCACTGAATTCCCACCTCCTTCCAGCCCTTGCCCAGCCTGCCCTGGGTATCTCCCAGTCAATGGGCTTATGCTTCCTTTCCACAGTAGCCCTGAGCATGGTCAGCTACCTTCTCTCCTCGGTCATCACCTTCCAATCCAGTTCTTTCAAATGTGGAGTTCCTACTGAGACACAAAACTCCAGATCTCGGGGCTACGCAAGGCAGGGTGGAGCAGAACCAGCTCTTCCTGGGTCTGGATGCTGTGTTTCTAGGACAGCCTAGACCCTGGCATTGCGAGCTGATTATCAGATGTTTTGAATCTAAGACACGTTGTGCTTGTGCTGTTAATTTTGGAGTCTCACATTTCTCCTTAGTCAAGTTAAAGCTGTCTCAGCTTGTTGAGGTCTTTCTGGATCCTGAGTCAGTCAAACTATAGTTGCCTGCATGAACGTTGTCCCGCCCAGTCCTGTGTCACATCCATGGCCACCTTTGATGCACATGTCATTAGGACCCATGTTTGGATATAAAGATAAAAAATATCGAGCAAGGAAAGGGTGGAGCCACAGTCCACATTCCAGAACTCTTGGGCCACACTGGCCCTCCTCCCTCTAATCCCCTGAGGTCCGCTGTTGATACACTCACCAGTGCATAGTACAACAATGCCACCCAGTCACAGTCCCTAAAAAGGTCACAAATATGTGATACGAACCTCAAATTTAACCCAGTTCTGTCTACAGAAGGCCTGTGACAATTCCAGGAGAACTCCAGTTCCAGGGGACTCCGATGCCCTCTTCTGACCTCTGTGGCATTGCACGACACCGGTACACAGACCTACATGCAGACAGTACATTCATACACATAAAAAATAAATAAAAAATTTTTTAAGTAAAAAAAGAATTTGATCTCTTGATTATTACATATAACAACACAAAATTCAGAGTGCTGCTCTCACACTGAAAATTGCTGTTGCTGGTTCTGTCTTTGGATATTATCTAACTCCTATGTTCAATTCTTTCTGAATGACTGTCTTCAAACTACATCACCCGCCATCTTCAGATGTTTGCTTTGGTTTGTGTTTCTTGGTTCTTTTTTTTTAATTAATTAATTTATTTTTTATGTATATGCATGTACTGTCTGCATGCAGGTCTGTGCACCTGTGTCATGCAATGCTGCAGAGGTCAGAGGCGGGTGTCGGGTTCCCCTGAACTGGAGTTAAAGACGGTTCTCAGCCGCCATGTGGGTGCTGGGGATCGAACCCGGGTCCTCTGCAAGAGCAGTCAGCGCTCTTAACTGCTAGGCCATCTCTCCAGCCCCCTCTTGGTTCTTTTATATTCAGTATACAACAGATTAAAAAGTCCACCATAAGTTTATCATAACTGAGGCAGACTTTGAACAATAGTTTTTAAACAACTAGAGAAGTTGTTTACCATCTAGCTTATTGTGTATATGCCAAGATTAGGACCTAATTACTTCTCATACATAAAACTTGTCTGTTTTATCTGTGTATGCATAAATACATATCTATACAGAAGAGGGAATAGCTTTGATGTTTCCACGTATTGTTGTACTAATTCCTGTTTGAGTGGACTTTAAGATTAACATGGAAGGCTAATGGAAAATAGAAAATGTCACAACATCTTTTCTTTTTTTTTTGTCTTTTTGAGAAAGGGTCTCCCTTTAGTCCCAGCTGGCCTGGACCTCACTCTGTAGACCAGGCAGACCTTGAACTCACAAAGATCCACCTGCCTCTACCTCCTGAGTGCTGGGATTAAAGAAATGGGCCACCATGCCCGGCTTGAACATCTTGTCTTTTTCAGCATCTGTCATATTCTTAGTGTAGCCTGTGGAGTTGGCCTATGTCAACAAAAGTTGGAGAAAATGTGTACCTCCTAGGATTGAATATTATATATAAGCCTGTGGCCTGTAGTAGATGCTCTGCATGGTAGCAATTAGTAACAATCCCTCAATTCTGATGTAAACTACTTATAGATGTATAGAAGCAATACCTACTCAACTGCCAGAATCGGGATATTCTGTGGGGGACCAATACATTGTACAAGGAACCTCAATTGCATCATGGAATCTACCTATTCTGTTTACTTGCTATGGTAGATATAAAACAGACTACTGAAGATACAGAACAATGGGACAGTCATCCTTTACTGCCCATCTTTATGCTTAAAATCCTCCTTCAGCCCACGAAGCTTCAGTCATTTCAATAGTTTCGTTTCCGCCCCACTGCCACATTAATTTTATCATAAGATGTAACCCTGAGGAGCTGTAGAGATGGTGAAGTGGTTAAAAGCACTGGCTGCTTGGGGCTGGAGAGATAGCCTAGTGGTTAAGAGCGCCGACTGCTCTTGCAGAGGACCCGGGTTGGATCCCTGGCGCCCACATGGCGGCTGAGAACCGTCTTTAACTCTAGTTCCAGGGGAACCCGACACCCGCTTCTGACCTCCGCGGCATTGCACGATACGGGTGCACAGACCTGCATGCAGACAGTACACGCATACACATAAAAAATTTTAAAAATTTAAAAAAAGCACTGGCTGCTTTTCAGAGGACCGGGGCTTGAATCCCAGCACCTGTATAGTGGCCAACCACCTCCTAACGCCAGTTTGAGGGGATCCGCCCTCTTCTGACCTCCGCGGACATTGCCCGATACAGATACATTCATGCAACAATACACTCGTACACATGAAATAAAAATAATAAAATTCCAGGCGTGGTGGCGCACGCCTTTAATCCCAGCACTTGGGAGGCAGAGGCAGGGAGATCTCTGTGAATTCGAGGCCAGCCTGGTCTACAGAGCGAGCTCCAGGCCAGTTGGGACTAAAGGGATAACCTGTCTCAAAAATACAAATAAATAAATAAATAAAATAAAATTTTTTTTTTTGTCTTTTCGAGACAGGGTCTCCCTGTAGCCCCAGCTGTCCTGGAACTCACTCTGTAGACCAGGCTGGCCTTGAAGTCACAAAGATCCGCCTGCCTCTGCTGTAACACTGGAAAGGGGTTAAGAGGCCAGGGGATGCAAAGCAGGAGAGTTAGGCACATGACCCAACACCAAGCAGACATCAAGCTAAAGCTTCAGCAAATCCCTCTGGGTTTTCCGCCTTGCAGCCAGAACCCTTGCCCCTCCACCTGTCCTGACTCCCTCATTGGCTGCTCTGCCCAGTATCAGGGGAGAGGCAAGGGTAACCAGGCAAAGACAGACTCCTGCTCCACCATACGTTCTGGGCGCCCCAGTGCTCAGCTGAGTAGGGATGGTCCGGAGTCTGCAGCCGAGGCCCACCAAGGAGGTCCACCATACCGGAGCTCCTTGACCAGGCCGCACAGCTGGATGACCGGCAGCGAGCTATCCTCCTGGCAGCTCTATCAGTGTCGTCCTCAGTCATCTTTCAGCCTGGTGAGCCAGGATCAGCTTCTGCTAACCGGCCCACGCCACTCAGGCTGCGACCCCACAGCGCGTTGCCCTGACAACCGGACGCCCCTGGAAGGGGCGGGGCTTCTGGTAGTCCCGCCCCTTCCTATCGCGGAGCGACTAGAGTGCCACCCTCCTCCCCCCAGAAGACTAAAGGCATCAGTTTCACTTAAGAGTTGCACTCGGGCTGGAGAGATAGTCTAGCGGTTAAGAGCACTGACTGCTCTTGAAGAGGACCGGGGTTCGATCCCTACTACCCACATGGCGGCTGAGAACAGTTCCAGAGGAATCTGACACCCTCTTTTGACCTCCGTGGCATTCACGGGTGCACAGACCTACATGCATTCATACACATACAAAAATAAATAAAAATTTTTAAAAAGTCACACTTAAATTGGTAGTAATAATAGCAGATCCGGTTTGCACAGTGCTTCCTCTGTCTTTGAAATCGTATTAAGCCTATTTTATGCAAATGCTTGCAATGATCCTGCAATACTACCATGTTATTTATTCTCCCAGCTAGAAACCCTAGGCCCAGACAGCTACCAAGATTGGTAGGAGTGTCTTCTTTCCCTGGTCTCTTCCTGACGACCCTATTCTGTCCACCACCTCGGGCCTCACACATGCCAGGTGCAGTTTCTTGCACATAGCAATGTCTTATACTGCTGTAAGAAAAAGCGGGAGAAAAAGTTGCTGGTTATAAAATAGTATAAATTCAAGACATGTGCCTAAATAGAGAATGATTACCATGTCCTAAGTATACCAGGAGCATGTATGCAAAAGACTATTTGGGTTTGTTTTGTTTTTTGTTTTGTTTGTATGTTTTGTCTTTTTGAGACAGGATCTCACTGTAGCCCCAGCTGGGCTGGAACTCACTATGTAAACCAGTCTGGCCTTGAACTCACAGACATTGGCTTGCCTCTGCCTCCCAAGTGCTGGGATTAAAGGTATGAGATACCACACCCGGCTTCAAAGACCAAAATTTAAGAAAAAAGTTAATATAAAGCAGTATGAGCTTCAGGGTATAATAATTTTGTTTGGAAAATTCTTTCTTTTTTGCTCCTGTTAGTCCCAGCAGTCCTGGAACTCACTGTATGGACCAGGCTGGCCTCTTCTGCCTGCCTCTACCTCTGCCTGAATGCTGGGATTAAAGGCATGCACCACCACACTGAGCTCTGGAAAATATAAGACATCATTGACATATGTAATGTTACTAAATTTGCATAATATCTTTGATATTGAAATTAATTCTTTGTATTGGGTTGGGAGTATAGCTTATTGACAGAGATCCCCCAGTAGAAAGGAAGAAAAGGAAGGATGGTAATAAAGAACCTTCTAGGTTAAGAAATTAAAAAGCTCAGTGATTAAAAGCACTGGCTGCTCTTGGAGAAGAACAAGCTTCAGTTCCCAACACCCAGATGGTACCTAACAGCTGTTCATAATTGCATTTTCGGGGGATCTGTCACTATCTCCTGGACTCTGCAGGTAGTGCACACATGTACACTTACATACATGCAGGCCAAACAATCCTACACATAAAATAAAAATAAACAAGAAAGGAAGGAAGGAAGGAAGGGAACACATGTGTCACTTAGTAAGAAGGAAACATACTGAGAAATTGGTTGTTAGGTTATTACAGGATTCTGCAAACATCATAGAGTGTACTCACACAATCCTTGGTGATAAAGTTTACACTCCTGGGCTATAGGGTTTACATAGTCACAGTTCAGCCTACCTCTCTCAGGGCTGTGATAAACAAAACACACAGATTAAATCAAGCAAGGAGAGAATGATGCAACCCAGAGATATGGTAAACATAAAACTCAGGAATCATCTGTGGGCACAACGTGGCACAAGCTTTACGGCAAAGACTGCACTCTAAAGTAATGGAAAAGTCACTTATTTAAACCAGCAACAGAGTTATTTATTCTCATTATTAAATATGTATCTAGAACAGGGGGCTGGAGAGATGGCTCAGAGATTAGAGAATGTACTGCTCTTGCAGAGGACTGGGGTTCAGTTCCCAGCACCCACATGGCAGCTCAAAACCATCTGTAATCTCAATTCCAAAGTATCCAACACCCTCTTCTGACCTCCACAGGCACTGCATGCATATGATACACATACATACATGCAGGCAAAATACTCATACACATAAAATAAAAAATAAATCTTTTAAAAATATGTGCAAAATTAAAAAAAAAAGGGCTGGAAAGATGGCCTAGTGGTTAAGAGCACTGACTGCTCTTGCAGAGGACCCGGGTTCAATCCCCAACACTCACATGGTGGCCAAGAACCATCTTTGACTCCAGTTCCAGGGGAATCCGACGCCCTCTTCTGACCTCCATGGCATTGAACGACACCGGTGCACAAACCTACACGCAGACAGTACATTCATACACATAAGAAATAAATAAAAATTAAAAAGAATATGTGCAATGGAGCTGGAGTGATGGCTCAGCTGTAAAAAGCACTGGCTGCTCTTGCAGAGGACCTGAGTTTGGTTCCCAGCACCCACATAGCTGCTAACAGCCATCTGTAACCTCAGTTCCAGGGGCTCTGACACCTTTTTCTGACCTCCGTGGGCATTGCACAACACAGATGGACTTAAACATATGCAGGCAATACACTCATACACAAAAGATAAAAATAATAAATAAGATTTTATTAAGTACAACTCATACAATGTGCATTGTACAACTCATACAATGGTTCCCAATCAAAAAAATTTAATATATGCAAAAGTCAATTGTGTATGCTATACTTTTATGCACTGACAGCAGTATGCTAAGTGTGGTTACACGAGGAGCACCACATGTGCCATTAATGCACTGCACGGTGTTGGGATGGCTAGGATAATGTAGGTCAGATCATTATAAACTATGGGGCCACCAGTATAAAGTCAATCTATTGTTGATCAAACTGTCCCCATGCAGCACATGCATGGCTGTGTGTGGACTGCAAAGCAGCAAATACTCAACCTTGTCAGAAATGAATGTCAAAGCCATTACTTGCCAATAAATATCTACTAGCATGCATAAATCTTAAAATGCTCATCAGACTAGGAGGTAGATGAAGATTTCCATTGCTGGTCCAAATATAAAATGGTATGATCCCTTTGGAAAAGCATTTAGTAGTTTTTTGTTTGTTTACTTTGGTTGTTTTGGGGGGGCAGGTATTGGTTTGGTTTGATTTGCTTTGCTTTGCTTTGGTTTGAGACAAGGTCTCACTATGTAGCCCTGGCTGGCCTGGAACTCAATATGTAGATAAGGCTGACCCAAACTCACAGAGATTGGCCTGCTTCTGTCTCCCAAATGCTGGTATTAAAGAGATGTGCAACCATGCCTGGTTTGTTTGATAGTATCTTAACAATCTACAATGCTTCTACCATACGACCCAAGAGAAAGGAGCACCTAGGTCCATGTGAACATATCATTGTCCAGAGACAAGAACATTCATGACAGCTTCTTTAAAAGATTTAAAGAAGGGTTAAGAGTGCCGACTGCTCTTGCAGAGGACCTGGGTTCGATTCCCAGCACCCACATGGCGGCTAAGAACTGTCTTTAACTCTAGTTCCAGGGGAATCCGACGCCATCTTCTGAACTCTGTGGCATTGCAGGACATGGGTACACCAACCTACATGCAGACAGTACACTCGTACACATAAAAAATGAATAAAAATAAAAAATAAAAGATTTATCTTATTTTAATTATGTATGTCTGTGTGTGGGTATGTGCATAGGTATCCACAAAGGCCGGACACATTGTATTCCTCTGGAACTCTAGTTAGAAGTGGTTGTGGGCCACTTGATGTGACTATTGGGAATCAAACTCTGGTTTTTTGAAAGTACAGTCACAGCAGACAGATCTCTGTGTGTTCAAGGCCAGCCTGGTCTACATAGCGAGCTCCAGGCCAGCTGGGACTAAAGGGAGACCCTGTCTCAAAAAGACAAAAAAAGAAAGTACAGCTATCTACCGTCTTAACCACTGAGCCTTATCACCAGCCTCAGGAAACTTTATTTTTTTATTTTTATTTTTTGATCTTTTTGAGACAGAGTCTCCCTGTAGCTCCAGCTGGCCTGGAACTCACTATGTAGACCAGGCTGGCCTTGAACTCACAAAGATCTGCCTGCCTTTACCTCCCGAGTGCTGGGATTAAAAGCACGTGCCACCACGCCCAGCTGCAGCTTTATTTTTAATAGTTCCAAGTTGGAAATTATCCAGGTTTCCACCTGAAAATGAAAGAATAAAGAAGTTGCTATATGTAATGAGATCTTATCCATCCATAAGGCAGGGAAGGCGAACGGCTGATTCAGGTAATACATCCATCAACCTCAAAATAAGTGTCAAGTGAGAGAAGTCAGATGGTAGAAGATTCATGCTGCATGGATCTATGTGGATGAAGTTCTGGAAAATGACACTCTCTACAGGGATGGAACCAGGTCAGGGGCTGCCTTGTAGGGACACAGAGAAATGGGACTTAGGAGAGAACTACACAGGGAACAAGATGACTTTCCATGGCTATGCACATACACTAGAACTTACTAGGTTGGATGCTATATACTTTTTAGTATGTACAGTTTATTAGATATCAATTTAAAGAAATAAAACTGTAAAGTAAACATATTATTGCCTCTACTCCAGCCTTGCACACCCCACCCCTGACTAACATCTGCCCATGGATGTGTAGCAGGCATGTTGAACTTCGCATATTCTTACTAAGGAGTGATTTTTTTTTCCTCTCCCTCCAAACCCACTCTTTTTTTTTAAAGCCAATTTTTTATTGAAGCTTTGTGCATTTCATACAACATTTCCCAGTCAAATCTAGGCCCATTCCCCTTCCTTGCCCCCCACCCCACCAGAGCTCATGCATTCTGCCAAACATGTTTTTCATCTTTTTCTCAGTCTCTTTTAAAATTTTTGATGCAGAAGTTTACTGTTTTGGGCAGAAGTTCACAGTTTCACTCAGTTCTTTGATCCAGTCTTTTGTTTTTGTTGTTGTCCAAACTCCGTCTTTACACATTCGTCCCTGACTCAGTAGCTGCTGACCTCATCCACGAAGTCATAGGCACAATCAGGAGACCTGAGGGTCACCTTGGAATGGCCCTTGAGTCCCTTATGTGCCTCAGCTCCACATCTGATCTGCTAGATCCTCTGGCTCTTCTTTCAAAATAAGTCTAGAACTTGACCTCTTTTTGTTGTTGTTTGTTTTTTGTTTTGTTTTTTGAGACAGGTCTCCCTATAGCCCCAGCTGGCCTATAACTCACTCTGTAGACCAGGTTGGCCTGGAACTCACAGAGATCCACCTGACTCTGCCTCCGAGTGCTAAGATTAAAGGTGTGTACCACCACGCCTGGCTTAAAGACAGTTCTTAGCCACCATGTGAGGTGCTGGGAATCAAACTCAGGTCCTCTGCAAGAGCAGTTGGCGCTCTTAACCACCATCCACTTGACCTCTTTTCATCTATTGCTGCAACCACTGTGGTCTAAGTCACCAGTATCTTTTTGCCTAAATGACTAATGTTATCATCTCACTGTGCACTTTGCTATGTGTCAATAAAACTAGAAGAGAAAGGAGGGGAGAGATGGAAGAGGGTAAGGACAAAGATCAGAGGGGATGAAGGGAGGGATTAAAGGAGATGAGAGAGAGGGGGACGGAGGAGGGAAATGGAGGAAAGAAGAGAAAGAGGAAGGAAATTAGGGGAGAAGGGAGAAAAAGGAAAGAGAAAAGAAAGAAGACAGGAAGGAGGGAGGAAGAAGGAAGAAGGGAAGGAGGGGGAGGAAAAGGAAGACAGGAAAAAAGAAGAGAGGTTAGGAAGGTGTATTAGTCAGGGTTCTCTAAAGAAACAGAAGCAACAGGATGAATATATATAACTATATACAATTTATTGATTTGCTCACGTGACGGAGCTCAACAGCAGTGCCGAACTGGAGAGGCCGGGAATCCAGGGAACTGCTCAGTCCACAAGGCTGGATGTCTCAGGAGTCCCAGTCTAGTGCTGAAGGCCCGAATGGATTCCAGGAGATCTGCCAGTCTCAGTACACGCTGGGATCCGAAAGGTTGATCACCGCAGCAAGACAAACTCACCAGATGAGAGAGAGGCAAGCCGCAGGAAGAAGGAAAAAGGG